>CAWUPE010000050.1:0-10674 GCA_963924145.1 Pyrausta purpuralis
AAGACGGTGTTTCTGAATATCACCAATTATGCATCTACCCGCATAACTGTTGATATTCTGAAACCCGCTTACTGAGATGCCCGCTCAGCCGCCTGGTGGCGTCCGCAGGCCAACTCGGCCGCGGGTGTTTCACCGCCGTCGACGTGAGCCCCTCGCCGGGGTCGCAAAGCTGCTGGAGTTGCTGACGCCGGTCACCGCTCGTAGCTCACCCGTAGCCGGCGAGGCCGCCCTCGTGGCAGGCCCCCCATCACCCGTTCCCCCGCCGCGTCTATCGGCGCCCGCGCCTATGGCCGCGCCTGCTTTGGCGCCTGCGCCTACGGCCCCACCCGCGTCAATGCCTGTGCCGGCCAAGCGCCTCACGCCGCCGCGCTCCTACGCCACGACCGCCGCGACTGCCGCGCGCGCCTCTGCTGCGCCGCGCGCAACGACAAGCGCGACCGCCCCGCGCGCAACGACAAGCGCGACCGCCCCGCGCACCGCGACAAGCGCGACCGCCCCGCGCACCGCGACAAGCGCGACCGCCCCGCGCACCGCGACTTCATCGCGCGCCGCGAACACGTCGCGTACCGCGCCATCTTCACGACCTCCACCGACTGCAATCATCTCCCGCGCCGACGTAGCCGCGACGCGGTCGTCTGCATCCACGTCCGCGACAGCGTCCACGGTTCGAGCTCCCACGCGTGAGCCCACCGTACCGACCGCGACAGCACCGCGAACGAACGCACGCGCCCCACCTGCTGCGCCATTACCGCCACTCCATCCGGGGGACCCAAGAACTCGGGGATCCCACCCGACCCCTGCACCCGCGCCGACGTCACCAAACGCGCGCATTATCTCTCCGTCGAGGTTCACACCGCCGACGAACCTGCCAGCCCCTTTCTCGCCTACGGTCGCGAAGCGCGTCCGGGAGCCGACATCGCCCTCGGCTGAAGACCGGACACTGTCGCTGCCTAGGCTGGACCTATCACCGATGGATGTGACTCCACAACCCACGACTGAGCAACCGGCAAGACAACCTGAAACCTCGCCTTCCCATACGGCCCCTTCACAGCGGAGGTACCCACCCCTCATTGTGGAGCGCCTGCCTGATTGGGCACGCCACTTCAAGGAGCTGAAGCAGCTCCTCAAGCGACCACCGAATGCGAGGCCCTTTGGTAAGGGAATCAGATTCCTCCCCAGGGACGAGGACGAGTACCGCACGGTGCAGAGGTACCTGACCGACCTGGAGAAGACAGAGAATATCTCCTGGTTCTGCTACTCGCTACCAGCGGAGCAGAGTCTCAAGGTGGCCATCAGAGGCCTACCCGAGAACACAGAGCCAGGAGACATTGAGGAGGCCCTCACAGCACTGAATTTCGTGCCTGAATACGTGCGAAAGATCAGCGCACGTAAGGGGCGACCGGGGTGCATATTTTTTGCCCAACTCCGACGCACACCGGACCTGACACCGGCGATCTACGAGGTCTCGGAGCTCCTGTGCATGCCAGGAGTCCGCATTGAGGCCTGGAGGGGCAAGAAGGGGCCCGCACAGTGCCACCGCTGCCAGACCTTCAGACACTCCTCGCAAAACTGCCACCGTGCTCTGGCATGCGTGCGATGCGGCGAGGAACATTCCGCCAGGGACTGCCCGCGGCCGCTCGAAGAGCCGCCGACATGTGCCAACTGCGGTGATGCGCACACCGCCAACAACACCAAGTGCCCCGTATTCCTCAGGGAACTGAGGAGTAAACGGGCCTCCACAGTCGCGCGCACCACAAGACGGCCGACACAGAACCTCGTCGCTGAGGAGGAGAATGCCCAATTCTCCCTGATGGCCGCGGCAAATCCCCCTGCATCGCAAGGAAGGAGCAAGCGACGTCGGAGGCGACGCCGCGGGGTAGAGGAGCAGGAGGAGGATAGGCCCCTACTACCACCGCCATCCGTGGCTGCGCCGGCACCAGTCAAAACCGCCGCCCCCAATCGGGGCCGCAGGTTAGGCTGGATGGTGCACACAAGCGGACAGAGCGTTTAGACGGCAAAGAAGAAGAAACCATTGCAAACTGCGTGAAAATTCTTCACGCAGTCTTAGAGGCCATACAGATCGGGCAGAATCCTGTGCCGATTATTCTAAGAGGGCTGGCTGACTTCTACAGCAATGCATAGAAATCCTCCCCTGTGAAACTCACCACCGAGCGTTCACCGAGTACTGAAGAGACCAACCCGACCGCCGGCTTGCAGGCGTAAGCCTCGCCGACTGTCGATGACCCGGACACGACACCCCACCAAACCGACCACGACGCTGGCTTGTAGCTGAAAAGCTCGCCAGCGCCAATACTAACCCAGGATGCGAGACGGAAACGTCTCCCCAACCCAACGACCTGTCCGTAGCCACGGACAGCGTTAGACCCTACCGAAGGGGGCCATTGCCCCGAGCGGTTTCCCCGACCTACCCAGAGGTTGTGTGATTACCGATATTGTTTTAGAAACAGTCTCTGCTGCGCTCTCGCTCGCCGCACCTATTATTTATTCGTTATTCACGTTTCGTAAATCAACACTCCAAACATGTCCGGACGCGGCAAAGGTGGCAAAGTAAAGGGGAAGGCAAAGTCTCGGTCCAACCGTGCCGGTCTACAGTTCCCGGTCGGTCGTATCCACAGACTTCTGCGTAAGGGAAACTACGCCGAGCGCGTCGGTGCCGGTGCGCCTGTCTACCTCGCCGCCGTGATGGAGTACTTGGCCGCTGAGGTCCTCGAATTGGCCGGCAACGCTGCCCGTGACAACAAGAAGACCAGAATCATCCCCAGACATCTCCAGCTGGCGATACGCAACGACGAGGAGTTGAACAAGCTCCTCTCCGGCGTGACCATCGCCCAGGGTGGTGTGCTGCCCAACATTCAGGCGGTGCTGTTGCCCAAGAAGACCGAAAAGAAGGCTTAAGCTTTTTTATGTACACGTATCCGTCCGTCCAGCGACGGACGTACGTACGTACGTACGAACGTGCACACGTCATGTCACACATAGACACTCGTGTGTTACGTTACATATACAAAAGGCCCTTTTCAGGGCCACAATATGATTCTGATGTTTTATAAAATGTTTCTTGTAGATTGACGCATACAATGAGCTAGCATACGCCCCACATTGCTATACGAAATCGCTCTAAAATATACAGATAGGTGTCTGTGTGTACACAGTAATAAAAGTGAACGAGTCAAGAAATTATACAAATTTAGAAATCAACAAAGTATGTTGGTACACGACTGGAGGTGCCTAATGAATTATATTATGTGTATGATATATAGGTAAGTATCTATTATAAGTCTGATAATAAACATTGTGATTAACGTGGTATTTATTTATAATAATAAATTGTTGAATTAATATATAAATACATAATTTACGAGAACGACGCGACGATATTACGTTACGACGTCTAACGACGTCTAATCGGTGATATGTACTTACGTATTATTTAACGAATTATAATAATAATAATAATACCTAACACAAATTAGTATTGATATTGTCTAAAACGTAATGTTTACTCATACAATCTATAAAAGAGTGACATAGTGATATATATCTATCTCGCTTCAACCGCATGTGCAGAACTTTTAGAGCGAGAGGACGAATTAGAGCGAGACGGAAGACGTTGGAGCGACTCTATTGGTCGCCAATGTAAAGCGCAGTAGTCGAGTATTCGACCCCCGTGAATCGAGGTATACCCATATTTTTGTCTCGTTGCCGACACATTCGCTCGCATCTCCCAACGGTGCACGCGTCGTTTGCATATTAGCCGACTGTTTTGTACACACTCATCTCAACCATGCCGCCCAAGACAAGCGGAAAGGCCGCTAAGAAGTCCGGCAAGGCCCAAAAGAACATCTCTAAAACCGACAAGAAAAAGAAGAAGCACAAGAGGAAGGAGAGCTACGCCATCTACATCTACAAGGTGTTGAAGCAGGTGCACCCGGACACCGGTATCTCCAGTAAGGCCATGTCTATCATGAACTCGTTCGTGAACGACATCTTCGAACGCATCGCCGCCGAAGCCTCTCGCCTCGCCCACTACAACAAGCGATCCACCATCACATCGAGGGAGGTGCAGACCTCCGTCAGGCTCCTGTTGCCCGGTGAACTCGCGAAGCACGCCGTGAGTGAAGGCACCAAAGCGGTCACCAAGTACACCAGCTCAAAGTGAATTCGGTTAATTAATGTTAACCGTTTCGCCGTGTCTCGTTACTCGTTACACGCGCGCCGCTGTGCGTGCGTGTGTGCGGGGACGACACTGAACCAAAAGGCCCTTTTCAGGGCCACAAAATGCATATCGAACATTACAATGTTTCTTGACGATGACGTCTCACATAAATAATTATATTAAAGCATAAATAAATGACATGAACGTAGAAGTATGTATGTATGTATGTATGTATGGATGCCTGCCTGCCTGCCTGCCATTAGTGTCAAAAGTGCCAATTTATGTACCGAGTAGATATAACATACATTATGTGTACGTATGATTAAATTATAATATTGTCTGTTTTGATGGATCCTTGCAATTGACAGTGTGAGAGACAGTTAATTAGAGACAACACAGGGCGCACTGCAACACCTACTGTAGGTAGGTGTTCAATAAGATACAAAATATATTAGTCACAGTTTGTGATGATGAATAAATAAATAATGGAATGGTTTTTTTTTTTGGTATGTACAATGCAAACGATAACGAAACCGCGACGGCATAAAATGTACCTATGTTTACGTTCATGCATCGAATGTAATATGTGCGTGCATTAAGATTGATTTCCTTATTATTATTATTATTTTAATATAGTATCTAATTAAAAAAAAAAAAAAAAAAAAAAAAGTACACAGAGGAAATAGTAACAATGACGATTTACCGAGTATACTACAACACCACAGCACAGCACACTGCACCGGTAGGAAAGGAATGGCGCGTGTGCGCTAGAAAGGGACGGTATACGGTGAGCGAGCGAGAGCGACGCCTCGTCCGTGTATAAATATAGACTTTTGTCTGTATGTGATTTTATTATACGTCAGTACGTCGTACGACACGGAACCGCCCGAGTCGCATTGCACCCAACTCCCGTGTGTGTGTAGTAAACTCACTTTAATTAACAATGGCACGTACCAAGCAGACCGCTCGTAAATCCACCGGTGGCAAAGCCCCGAGGAAGCAGCTCGCCACCAAGGCGGCTCGCAAGAGCGCGCCCGCCACCGGCGGTGTCAAGAAGCCCCATCGCTACAGGCCCGGCACCGTAGCCCTTCGTGAGATCCGTCGTTACCAGAAGAGTACAGAGCTGTTGATCCGCAAGCTGCCGTTCCAGCGTCTCGTACGTGAGATCGCACAGGACTTCAAGACCGACCTGCGTTTCCAGAGCTCCGCCGTGATGGCCCTCCAGGAGGCGAGCGAGGCTTACCTAGTCGGTCTCTTCGAAGACACCAATCTGTGCGCCATCCACGCGAAACGCGTCACCATCATGCCAAAGGACATCCAATTGGCGCGCAGGATCCGAGGAGAGCGCGCTTAAGCAGCGAGCGGTCGCTTGCCGGCGGCGCGAACGGCGTCCGCGTGGCAAACGTTGTTCAATACAATTATTTACAAAAGGCCCTTTTCAGGGCCGCACATTATTCATGAATGTGTTTTATGAAACGCTAAAAGTTTCTTAAGAGACGAGACACAATATTGTTATCTTAAATAATTATAATCATAAGAAATAACTTATAATGTGTGACTATATTATAAATACAATACAATAACAATACTCACATACCTACCGAACCACATACTAGTAGTAGTAGTAGTAGTAGTAGTATATTATATGTATTAATTATGTCGTTTTTTATTATTATCTGACGCCGATCTCGGTGTGTTGTTGTTATTTCTTTTAGGTATGTACTCATAATCTGATGAATATAATTTACTAGTACATCGACACCGTTGCATGATAGAGGTGATTTACATTGCCCAGTCTGTGTGTAGTGAGTACATACATATTATAATAGTACATGTAAGGTAAGGTACGTTACGTAAATGTACTATAACCATAAAAATAAAAATAAATAGGTACATATTATAATTATATGCGTGTAAGGTGAGAGAAAAATAAACAGCGGACGAGATGCCGAACCGATGTATTCGATATGATATTAATAATATTGTTATGTTGATGTTGATTAATTTGATTATTATTATTATTATTATTATTATTATTCTTTTTTTTGTTAATATTGTTATGTACCTATTTATGAAAAATCGATCGATTTGTAAACAATCGTCCGTCTCTATCGCACCGTCGCGCGCAACGCTACGTGTGATCGAGTGTACGGCCCCCTCCCCACTACGCCTGTAGCCTACCCGCTGTCTCAATGGAATCGTATAAATATCGGAGCACCGTCGTGTGTAGCGAGTTAGTTACGCGCTGCCCGCCTAACGTAGTGTTGAATTTCGTTCGTACAACAAACAATCTTGTAACATTTCAAGATGACCGGTCGCGGTAAAGGAGGAAAGGGTCTGGGGAAAGGAGGCGCC
The DNA here is from genome assembly GCA_963924145.1 of Pyrausta purpuralis. Taxonomy (NCBI): domain Eukaryota; kingdom Metazoa; phylum Arthropoda; class Insecta; order Lepidoptera; family Crambidae; genus Pyrausta; species Pyrausta purpuralis. Next base: position 6,533 of record CAWUPE010000050.1, read on the forward strand.
AAACGTCACAGGAAGGTGCTCCGTGATAACATCCAAGGTATCACGAAGCCCGCGATCCGTCGTCTCGCTCGCAGAGGTGGCGTGAAACGTATCTCCGGTTTGATCTACGAAGAGACCCGCGGTGTGCTCAAGGTGTTCCTAGAGAACGTGATCCGTGACGCCGTCACCTACACCGAGCACGCCAAGAGGAAGACCGTCACCGCCATGGACGTGGTCTACGCTCTGAAACGCCAGGGGCGTACCCTGTACGGTTTCGGAGGTTAAATAACCATACCCACCCCGGTCGGTGTGTGTGTCGTGTGGTGCATCATCGCCGCCGCCGCTCGCCGATTTATAATAAAAAGGCCCTTTTCAGGGCCGCACAAGTTTCGTTGTTTAAAAATGACTGTTTCTTTCGAAGACGAAGTTGCAGCACTCTCATGTACCTACCTATAAATTACTTGACATACATACGTCACACTCGAGATTATTTCCTCATTGACGAGACGAGACTGGACGAGAACGCATGCTACTCGAACTCTCACATTAGTTTACCTACCTACATATTATAATATCACGTAGGTATGTACTGTATTATCAGACTGTTGAATACATCGATTCGTCACTCCATTTTTATAGATGGTATAAAAATATAAAATGAAATAAACATGGGAAGGGAGGGAGGGAGTGAGTGAGATGGATAGGTAGGTAGGATATGTAAGTGTTGTTCGAACAACACTTAAGAAGGGAGATGATTTCAAACATTTTTTTTATGATGAAAGAGTTTAATTTGTGAGTATAACAATACACAAAACAATTAAATATAATTATTTATAATTTATACACATATTCTCGGGCCGGTTATCGCCTCCTCCTCTTACGGCAGCGTCGCAGCGGGTTGAGCAACGAATGAACTGAAATAAAAAAATATATATATACATATAACATAGGTATTACATTTTGTGCAGTTTTGAAATTACAAATAATTTTATTATTCGACTAGTCGACACAAGGAACGCGTTCGTTGGTTGATCAGCAGCAGCAATAGTAGAAGAATCTGCATTTTATACTCATATAGGACCCGATACCGCCCGTTATTATGGAGAGCGTGTTAGTTATTAGATCGCGCGCGGACTATGTACGTACAGTTATAATGTTGTTATCAATATGAGTTTGAATCATTTAACATGATTGAAATATGGATAATACAATTTATTTATAAGCGTAACATGTAACGTACACGAGCACAGGAACGCCTTCACAGAGACCGAGTGGAGAGCGTTCATGTTTTACGACCCTCCTCTCGAGTACGATAAATACGGCCCGAAGCGTAACAAATATGATATATTTTTTTACACGTATAAAGGTTGGGATGTTCGATTTTAAATTTTCGAAGAATTAACGTACATCATATACGAATTACGGGAGAAAAATAACATTTAAACACGACCCTCGGTCAATGCGGTGCACAATGTTGAAAATAAACTAGCGTAGCGTTCAAACCGTCGTTTATATTGTAATAATAACTGTACAGTATCGTCGGTGGACTTTAAGAGATTCAAGGCACAAGTGCTAATAATGAATAACATGTAAATAATGTTAGGGAACGTATTTTTTTAAGACACATGCTAGTGAAAAGTTTCAAGCTTGTGTACGAGAAAACGTCTAGCGGCAGAGCGGCTCTCCTTACGGTATTGCCAAAGCGCGTTCGATTTCACGCGCCGTCCCGCGTCGCACAGCTCTATCTATCCTTTTCACTCGTTCCGCGCGCGCGCGCAGTAGCAGTACACGTCTGAAAAGCAAGAATCAAGATAGTTAGTTCGTTCGTCACTACTTGTATATACTAGTATCACGAGGAAGAGAAAAATGGCAGACACAGCAGTAGCATCCGAGACACCCGCGCCGGCTACGCCCGCGAAGAAGCCGAAGGCGTCCGCCGCCGGCGCCAAGAAACCGAAGGCGAAGCCGACGCACCCTAAGACATCCGAGATGGTCAACAACGCCATCAAGGAGTTGAAGGAGCGAAGCGGTTCCTCCCTGCAAGCGATCAAGAAATACATAGCCGCTCAGTATAAGGTCGACGCCGAGAAATTGGCGCCGTTCATCAGGAAGTATCTCAAGAGCGCCGTAGAGTCCGGTGCCCTCATTCAGACCAAGGGAAAGGGCGCTTCGGGATCGTTCAAGTTGGAATCCAAATCGGCCGCCTCCAAGAAACCCGCCGCGAGCAAAGCTACCGCCAAGGGAGCCTCCGCCGCGTCCGCCAAGTCCAAGAAGGCGACCGCCTCCGCCGCCGCGGGCAAAGCGAAGAAAGCTGCAGCCTCGAGCGCCGCTTCGTCGCCGTCGAAGGCGAAGCCCGCCACCAAGGACAAGAAGGCCGCCGCCGCTAAGAAGAAGCCCGCCGCCAAGAAACCCGCGGCCGCCGCCAAGGGTAAAGCCGCCGCCGCACCCAAGGCGAAGAAGACAGCGAAGCCTCCGACGAAGAAGCCGAAAGCGCCCAAACCGAAGAAGGCCGCCGCCACCCCCAAGTCCAAGCCCGCGGCTAAGAAGGCGTCCGCCGGCAAGAAGTAAACGACAAGTATACGCCGCCATCACACCGCCGCCAATGCAGCAAGCAACTCGTGTCGCCCGCCGGTGTCGTCTTATGTGGTATGTGGTGCGCCCGGTGCGGTGTGTGAAGGTGACGTTGTTGTTGTTGTCTATAAGTTATTCAACAACCGACTACAGTGCTTGGCTAAAAAGTGGAAGGAAGGAAGGAAGCAAGCAAGCAAGCAAGCGTCGTCACTCACCGAAACGCCCGCGCCGGCGCGCCGCCACCATCATAACGGCCCCGAGTCAGAGGCTGCGGTTGCAGCGAACGTCGAATGTTCAACAAAAAGCCCTTTTCAGGGCTAACAAAACGTTCAAACATGTGTATTCACATGGTTTCTGTTCGAATGACGAGTCTCTCTCTCTCTACGCAGTATTTACCCTGAAATCGATATAAAACAAACACGTTAAGTACACTATACATAATATTTATGATTTATAACACAACACAAACACACACACACACACACACACACACACACACACACACACACACGTATACACAATCCCTAGGTACTTTACTTAGGTACTGCATTACCCACCTAAGCGTACGCACTACTCACGCGAGTAACTAACTAACTAACTACATACATACTTATACATAATCACTCACAAATTTAACACCGTTTGCACACAACTAAATATGTGTCTGTATCGCAATAAGATATAATTATAATAATTATGCGTTGTTTACGTACCCGTAGGTGGTCATCATCATCACTTCACTCACAGTCACAGTCGATCGTCCATTTCAATTTCATTCACATTGCTGCATTCAGCGGCAGGCACCTCCGCGCCGTTGTTCGTTGTTTTTTTTTTTTACTTAGACGCACGCATACATTTAGCACACCTGAAACGCAACACCCACGATTGAACGTTAACTAAATAAACAAAATTTATCATATCATTATCATCACCGTAAACAAACACATTCATTACGTTACGTTAGATGTCTCATTTTACCGCCATAGTCGGTCACACACACACACGGCGGCCTTTCCGCGCAAACGATATTTTATTTATACAAAAAATAATTATTATATTATTGGGCACTTAAAACACAAATTACATTAGACGTTTGTTTCGCCCCACACGCGCACACATTGTATTGTGTTGTGTAACTAGGTATAATACAAAAATCGCAGCCGGACCGCCCGACTGCCCGCGTCTGTTTTCCGCGCGACGACGAAACTTTCCTCTTGTTGTCTTGACTTTTGCAATTATATTTCCGTCATAGACTAGTGCAATGATAATATTCACGATATATAACAAAATGCAGCCAACTATGAAAAGTTTCGTCTGTCTCTGTTGTTGTTATTATTGTTATTATTTAGTTTTCATTAGTCATTTAGTTGAAAAAAAAAAAAGAATGGGACAGTGGTAATTATCTGCCCTTCGCACTCTTTATAAAATAAACATTGGACCTGGACATGCCTTGCTCTGAATACGTACACACATTCTGTCTGGGTCGGTCGGGGTTAGATTAGATTAGAGAGCGAGTGCTAAGTATATGTCTGTCTCACTCTCTCTTACGTTTAAACGCTCACCCCACTATTCGGCCGGCGTGCGCGAGTATA
>CAWUPE010000051.1:0-7500 GCA_963924145.1 Pyrausta purpuralis
CATCTGTCAAAGAATAACGCAGGTGTCCTAAGGCCAGCTCAGCGAGGACAGAAACCTCGCGTGGAGCAAAAGGGCAAAAGCTGGCTTGATCCAGATGTTCAGTACGCATAGGGACTGCGAAAGCACGGCCTATCGATCCTTTAGTATAAAGAGTTTTTAGCAAGAGGTGCCAGAAAAGTTACCACAGGGATAACTGGCTTGTGGCAGCCAAGCGTTCATAGCGACGTTGCTTTTTGATCCTTCGATGTCGGCTCTTCCTATCATTGCGAAGCAAAGTTCGCCAAGCGTTGGATTGTTCACCCATCAAAAGGGAACGTGAGCTGGGTTTAGACCGTCGTGAGACAGGTTAGTTTTACCCTACTGATGGCTTGTCGTTGCGATAGTAATACTGCTCAGTACGAGAGGAACCGCAGTTTCGGACATTTGGTTCATGCACTCGGCCGAGCGGCCGGTGGTGCGAAGCTACCATCCGCGGGATTATGCCTGAACGCCTCTAAGGCCGAAGCCAGCCTAGCCGAATCCGGCAAGGATATGCTCACTGTGGAGCCCCGAGAGTCGGAGGCTCTAAACAATGTGACTTTACTAGTCGCGCTTTACATCGTAAGGTGCGACGTCGAAGCCCATTTGAATTCGCAGAGATCGGTGCGGTCGGTTTAACACGTGCACCACGGCTCTGAAGGTTCGAATTTACCTCAGTTCGATGTCGGGGCTCGGAATAGTCTGTAGACGACTTACGTTCCTGGCGGGGTGTTGTGCTCGGTAGAGCAGCGTCGTGCTGCGATCTGTTGAGACTCAGCCTACGCCAGGTGATTCGTCCGAGGACGATCGTTTTTAAAGTTTTTAAATAACATCGCAGTGGAAGGCTTGTATTCAATATCGTCTAAACAATTTCTTTTTGTTTTTTCAAACACATCGCGATGGAAGGTTTGTATTAAATTTTGTAAATGTCATATCGATGGAAAGTTTGTTTTTAATCTATGGAATGATCGTTATATTGTTTGAAACGCATCGCGGGGGAATATTTACTTTTGCCTTAACAACTCTCCGGTACACTTTTTTTTTTTGCAGTTACATGTAATAGCAGCGAAACTAGTTTTATTGAATAATAATCACAATGTGTTTTTACTTATTAAATTTTATTTTAATAAAATAAATAAAAAAAAAAACAACTTCAATAACTTTCGCGACCGTGTAGGTATTAATAAATTACCTCCGTACATAAATAATATTATTACATTACTATAACATTATATTATTTTGTATGAATCAATGTTAAGAACAACTTTCATGTGGTTTGTTTCGTTCGTACTTTAAATTTCCCTTATAAACAACCTTAGCTCGCTCATATCACAAACTGTTACACTCAACATAAATAAAAAGCTTATAAATATTTAACGCCAATATTCTTTTTGACTCCAAATGTTTAAATTTCGTTTTAGTTTACCTATCCTATCTGCCGTGTTTGCTCTCTTATTAGCTAACGAAATAATTTTAATGTTCAGTAAGTAAATGTAAACAACATAATAAATAGCATATGGTTCTTCGGCATTCTTATTTTTTTTACATAAATAAATATTACATAATTATTAAACAAATACTAACATTTACGCAATTTCTTTGTTCGCAGGTAATTAACAAGAAAATTAATAATAATAATAATCACATCCTCCGACTACCCCTGCCTGACCTGAGTGTGTGAGTTAGTGAATTAGTTAGTAGTAAGTAAGTAATTAATTAAATTAGTAGGTAATTTCCTACATTAAACGTAGATAAACATGTAATGAATATTCTCTCCGTAATCATAACAAACTAACAATACCAACTTGCCGGCTTCAAATAAGTTCATTGAGAACATTTCAACATGTCCATAAAATAAGAGTATACAATAAATTATCCGATTATTTTAACTCAAGAAAGTAACAATAACACTTTTCTATAAACATTGAAACGATCACTTATTTCCAAGTCCTATTATAGCATCAATGATGAATACATAGATTATGTTTTTTTTTTTTTTTCATTTTTGTTTTCCTAATTCATATTGTATAGTAAAGCTTTATCTCTCTATGTAGCACTTGTTTTGCAGCGCCCAAATAGTGTCCATAATGATCCGTTTGCACATTGCCTTAATTACAAATAAAACCTATAATATTATTGTACATTATAGAGCAATGAAGTAGGTATAGTACCTTACTACTTACTACCACAACCTGATGTTTACTTTATACTCTCAGATTTTGTGTCTAGTAAAGAGCTATATGTAAATGACAGTGAAATACTAGCAAATAGTAACTTCATTATTTTGTTTTTTTTTCTGTGCAATTTATGAACGGAGCATACAAGCTGTGTTTGCGTCGATTTAGTTTAGCACCACACACACAAGTATCAAGGAAATGGATGAATTTACAATGACATGCCATTTAACTGATACCCATATAGTGGCTAGTTAGGGGATCAGCGCACAGTTAAAACTTTTAAAACAAAACGAATCTTCACACATCACACACGACATAACTTTTATGGAGCACTGAAAGGAACACTGCAATTTCAGTATAGTTTCTAATGCAAAACAAACCCATAAAACACTTTCATTCAATCAAAATACAAATGTTTACTTGAAATTTAACATTTCTAACACTAGCGGGAAGGTAGCGAAAAGCAAAACAAGAACTCCATAGAAGAAAAAAAAATGGCTGCCGCAAACTTTTCAAGGAATGTTTGCTGTACTTTGAAACCAAAACTTAAGCTCTCTTGACCTACTTACAATTTTAAAAGTATTATAAAATAAAATGACGGAATTTCCAGCATTCATAATAATATTAGTTTAAGATTTATTTTAGTTTATTAAATAGGTAAAAAGCGCAGGAAATAGCAACGACGCGCCTACTAGACTAGTATAATATACCTACTAGGGTGGACGAGTAACATCTGAAAGTTTGTCAATATAATAAATAACCAAGCTAAAATAAAATCATGATTTATCAATTTATAACCATGTTTCTATCTTAATTAAAAATAAATCTTAAGTATTGATAGTATGTATGTATGTATGTATGTATGCCTACTTTATGGGTATATGATGCGAATATCACCTGTCAGTCCTGTCACCTTTTGATTTGTATGAACAGGGCGTCATTTTCAATTTTTTCTGGTTTATATCTTCACTGACATTGTAGGTATGAGGCGCAATTGCAATAGTGTTTTTAATATTTTCGTTTATTAGTTGAGCGCGTTAATACTTAATGTATGAAAGTTGATAATAAAAATGCTTTAAATTTCTAGCTTAGTTTATAGATATATATTGTAATATTGATTTGGCATTATAATGACGAGGTAGGCACTTTTTTACTGCCTATATGGAATGCCACGCCCCTGCTAACTGACCCACCCACCTATTATGTGGTGGATATATGGCGCGTCCATATTAATAGACTATTACATAATATTTTTTTCATATCCCCTTATACGATGGCCACACGGGGAAGGGCTGGGAGGGTGGGGTACACGGTACACGGCACACGGCACACGGCACACGGCGGGCGAGGTGTGATTTAGTGGTTTTAAAGAAATTTGAATGTGCCTTTTTCTTTTGAAAATTCCTTGGTTAGTGCAAAAATTTCCTCGGATTGAATAAACATAAATTAGGTACATAATGTATGTAGATAGGAGGTACTTATTAATGAAATGCAATGCGATGCAATGCAATGCAATGCAATACAATAATAATAATAATAAAGTATATTGTAATAATTTTATCCGATAAAATTATTAATATTCAGGTTTTGGTTATCCGTCTCTCATACATGTTACACTGCTCGATGAATGCAGAGCAACGGTATCAAATCGATACAAATACAATATTTGTTAACTGTTTGTAGGTATTTTAACAGACATAAACACTTAAATACATATAATAGGGTATAAAGTTTGTCCGGTTGGTTTGTTATTTTAGTCAAGTACCTAGTTGTTATGGACTGTTTCATATTGTTTGATTTCCTTTGGGTTCAAATTTTGTTTTGTACTGTAGTATATATATTATATATATATATATATATATATATTATATATATATATATATATATATATATATATATATATTCAATTTGTACGTTACTCTTAATAAGTTTGTTGGACTTGATCTCCCAATATTTTATTTATTGTTTAACACGCTTATATTATTAGCTTCACTTGTAACTATGTATGTGTAAGAAAAACTTGGAATCTTTATTTGACCCACTTTCGGTCTTCGATTAGGATGAAATTTTGCACACGCTCTGACTTTTGATGACAATACATGACAAGCTAAGAAACGTCATTACAAAACCAATATGGCGGCTTCACAGGCTATTGGAAATGGGTAAAAACCCATTATATGAGTATCAAATGAAAGGGTTTGCTCTCAGGAATACGACAAAAATAGTCACGTGACTTAAATCCAACATGGCGGACACTAAAGAGATCGAATTTGCTATTTGAAATGCACCCCCATTATATGGGTATTAAATGAAAGGGTTTGCTGAATTTGATACGACAAACATGATAGTTTTTTAAACTATTGTTATTATTAGTTTGTAGAATCTTCCATTGAACCTTAAAAAAATTAACCTGACCGTGGGTTACCTGTGTTTTTTTTTGTTTTTTTTTTTACTTTTTTTGATTATTTCTGGAATCTTTCTTCGGAACCTAACAAAATCAAACTTAACCTAATCTATCCTAACCTTCGGTTACCTAAGGGTGTTTTTTTTTAAGATTTTGGATTATTTCTGGAATGTTCCTTCTGAACCTAACAAAATCAAACCTAACCTAATCTGACCTAACCTTCGGTTACCTAAATGGATTTTTTTTAGTTTTTGAAATCTTTCTGGAATCTTTCTTCGGAACCTAACAAAATCAAACCTAACCTAATCTAACCTAACCTTCGGTTACCTAAGGGTGTTTTTTTTAAGATTTTGGATTATTTCTGGAATGTTCCTTCTGAACCTTAACAAAATCAAACCTAACCTAATCTAACCTAACCTTCGGTTACCTAAGGGGTTTTTTTTTAAGATTTTGGATTATTTCTGGAATGTTCCTTCTGAACCTAACAAAATCAAACCTAACCTAATCTGACCTAACCTTCGGTTACCTAAATGGATTTTTTTGTTAGTTTTTGAAATCTTTCTGGAATCTTTCTTCGGAACCTAACAAAATCAAACTTGAACCTTATCTAACCTAACCTTCGGTTACCTAAGGGTGTTTTTTTTTAAGATTTTGGATTATTCTGGAATGTTTCTTCTGAACCTAACAAAATCAAACCTAACCTAATCTAACCTAACCTTCGGTTACCTAAGGGTGTTTTTTTTTAAGATTTTGGATTATTTCTGGAATGTTTCTTCTGAACCTAACAAAATCAAACCTAACCTAATCTAACCTAACCTTCGGTTACCTAAGGGTGTTTTTTTTTAAGATTTTGGATTATTTCTGGAATGTTCCTTCTGAACCTAACAAAATCAAACCTAACCTAATCTAACCTAACCTTCGGTTACCTAAGGGTGTTTTTTTTAAGATTTTTGGATTATTTCTGGAATGTTCCTTCTGAACCTAACAAAATCAAACCTAACCTAATCCAACCTAACCTTCGGCTACCTAAGGGTGTTTTTTTTAAAGGTTTTGGATTATTTCTGGAATGTTCCTTCTGAACCTAACAAAAATCAAACCTAACCTAATCTAACCTAACCGTGGGATACCTAAATGGATTTTTTTGTTAGTTTTTGAAATCTTTCTGGAATCTTTCTTCGGAACCTAACAAAATCAAACCTAACCTCATCTAACCTAACATAAGGTTTTTTTTTTTAGTTTTTGGTATCTCTCTAACCTAACATAACCTAACCTAACCTAACCATCGGTTTTTTTTCCCATTCCAAAAAATAACTTATTTTACACCCGCCGCGTCGCGCGCACGATATTGCGCGTTCAGAATTTTTCGACATTGAGTCGGTCGCTTGTCCACTCGTGACAGAATTGAAACGAAGAGCGCAGCAACGCGTTTGTTAGTATCAATCCGTGGCGAGAGGGGCGTGCAAACACACTCCGCGGCGCTGTGGGCGCGCATTGCGCGTGCGCACGACAGCGAAGTGTCGTTCGGAGGAAAGGCAAAGAGCGGCGGGAAGGCGCGTGTGCGCGCGCGCGCAGATGCGCGCGCGCCCCTTCCGTTTAAACCGCCGTTCGTTGAGTACTCTAGCTGGCATCGTCGTCTCTCCGGGCGTGTCGCACAACTTGTTTTGGGGACTTGTAAAATATTTATATTTTAATAGTCTCTCGAAAGTAAAATGTGCGTGTGAGCGCGGTAGAGTCGCGGCGGCGCTGGCTTTGTTAAACTTTGTAGATCGACGGATCCGTTATTGTATATATGGATTTCGTAGAAACGGTCTCACTCAAGGCCTATATTGTGTTCCATGCGTATGTGTGTAACACTTTGGTCCGATGCAATTCTATCAGTGTTGTGTCTCTGAAAAGCGCCGATGGACGGTTATGCGTCCTCGTCAATTTTCAACAACACTGACGGAGGAGCGTCATACATATTTTTCTGGTCTGGTTTCGGGATCTCTCTTGCTCCGGGCTGTTTGTCGCTAATGTGTACAAAAACGTCAGTTGGAAGAGTTTTTTTTACATAAAAGTGAAAAGTGATCTGTGCGAACCTTCAGTGTGGGCGCCTCCTTCATTTGGAGCGCTAAGTGCCCTTGTTCGCGATCTGATCGGAGACGACACAGATCGCGTACAGCGTGCGACACACCGATATATTATGACCAATATAGTCACGCTCGATATCCGACGGTAAAACGTCGAATCGGGCGCAAGACACAGACACAGAGTAGAGAGATGAACACGCGTCGCGTGTTTTTTTTTTTCTACTTTTATCATGTGTAAGCTCCCTGGTTGATCCTGCCAGTAGTTATATGCTTGTCTCAAAGATTAAGCCATGCATGTCTCAGTGCAAGCCGTATTAAGGCGATACCGCGAATGGCTCAATATATCAGTTTTGGTTCCTTAGATCTTACTCAGTTACTTGGATAACTGTGGTAATTCTAGAGCTAATACATGCAATCAGAACTCTGACCAGTGATGGGATGAGTGCTTTTATTAGATCAAAACCAATCGACGGAGGGCCTCGCGTTCGAAGTCGTTAATTTTGATGAATCTGGATAACTTTTGCCGATCGCACGGTCCAGTACCGGCGACGCATCTTTCAAATGTCTGCCTTATCAACTTTCGATGGTAGTTTCTTGCGACTACCATGGTTGTCACGGGTAACGGGGAATCAGGGTTCGATTCCGGAGAGGGAGCCTGAGAAACGGCTACCACATCCAAGGAAGGCAGCAGGCGCGCAAATTACCCACTCCCCGGCACGGGAGGAGGTAGTGACGAAAAATAACGATACGGGACTCTTACGAGGCCTCGTAATCGGAATGAGTACACTTTAAATATTTTAACGAGGAACAATTGGAGGGCAAGTCTGGTGCC
>CAWUPE010000051.1:15000-20058 GCA_963924145.1 Pyrausta purpuralis
AACATTTCAACATGTCCATAAAATAAGAGTATACAATAAATTATCCGATTATTTTAACTCAAGAAAGTAACAATAACACTTTTCTATAAACATTGAAACGATCACTTATTTCCAAGTCCTATTATAGCATCAATGATGAATACATAGATTATGTTTTTTTTTTTTTTTTCATTTTTGTTTTCCTAATTCATATTGTATAGTAAAGCTTTATCTCTCTATGTAGCACTTGTTTTGCAGCGCCCAAATAGTGTCCATAATGATCCGTTTGCACATTGCCTTAATTACAAATAAAACCTATAATATTATTGTACATTATAGAGCAATGAAGTAGGTATAGTACCTTACTACTTACTACCACAACCTGATGTTTACTTTATACTCTCAGATTTTGTGTCTAGTAAAGAGCTATATGTAAATGACAGTGAAATACTAGCAAATAGTAACTTCATTATTTTGTTTTTTTTTCTGTGCAATTTATGAACGGAGCATACAAGCTGTGTTTGCGTCGATTTAGTTTAGCACCACACACACAAGTATCAAGGAAATGGATGAATTTACAATGACATGCCATTTAACTGATACCCATATAGTGGCTAGTTAGGGGATCAGCGCACAGTTAAAACTTTTAAAACAAACGAATCTTCACACATCACACACGACATAACTTTTATGGAGCACTGAAAGGAACACTGCAATTTCAGTATAGTTTCTAATGCAAAACAAACCCATAAAACACTTTCATTCAATCAAAATACAAATGTTTACTTGAAATTTAACATTTCTAACACTAGCGGGAAGGTAGCGAAAAGCAAAACAAGAACTCCATAGAAGAAAAAAAAATGGCTGCCGCAAACTTTTCAAGGAATGTTTGCTGTACTTTGAAACCAAAACTTAAGCTCTCTTGACCTACTTACAATTTTAAAAGTATTATAAAATAAAATGACGGAATTTCCAGCATTCATAATAATATTAGTTTAAGATTTATTTTAGTTTATTAAATAGGTAAAAAGCGCAGGAAATAGCAACGACGCGCCTACTAGACTAGTATAATATACCTACTAGGGTGGACGAGTAACATCTGAAAGTTTGTCAATATAATAAATAACCAAGCTAAAATAAAATCATGATTTATCAATTTATAACCATGTTTCTATCTTAATTAAAAATAAATCTTAAGTATTGATAGTATGTATGTATGTATGTATGTATGCCTACTTTATGGGTATATGATGCGAATATCACCTGTCAGTCCTGTCACCTTTTGATTTGTATGAACAGGGCGTCATTTTCAATTTTTTCTGGTTTATATCTTCACTGACATTGTAGGTATGAGGCGCAATTGCAATAGTGTTTTTTAATATTTTCGTTTATTAGTTGAGCGCGTTAATACTTAATGTATGAAAGTTGATAATAAAAATGCTTTAAATTTCTAGCTTAGTTTATAGATATATATTGTAATATTGATTTGGCATTATAATGACGAGGTAGGCACTTTTTTACTGCCTATATGGAATGCCACGCCCCTGCTAACTGACCCACCCACCTATTATGTGGTGGATATATGGCGCGTCCATATTAATAGACTATTACATAATATTTTTTTCATATCCCCTTATACGATGGCCACACGGGGAAGGGCTGGGAGGGTGGGGTACACGGTACACGGCACACGGCACACGGCACACGGCGGGCGAGGTGTGATTTAGTGGTTTTAAAGAAATTTGAATGTGCCTTTTTCTTTTTGAAAATTCCTTGGTTAGTGCAAAAATTTCCTCGGATTGAATAAACATAAATTAGGTACATAATGTATGTAGATAGGAGGTACTTATTAATGAAATGCAATGCGATGCAATGCAATGCAATGCAATACAATAATAATAATAATAAGTATATTGTAATAATTTTATCCGATAAAATTATTAATATTCAGGTTTTGGTTATCCGTCTCTCATACATGTTACACTGCTCGATGAATGCAGAGCAACGGTATCAAATCGATACAAATACAATATTTGTTAACTGTTTGTAGGTATTTTAACAGACATAAACACTTAAATACATATAATAGGGTATAAAGTTTGTCCGGTTGGTTTGTTATTTTAGTCAAGTACCTAGTTGTTATGGACTGTTTCATATTGTTTGATTTCCTTTGGGTTCAAATTTTGTTTTGTACTGTAGTATATATATATATATATATATATATATATATATATATATATATATATATATATATATATATATATATTCAATTTGTACGTTACTCTTAATAAGTTTGTTGGACTTGATCTCCCAATATTTTATTTATTGTTTAACACGCTTATATTATTAGCTTCACTTGTAACTATGTATGTGTAAGAAAAACTTGGAATCTTTATTTGACCCACTTTCCGGTCTTCGATTAGGATGAAATTTTGCACACGCTCTGACTTTTGATGACAATACATGACAAGCTAAGAAACGTCATTACAAAACCAATATGGCGGCTTCACAGGCTATTGGAAATGGGTAAAAACCCATTATATGAGTATCAAATGAAAGGGTTTGCTCTCAGGAATACGACAAAAATAGTCACGTGACTTAAATCCAACATGGCGGACACTAAAGAGATCGAATTTGCTATTTGAAATGCACCCCCATTATATGGGTATTAAATGAAAGGGTTTGCTGAATTTGATACGACAAACATGATAGTTTTTTAAACTATTGTTATTATTAGTTTGTAGAATCTTCCATTGGAACCTTAAAAAAATTAACCTGACCGTGGGTTACCTGTGTTTTTTTTTGTTTTTTTTTTTACTTTTTTTGATTATTTCTGGAATCTTTCTTCGGAACCTAACAAAATCAAACTTAACCTAATCTATCCTAACCTTCGGTTACCTAAGGGTGTTTTTTTTTAAGATTTTGGATTATTTCTGGAATGTTCCTTCTGAACCTAACAAAATCAAACCTAACCTAATCTGACCTAACCTTCGGTTACCTAAATGGATTTTTTTTGTTAGTTTTTGAAATCTTTCTGGAATCTTTCTTCGGAACCTAACAAAATCAAACCTAACCTAATCTAACCTAACCTTCGGTTACCTAAGGGTGTTTTTTTTTAAGATTTTGGATTATTTCTGGAATGTTCCTTCTGAACCTAACAAAATCAAACCTAACCTAATCTAACCTAACCTTCGGTTACCTAAGGGGTTTTTTTTTTTAAGATTTTGGATTATTTCTGGAATGTTCCTTCTGAACCTAACAAAATCAAACCTAACCTAATCTGACCTAACCTTCGGTTACCTAAATGGATTTTTTTGTTAGTTTTTGAAATCTTTCTGGAATCTTTCTTCGGAACCTAACAAAATCAAACTTAACCTTATCTAACCTAACCTTCGGTTACCTAAGGGTGTTTTTTTTTAAGATTTTGGATTATTTCTGGAATGTTTCTTCTGAACCTAACAAAATCAAACCTAACCTAATCTAACCTAACCTTCGGTTACCTAAGGGTGTTTTTTTTTAAGATTTTGGATTATTTCTGGAATGTTTCTTCTGAACCTAACAAAATCAAACCTAACCTAATCTAACCTAACCTTCGGTTACCTAAGGGTGTTTTTTTTTAAGATTTTGGATTATTTCTGGAATGTTCCTTCTGAACCTAACAAAATCAAACCTAACCTAATCTAACCTAACCTTCGGTTACCTAAGGGTGTTTTTTTTTAAGATTTTGGATTATTTCTGGAATGTTCCTTCTGAACCTAACAAAATCAAACCTAACCTAATCCAACCTAACCTTCGGCTACCTAAGGGTGTTTTTTTTAAAGGTTTTGGATTATTTCTGGAATGTTCCTTCTGAACCTAACAAAATCAAACCTAACCTAATCTAACCTAACCGTGGGATACCTAAATGGATTTTTTTGTTAGTTTTTGAAATCTTTCTGGAATCTTTCTTCGGAACCTAACAAAATCAAACCTAACCTCATCTAACCTAACATAAGGTTTTTTTTTTTTAGTTTTTGGTATCTCTCTAACCTAACATAACCTAACCTAACCTAACCATCGGTTTTTTTTCCCATTCCAAAAAATAACTTATTTTACACCCGCCGCGTCGCGCGCACGATATTGCGCGTTCAGAATTTTTCGACATTGGAGTCGGTCGCTTGTCCACTCGTGACAGAATTGAAACGAAGAGCGCAGCAACGCGTTTGTTAGTATCAATCCGTGGCGAGAGGGGCGTGCAAACACACTCCGCGGCGCTGTGGGCGCGCATTGCGCGTGCGCACGACAGCGAAGTGTCGTTCGGAGGAAAGGCAAAGAGCGGCGGGAAGGCGCGTGTGCGCGCGCGCGCAGATGCGCGCGCGCCCTTCCGTTTAACCGCCGTTCGTTGAGTACTCTAGCTGGCATCGTCGTCTCTCCGGGCGTGTCGCACAACTTGTTTTGGGGACTTGTAAAATATTTATATTTTAATAGTCTCTCGAAAGTAAAATGTGCGTGTGAGCGCGGTAGAGTCGCGGCGGCGCTGGCTTTGTTAAACTTTGTAGATCGACGGATCCGTTATTGTATATATGGATTTCGTAGAAACGGTCTCACTCAAGGCCTATATTGTGTTCCATGCGTATGTGTGTAACACTTTGGTCCGATGCAATTCTATCAGTGTTGTGTCTCTGAAAAGCGCCGATGGACGGTTATGCGTCCTCGTCAATTTTCAACAACACTGACGGAGGAGCGTCATACATATTTTTCTGGTCTGGTTCGGGATCTCTCTTGCTCCGGGCTGTTTGTCGCTAATGTGTACAAAACGTCAGTTGGAAGAGTTTTTTTTACATAAAAG
This sequence comes from Pyrausta purpuralis, assembly GCA_963924145.1. Taxonomy (NCBI): domain Eukaryota; kingdom Metazoa; phylum Arthropoda; class Insecta; order Lepidoptera; family Crambidae; genus Pyrausta; species Pyrausta purpuralis. The sequence goes on from CAWUPE010000051.1 coordinate 19,808, forward strand.
TGAAAAGTGATCTGTGCGAACCTTCAGTGTGGGCGCCTCCTTCATTTGGAGCGCTAAGTGCCCTTGTTCGCGATCTGATCGGAGACGACACAGATCGCGTACAGCGTGCGACACACCGATATATTATGACCAATATAGTCACGCCTCGATATCCGACGGTAAAACGTCGAATCGGGCGCAAGACACAGAACAGAGTAGAGAGATGAACACGCGTCGCGTGTTTTTTTTTTCTACTTTTATCATGTGTAAGC
>CAWUPE010000052.1:0-23166 GCA_963924145.1 Pyrausta purpuralis
ATTCAGAAATAGTTCAGAAAGTGCTTTCTTATGAGTTTCAAGAAATTCAGATTTAATTATTTTCATAGGAAACAGAGGTAATATGAACAAGAAAAACCTAAATACATACTTTGACAGTTTAAGAAAATTAAATGTGAATAAAACAATATTGTTTACATTACCTTACAGTAGTGGATTGCCAGACGAAGAAAATGATTTAAGATATAAAATTAATTTGCAACTGCATAAATTGACATTATATGAGGTGAATAAATTCCACCTACTTGACATGAATAATTATTTTAAAAACAAAGTGTATTTGACGCGAGATAATTATTATGTTAATAATTATTTCAAACGACAGATAGCAATGTCGCTATCATATTATTTTGACTATTCAGCCAAGAACTTGGCTACCAAATCTGCTTTTATTGAGCAGATTATTGACATGAATATTCAACCATTGGAATCAGTTCCAATAACAAACAATCATTTAAATTAGTAGATCAGACAATAGAGGATAACTCTTGCTTATCAGAAATTGTAGAATCAAATCAATTAAATATAGTACATCAAAATATTCAAGGCTTTTCTGGAAAAGATTTGGAAATTGAATTGTTTTTAAATAAAATGAATATTCATGTTCTCTGCATAACTGAGCACTGGCTCAAGCAGCATGAACTGATTTTATCGATAGATAATTATAATCTTATTAGTTCGTTCACTAGGGAGACTGCCATTCGCGGCGGGACACTTATATTAATTAATAATAAACTAAAATGTAAAGAGCGAAAAGACATAGTGTCTCTCACTATTGAGCGAACAATTGAGATATCGTGTGCGGAGCTGGACGACTACATTATTGTCTGTGTTTATAGACCCCCAAGTGGAAACTTTAAATTATTTGAATCTGTAATGGAAAATGTGTTAAACAAAATATGTAAAACTACAAAGAAAGTAGTTGTATGTGGAGATTTCAATGTGGACATTATAGATATTACGGAGGAAAATCGCGTTCGGTTTTTGAGCATTTTCAAATCATTTGACCTCACTCCGATTTTCGCAGAGCCCACTAGAGTAACTCCTACAACAGCTACTTGCTTAGATAATATTCTCTGCAACTGTAAAATCATCAAACAATCTATTATTAATTTTGTAAAATCGGATCATTGCGGTCAGATAGTTACACTACAGAACCGTTTTATTCCACCCCGTCTAGAAATCAAATGCAGGCCGGTCACTGCATCTCGTAAGGACAAATTTAAAAACCTTGTAAGTGATAAAATACCGTTTATACCTTTTGATAAAAAAGATGCTAGTGACTTGTATGAACAATTATTTCAGGTAGTTAAAAAACAATTTGATATTACTTTCCCTCAAAAGAAAATAGTTATCAATAACTGGAAACCGAAATTCAGTGACTGGGCTACACGAGGAGTTTATACAAGTAGGAAAAAAATGTTTGAATTGTATAACAAAAAAGCATATAGAAAGGATCTATCGTTTCATGAGTACGTTAAAAGGTACTCAAAAATTTTCAAAAGAGTTTGCTATGTAGCTAAGTCGAATTACATACGCGATAAAATTAAAAAATCTAGTAATAAAATCAAAGAAACATGGAATATTATAAATAAAGAAACATGTAAAACGAAATCTCATGATATGTAATATGTAATATTCCTATAGAGACGACTAAACAGTTGAGTTCTTCTGACTGTAATATTCCTATAGAGACGACTAAACAGTTGAGTTCTTGCTCAAGTCACGCGAAATCATTACTAGTGTCGAGTGTTCATAGGTGCGAATCCTCATTTAAATTCAGAAATATTGGTCCTTTAGACATCATAAAAACATTTAAAGAATTAAAACAAAAGAAAACAGAGGATAAATCGGGTATATCAATAGACACAATAAAACCCATTATACCTCTAATAGCTCCTTACTTATCTTATATCTTTAATGAATGTATTGACCAAAATCAGTTTCCAAATTTATTGAAACATAGTAAGGTAGTCCCTTTATTTAAATCAGGAGACAAAAGTGACCCCAGCAATTTTAGGCCTATTTCAATATTACCCACAATAAGTAAAATTTTTGAAAAACTCATTTATAATCAATTACTTTCCCATTTTAAACTTAATAATTTACTACACGAAAAACAGTTTGGGTTCTCTAAAGGTAGAAATACAACTGATGCCGGAGTAGCACTCATCAGACACATTCTTGATGCTTATGAAGACAAACATAATGCCGTAGGTGTATTCTGTGATTTATCAAAGGCGTTTGATTGTGTAGACCATCAGACACTGCTCATTAAGTTAGAACACTATGGTGTCTCGGAAAACTCATCTAAGTTGTTAAGTTCGTACTTATCAGGTAGAATACAATCAGTTAACATAAATGGTACCTACTCTTCCGGAGCCCCTCTTCAAATGGGGGTCCCCCAGGGCTCAATATTGGGGCCTTTACTTTTCCTGATATATGTAAACGACCTGCCATTTTATTCCACAAATCTTTGTGAGATAGTTCTGTTTGCTGATGATACTTCTTTGATTTTTAAAATGAAAAGACATGAAGAAAATTTTGACGAAGTAAACAATACTCTCTCCAAAGTATTGAATTGGTTCACCACCAATAACTTGTTGCTGAATGCTAGTAAAACTAAATGTGTAAAATTCACTTTGCCTAATGTAAAGCAACTTACACCAAATATTGTACTAAATGGTAATAATCTAGTTTAATAGACTCCACTGTATTTCTGGGCATTACACTTGACTCAAAATTACAGTGGGGACCTCATATTGAAGCCCTAGCTAGGAGGCTAAGCTCGGCTGCCTTTGCAGTTAGAAAAATAAGGTATCTGACTGATGTTGAAACGGCGAGGCTTGTGTATTATAGTTTACTTCCACAGTATTATGTCTTACGGTCTTCTCTTGTGGGGTTCTGCTGCAGACATTGATACCATATTAATTTTGCAGAAAAGAGCCATTCGTGCTATTTATAAATTTAGTCCTCGTGACTCCCTGAGAGAGGTCTTTAAGAAAATCAACATATTAACTGTGGCTTCTCAATACATTTTTGACAATATAATGTACGTCCGTAAAAATTTAGATTATTTCATGAAGAAGAGCGACATTCACTCATATAACACAAGAAATAAACACAAGCTTGTCGTTCCTAACTTCAGATTAGTTAAAACTAGTAATTCGTTCATGGGAAATTGTATAAAATTCTTTAATAATATACCACACAATCTTGTCGAATTGCCGGTTGATAAATTTAAGAAACACGTTAAAAACACGCTTATGTCTAAAGGCTATTATAAGGTTCAAGACTATCTGAACGACACGAATGTGTGGTCTGTCCAGCCTGCACCGACTGATGTACTTACCTTTGATGATTTTGATTTTACGGCAGCTAGTGGTGACTGAGTTTGTTCCGGCGTTTCTTCTCAGCACTTGCCTAATTGTCTGTGTTCTGTCTCGAAGCGCTGGTAGGGCCCAAAAGATAAGGAGACATGATTCGGCCCCTTCAGGGCACAATTATTTTTATTTTATTTTTCACTGTACATTTGACGTTCATAAGTGGCATATTTTGTCCTAAATTGAATAAATATTTTTTGATTTTTGATTTGATTTGATTTTTAATAATTTCCTTGAGTCATTACGACATTCGCGCTGTAATAGCAAATATTCTACATTATATTTCAACAGTTTGTATATACCAGACCGTCTAGTACTAAAGTTAAATCTAAATACAAATCTTCTTATTGATCTACTTAACCATTCGAAACAGCATATAAATAATTTGAATACAATTTTGGTAAGATTTATCAAGATTAAGTAATAATTAAAACTGTAAATCAATATTAATTTAGTTTTCTTTGGGTCTTATTTTATTTTATATAAAATAATAAATAAATAAATAAAATAAATAAATATCCTTTGGACATTCCCACACATCGCCATCTAGTCCCAAAGTAGTTATGGGTGCCAGACAACGGATATAATACTTAAATACTTTTTGTTTGTAAATACATACATAATATACATAGAAAACACCCAGACCAATACAAACAGACATGTTCATGCACACAAATGTTTGTATTGTGCGAGGATCGAACCCGCAACCCGCTGCGTAGTAGGCGATTTCTCGACCACTACACCAAACGGGTCGTCAAAATAAAGCAAATAATTCAAACATTGTACAACATTAAACATGGCAGATAAAATATTTGTGCCAGCAAACATTGTTAAATATTGTTCTTACAGCGTCGCCAACACCATCACTAGATGGCGATAATTTATGATAGATATCATTCATGGATATGGTGATAAAATGCTATGAATTCGTAAATTATAAAAAAATTGCCCATTGATTTGATTATACAGCAACAATGTCTACATTGAGTAATTATAAGCTGTAGAACGAATATTTAAAAAAATATTTTAAAATCTTGCAGATTTTGTGTACTACTTCGACTCAAGCTTACAACCGTCTCAGTGTTTTTATTTAAGGTTGTCAATTGATCTAATCATTCATCAAAAGCGGCGATTTCAACTATAGTAAGTTTACTTTTGCGTACTCTGAATATTCATAAAAAAATTAAATAACTTTCAAAATCCATTAAAACGTTCTCAACAAACGTAACTTGTAACTTTATAAGCGGCTGCTTAATACCAGACTTGTAGATGCACTACATTAAAACTGTTTAGTTTTACTCATTAACTAGCGGTTACTAAGTTTAAAGTGCAATTTGTTAATTAAGTTATAGTTTATGTAACGCTAAGTGCACATTATAAAGAATTAAATTGAATAAAATACGCTTTAGAATGTTTTGAGAGTTTAAGTCGTAATGTTATTCGTCTGTAAATAGTGATCTTACATTTACTAACCTTCAAACATAGCTAATAAAGTTTTGTAATGTAACCTAAATATTTTATTTATAAAAAGTGCAGTGTATTGCTTTTACATTATCAAGGTGTAATGTACCAAACATTTGCCAGACAGCTTAAAAACTAAATCATATTCAGTTTATCTGTTAAAAGAAGCATGATACATCATTTCCTAAAAGATCTTGATATTTAATAGTGTATAAATTATTTCAAATCCAATAAATCATCAAATTAGATTAAAAGTTTATAACACTTATTATTTATAAAATTATAATAAAAAAACAATTACAATTACTTACAGTTACGTAATGCGTTTCTCAAATGCGAACGGAGAACCGGTTAGGACGAAACTTTTATCAATACCACCCGCAACATTATTGATACTTAATGAATGACTCGATTCTTGTTAAAGTTTAGCCAAAAGTAAAAATAAAAATAATTCGTGTAACATGTCACCTGTTTGCAATTCCTAATACCATTTGTGTTTTGTATATCTTTGGTCAAGTGAATTGTATTCTTTGGGAGCAATAAATAATTAAGGTTTATCAAGCAAAAAGCTGTGGTGTACTTTTACTTAATTTAAAAAAGAAATCACAATCATACCCTTTTTGTGAACCAAAAATTCAGCAAAAACAACCCATACGATAGAGAATGGTTGGTTGTGCGCACAAGAAATTGCAAGTTAAGATGAATACACACAAAATAAGCATTATTTTCCCAAATTTATTAACCTTATTCTGAATCAAGTAATAGTTTTTTAGCATGATGGGGAAATTATATTAAATGGTTCTAGTGTTACTAATTTAATCCACTGAGACCTAGGTAAGATACGGTACTTGCTTTACGATTTACTTAAATTAAATTTCAAATAATATTTTGTCTAATTTTTAAAAGCTTAGGCAAGCAGCCTATTCATAAGAATGTCTTTAGAAAAATTAAACTCCAGCTATACTAGCTGCTTAATATTGCTCTTTGGGATTATTTGATTGATTATTTCATGGGGAAATGATTTTTTTTATGAATCATCAGAATGTTTTATAGACTTACCAATACTACACTTAAAACAATTGTTACAAAGAGGAAACCCTCAAGAGGGTAGGTCATTACAAAAGTGTATTATAACGCAGAAAATTATTTCAAGGCTAATAAAATGTACCGACTTAAATTGAATACCTACTACAACATAGTCAACTCCTTGAAAAGAGGCATTGAAAACAGTGACAGTTTCTTGTGCTGCTCAGCATTAGGTACCCTCAAAATTGCCCCAAAGCTGTATTAGGGTATAATTTGGAGCTTTGAGTGGGTCCAGCCAGCTACAGGTCTTCCTTCTCGGCTCTGCCTCTTAGTGACATCCTCCATCGTTCACCGTGGGGTCTTTGCTTCTTTCGAGCTCATGCGCGACATCGCGTGTGATGCAGACTCATCAGATCGCACGAGACAAAATCATTAGGATTCATCAGATGCCTTTATTGTATAATCATTAGTCTTCATAACTTAGTAGAAATTAATAATAATACACTTATAATTTATAATAATAAAATATGAAAAACTTTGTCATGTATTGATAAATTAGATTTCGCTACGGGACAAAATATTGTATGACATTTAAATAAAGTTTTCACGCCTTGCATTGCTTTTTGTAAAAACCTGTGAACCTGTGCTTTTAACTAGCATTTTATATTTTAACACATTTTCGCTAGTAAATGATTTGAATTTAATCAAGTAGGCAGAAAACATTTATTCTTTAATAGAATATTAATTTTGAACCAGAAAATTTCAATTATGAATTCGAAGTTATGAGTAAATATTTTTCTCAAGGGTTTTTAAGAAGTAAAATAAAAGCAATTATGAAAAAATTAGCACAAGGGCATAAGGTAATATTTATGAAAAATTGCATATTTTATTTAACTTTTACATATAAAAATATCTTTCATTTATGGTAGGTAATTAATATAGCACTCAAAATTTCATCACCATTATAACTTTGCCTAGCATCAAGATTATTATCTGGCTATGTTAGCCACTTGTAAGTTTACCATTAACTTATATTACTGTATCAAAAAAAACTATGTCATTAAGAGAATAACCGCGTGGCAAACTCAGTTCATACTAGAGTACAAACGGACATATAATCAGCCACAGTTGCCTCCGTCAGAGAAATATCACACTTAACTATCATCTGACAAGGAACCTGTCAATTTGCACACTTAGCTACAAAATCAGTCCATATAAAAGTAATAAACTTAACAATTCCCCGACGAAAAAAAACAACCACTCGGCATATTTAGTTACAAAACCAATCCATATAAAAGTTGTCGGTGACTATCAGTCTGACAGTGACATTTAATCACTCTAAAGCAAATAATTCCTATTAGGGTCATAGCCCACTTAACTATTTCTCGGTATGGAAAAAAATGAAGTAGGGTACTTAGTTACAAAATTAATTCATATCGAAGTACATCTTAATCAGTCTGACATTGACACACTTATCAGTATGAAGGCAAATTATTCTCGATAGGGATAAAACTATCCAGTGAGGAAGAAAATAACCAGTTGGGATACTTAGTGACGAAATCAATTCATATGAAAGTAGAAACTGACAATTTATCAGTCTAGGGCAAACTATTCTTGTCAGGGTCATAGCACACTTAACTATTCCCCGACAAATAAAACAACTAGGTAGCATACTTAGCTACAAAATCAATTCATATTAAAGTACAAACTGACAAACTTAATCAGTCTTAGGCAAATTATTATCGTCAGGGTCATAGCACACTTAACTATTCCCTAACAAAGAAAACAGTAAAGTAGCATAATTAGCTACGAAATCATTTTATATTAAAGTGCAAACTGGCACACTTAATCAGTCTAAGGGAAATTATTCGCGTCAGGGTCATAGCACACTTAACTAATCCCAGACAAAGAAAGCAACCAAGTATCACACTTAGCTACGAAAGCAACTCATATTAAAGTACAAACTGACACTTAATCAGTCTAAGGCAAATTATTCTCGTCAGGGTCATAGCACAAAACAAAACCTTTAAACTTATCTAACAATGAAACTAAAACTGAGTTCATTTATACATTATATTACTTTTTATGCTAGTAGCATACATTTACGACTATAAGTTACATTAATTTGGCACAGCTATCATTATCAATTCGGATGACTATATTTTTACAGCTCACCTACATGGCTACTTCTTTTGCACACAGCACACCTACATGGCTACTTCTTTTGCACACAGCACACCTACATGGCTACACGGCCTTCAGATTCACTTCAAGTAAAAACCAAGATCACTTCACATGGTTATATTTTAATAGCACACCTACATGGCTATTATTTTTCTACGCAGCACACATACATGGCTACATGGCTTCATGGTCTTCAAATAATTTCATTTAAACAAATACTAATATCACATGACAACAGAACTTCTCATAACTTTATTGAAGGTCATATAACCTTTAAATAAAATGAATCTGTTGAAATTCTGATGGCAATTAACTTTTCAATATCCAAGCAATTGCAGGCATAACAATAAAATATCTATCGTGTCTCGTTCACACACGCTTGAGAGGTTAATGAGAATAATGTAAGGTTATTTCAAGTTCTTCTAAACCTAATATTTAAATACAATGTTCAAAATGAAACAGTCTAATCTGATGGTTATGGATGAGCCAAATGCTGCACCTATTTTATCGGAGAGTAGCCCCGACCAAAAACAGCGCAAGCACTAGCCCACTCAATACCATCATTGTCTCTTCGTGTAAAGTGCCCACAAGGGGTGCCTGTGACTCCGGAGAGCAATGGGTGTGAAATCAGTGTATGTAGTGTGGTTTGTATATAGAATTCGTTTATTAATATCTGAGAAGCGTTATAATCACTTTAAGAATAATAAAAACTACTTACAGTTTCTCTCGGACATAGCTCGTGGGACAGCACCACTTCTGACTTGTCATGAAATTATAACACTGAGACTTTTTCAATACTTTTATTCTTCGAACAGGGTACAACTTTAGATACAACCTCTTCAACTTGATGCCGCAAACCAACTGCACTGCCGGACTCCGCGCTCTCCCCGAATACAAAACTCCCCTCCAAAATGTATCGGTGTTGCCAGGAAATAAATTTAAATGTAACTGTTATAAATACCAGTTCGAATAAACGATAGCAGCTATTTATTTGAAAATTACGACACTAGTATACATATATATTATATTCTAAGCGAAATCTTAACGGAACCATTGCCTTATTCGGCTTGCCCTTGCTGACGTTTTTATAATTTTTGCACAACTTTTGGGTTCTTTTGGTGCTTTCAGCTATTTTATAATTTTGAGAGTTCTATAGATCTTTCAGGAAGTTCGGCTTAATTCCCAAATTCGCATATTGGCCGTTGGGATAACTTGAATTGGTTTCCGAAATTTATGAAAAATAGGCCGGGGGAATGACGAATTTTCATAAACACGCGTCCTTTGTTAGAAATAATCACGATTTCCGGAAATCACTTTATAAGCAAAACGACTTTGTGTGTTTATATCTATTTTATTTGTATAATTTGTAATTTGCATGCTATTTCAATTGCATACCAGTAATGGCTTGTCTAAATATTCATCAAAATAACTTCTGGTGAAATTTTCATATGTAATGTGTAAAATTATAATAAACTTACATAGTAAAAGACCAAGCTATCTCACCTTCTCAAAATCTCTCGACACACGGCATAAAAGTATGAAACTATCGTGAAACGTAAAATTTTATTGAACCATGTATGCGCTATTAAGATACACCGACGAGAGTGCTTCACAGTAATCGTTACATGAAGTGTAAAATATTTAAGACTATGAAAGTCAAATAAGATTGTAGTAGAGATATTGACTATGATAAGCAAGTTCTTTTTAAAAATGAATCTGCGGTAGACTCTATCTGTGTAAAAAAGTGAAGTGTTGTGATTTATGTAGACTATAGAAGTTTCTTTGAAATATTAGTATATAGGAACATAAGGTGTATTTTCGCCTTAAACCAAAATACAAAGTTTAATTTTATACAATGCGAAACAAGATCAGTTTCATTGGTGTACTTCGTTTTTTTTTATTGGATACCAGTCACATAAATTGCTCTCGTCCCAAAGTAACTAGCTTGTGCACTTGTGTTAAGAAAATTAGACACAAATGTGGTACTGCAACACCCAGATCCGAGACAAGGTTCAAAATTATGATCTCTTAATCGACCCGATTGGAAATCCAACGCATTGAAACCCAGCGTGCTGAGCCACCACAGCACGGAGGTCTTCGCTTATTGGATTACTATATAATTTACCTATCCTCGTAGTCTTATAACTCATTACACTCATATTTATTTATTTAAACTTTTTTGCACTGTGAGTTGTACAATTGGCGGACTTAACGCCTAATGGCATTCTCTACCAGTCAAACACCTGGTAATGCAAAGCGTTTAAAAGTACACAATCTGTTTCCTCATAGCATACCTTTCAAATAAATATTCCTACTCTCACTTTCTTTTTATCGATTCTTCTGTCTTCACTCTACTACAACTCTTTACTTCCCATAATCAGTAATATCTAGGTCACTATTTTAGGGTTCCATAGCCAAATGGTGAAAAACGGAACCCTTATAGTTTCGTCAAGTCTGACTGTCTGTCCGCCTGTCCGTCCGTATGTCACGGCCACTTTATTCTGAAACTATTAGTATTACACAGTTAAAACTTAGGAGGTAGATGTATCCTGTTTATATTACGAAGGAAAATATATATATATGATATTCCCATACACAAAACTAGAATTTAAATATACTTTGTCAAACCTATGCGTGTAGGGTGTCTTTAATCTTTTAAAATGACATCGAGGGTTCCTAAAACCATTTTCTCTAAAAGTCTTACACATTCTCTATATTTGAGAGATAGACGCTTAGTGGTAAAATGGAAGTCCCCCTATCAAACTTTTAAACTAACAATTGTAAATTTTTGAAAAAATACATGATGTAGAATTTGACAAAGATTTTCAACAAAAAATAGTTTAATCGAGATCGAACAAGTGTTTTCTGAGATAGAGCACATTTTCAATAACCGCAAACATAACTTTGTTATTGACACAAATACTAAGAAAAACAAAGTTATATTTGCTGTAAACAAAATATTGTGATATTTTGGCTAAGTGAAAGTAAGTGGATTTCTAATTCTATGAAAGTTGGAATGGAACCCTTAGTATGCGAGTCCGACTCGCACTTGGCCAGTTTTTTTGACACATTGTCATTAAAGCTGTTTCAAAATTTTGAAGGCTATTATTTGAAATTCTGGCGTCTTTATTTTATTGTAATAGGTACATTTAAATTAATAAAAAAACTTTACTACTCTTCGACCTGCATAAACTTTGACGTCTGCGTTTCCACCAAGTGAGCAGCTCCAGATTCAAATAAATGTATAATTATCATTTATTTAGTCGCAGGTTAAAAACAATTGTAGAAACAAGGTTCTCTTTTTGTAATGCGATTGAATGAAAGATATTTAGTAAAATGTGTGCTCACTCAACAAATAAACAAACAAACAAATAAACTCAGTCCTCATAAGTTGGTCGAGTCATTCACATCGTAACGAATAAAGCCAATATTGAAATTTTTAACTGAAGACTTGGCTGTATGGGCTTAATTTTCTTTGCGGTCTTTACTAGATTTTTTAGTTTTTCCTTGATTCATACACCAAACACTACTTATATTCTAAATTGAAGCTTCTAGGTCTGCTAGAAGTGCCTTAGAATTTTGATGATCGGTGAGTCAGTGAGTGACAAAATTAAGAAATTTGACCCGTTATAATTCTTAAAATACTGGTTCAAATTGGATGAAATTTGAAATATACCGTGTCTTTACAATGTTGCATGGTTACTGAAAATATCAGTCTTCTAGTTTTATCCACAACGAAGTTACAGGGGGTCGAAAATGGTCTGAATTGCGTCGAGAAAAGGATGGTGGGGCCGTGACGCTTTTTTGCTCGACTTGGTGGGGGCACTGCCGTGCCCCCAGATAAGTATTAGACATGACGGGTCTAAACGCGAATAAAAATTGATGAGTAATGCTGTTATAATTAATGTCTAATACTTATTACAATCCAACGCGAAAGTATAAAATCTTAGATATATTCTATTACGCACACTTTTTTGCAATGTTACAACATTGTTTTTGGTAAAATGTTTATATTGCTTGCCTAGAAATAAGAATTCGCTGAAAAAAAAAACAGTTTTTGAATATGAAGCGTATTTGAAGAAATAATTTTATATTCCACAAACTCCAAAATGCTAACCCAACGAAACCATCATGTTCGTATCTCGTATTTACAAGTTTAAGCAGCGTTAAAACACTATCACACAAAATTTCGGCGGTGCACACTCGCGCAGAATTTACTTTAATCGCGTCATATTTTTACAAAACAACGACGTGTGGAATGGCCCCCGTGTGGTTAGCACACGAGTGTTTCAGTTTTAGAGGTGACGATAAGATTTTGTACAAAAATGTTAAATAAAATAACCAAAAGCTTATTTTTCTTAGGAGTCATAAACCAAAACAAATAACGAACTTTTATTAGTAAAGATAGTTCTTTAAGAAATGATTTAAAATTATAACAAATCTTATTTTTTAATAGTGAATTCTATTTTTATTTAAAAAAATGTATAGGACACTAGAGTTATTTTTCTAATGTTTTATTGCCATCAGTTCTCGACATCAGCCAATTCTGAACCATTCTGTTACGGCTTGATAACTTTCACATAGTAATAAAATTAATTAACGTGGATTAAGCCGATGCAATATATATATATATATATATATATATATATATATATATATATATATATATATTAATTACCAAACTGGCGTATCGACAACCGATCAAACTGCGTTATTTATTTAAAAATGAATAGAAAACCTAGCTGAAACCCCCGCCGAATGGCTAATTAAACGTTCTGAATCGCCCTGCAGGTTTTTAATCTAATGAACTTTCTTTGATTATCACAATGTTCCAATGCATCGTTTTAGGTTATTTTATAGACTTTACTTTCTGTATTTTTTAAAATAAGTGTATTGAAATCGTTCATTATAAAGACGGCTACAAAATATCGTTTACCATAATTTGCTTAGAATTTATAGCTCAGAGATATTGTATGCCGTCGAAACGCTGTGAAAAGCTGACTCGGAGATTTCATTTATGTACAGCAGTGCTGGATTTGAGCAATTTTTAACGGCTTATAGATACAGCTATAAAACCTGGCTGGATAAAGTTATTGTGATTTAAAATCTGTTTAAAAAAATCTCAAGAATATCTCGTAAAAGTGTGTCTTTGTGAGATACTAGTTTTTGAAGGTTTACGCGAATATTACGCTTGGAATAAAACACTATTTTACGGATACTTTTCGCAAATATTTATTAAATGTTTGCGAAACTTGATCCTGACGTTTCGAACGCTTTACAGTGGTCGTGGTCACGGATAGACTATGGTGTTATTTGTTATTTCGAGAGTCAGAATTAAATTTAGAGAGTTTAAAAAACAAAAAACTACCGTCACTCAATAATATTAAGTCACGCAGACAGAGCTAACTGTGACTTGAGATCTTGTAGTGAGTGGTCTGGATTGGGTGATATAGGACCCACCTCGCTAGTACTGGTTCCCATGCTGGTAGAATTTTCCAACCATTAGTAACATAGTCTACCCGTTACTACGAACGCTGCAAAGTGTTCGAAATGTTGGGATAAAATTTTATTAATATTCGCGAAAAGCATCCGTAAAATAGTGTTTTATTCCAGAGGATAACCTAGCTGATGTATCTTTCAAGTATCTAAAGAAATGAGATTTAAATACCGTAATAAGCCAAGCTAAAATATGCTATGTATTTATTATTGCAGACGATGTAGGATAAGAATTAATTGGCACTTTTCAGTTGTCAAACAGAGCAACAATGACTGTATTGAAACTTCATTTAGTTGATTCCGTGCTCATGCATTAAATACCAAATTTTAGTAGTTGAAACGGCATTACATTCGAATTTGATTCTTCACAGAATATTCACCTAAATCAGGCCGGGAATTGCCGTCTATTCAGTTTGTATGTTAAAATCAGATGCTTTATCGATTGTCAATGAATTATCAACAAAAAGTCATGATTTAAATTCGCTTTTTTAATATCAAGTAAACGGCTGCCGTAGAAAAGACACTTTTCAAAATTTTAGAATAATTCAAAGGATTATGCGAGTCAACAGCATAATAATACTAATAATAGTCCCCTTAGCCGATTTCGACTTCTATGGCCAGTCACAATGATTAACCAACCGCGCGGGACATATTTTAGTGCACACGTGTGGGCGCAAATACAGGTGCACTCTCAATTCCTTTCATTCTTATACTTCGATGGGATGAGACACCAATCTGACACGACCGGAGAGAGATCAGGCGCAGGACCAACGGCTTTACGTGCTTTTCCAAGGCACGAGGGTGAAATCCGCCAACTTCCAAACTCCGGGCTACCTTAAGAATTTCTGAACTGAAAAACCCAGATAATATTTTTGGCCCAAACCGGGGATCGACCCGGGACCTCTGGCGCAGCCGTCGCCTTAAAGTGCGACCCTTTTTACCGCTGGGTCACTGAGGCAGTCAACAGCAACATGCGAGTCAACGCATGCATCGATGCATGCACCCTGATGAAATGTATATGACAGCCGCTGCCTTTTAATATTGGCAAACTGGCACTCTTGTGTATATCTCTTTTCCAGCATATATTTCATCGTTTATTCGAATTATTTTTCTGTAAACTAAAAGCATTGTTACACAATACATAACTAACCGAGGCACTAACCAGGGCTCTATTTTGGATCACTCGCGTTAAGATGGCGTATTACATTCATTGATTAAAGTACAATTTTCGAATGAAAAGCTGTAGAAGTCTCAATTTTGTAAGTACTCGAGTCTATATTTTGGGTTTTTTTCATTGATATTTTATAAGAACGTAAATTACTTGCCATATTCAAGCAAGTGATTCAAATAGGGCTCTTGTTCCGCTGACACCAACTTTTAACTAAGAAATCCCACACGCAAACTATAGGAAAACTCATTAACTTGTCAATATAAACTGATCGGAAACTGATAAAAGACATAATGCTTTTTACGGAAACTTTTCTCCTAACTAATACAATAGATTCACACGTCAACAGTAAAATATTGGCAGTCGTCAGTAAAATAACAAACTTTGAAATTATGACTGGCATGACATCAAATGCAAGTTCTGATGCCACTTCGAAATTTTTGGAGTTGCACAAGGAATTAAGTATATGCCAAAAGATACATGGTGTCAAGTTCTAAGTACTGTAATCTATCGTTGGAAACCAAGGGTAAAAACATTATATAGGTAATTGTCAATTGATTATTGTTTTTGCGGTCGATATCGGGGTGTCACATTAGGGCCTAACCATAAAATTAATATTCCTATCGGAATAGAAGGACAAGTAAAAGCTGTCAAACGAAACCGATTTAAGATGTCAGTAACTAACTTAAGTATGAAACATTTGTAGCTTTAAATGAGATAACCTTTCGATCAGGTGATTTATAACAATGTCCCTAAGTTAAATATAGTAGTTTACTGCATGATAAACAGTCGACACAAAATATTGAACATGCAGCTCTAGTGTAAAACTACATGTTATTTCATTATACAAAATATTCGTCGATATACATTCCCTGTGTTATTCTGTGTTTATTTTTTACGTAAATTAACGTTTGTAGAATAGAATTATCAAACTGCGTACTTTAAATTTGAAGCGCATTGGTAAATATAAGTCGTATATTAAGAGGCTTCAATTTGGACTAATCTACCTGTTAAATGATTATTTGTTGGGGTTATGCCGCTGTAATGCATAATAATCAATCACCGATCAAGTCACCATGTTTCAGACGCATTATTTCTCCAAATATACACAATTTCGCTTTTAAATATAAAAAATCAAATGCACGTAATTTTCAGCGAGCTTCTGCAGGGCGGTCAACTGTTTGACATCTGACAAAAATGGTTCTGCTACCCATCTCTTTTTATCACACAGTTTGCTGCTAGTGACATCTCGCTTTTGTCGTTCTATTCCAAAGGGATAATAATTTTATGGGCCTAACAGATTACATTTGGCACAGTTACTACCTACTAAATATTCATACTAAAACACCCTTGAAGAAGGCCAAAAATTGAAATTATTTCTTTCAGTCATGCTGATAAGGTTTTCGGATCAGAAATTTGTCGTGTGTAGGGTCGTTAATAAATTTTACGAAAGTTATAATAGCTTCTGGACGTAGAAGTTTTTAGGGATCGGTGTATCACGCTATAGGAAATTAATTTATTAATAAAAATAATTTTATTAATAATCGAATGTGAAGGAAATCATTAGCCGAGTCAAGTAAGAAGATGATGATTATATTTTATACAAGGAATTAAGCTCTGTTCCCCGTTATTACATAAAAATATAGAACCAGGTTTAGGCCAAGTCATCCGACTAATTTGAAAAGTATACCTCTATTATTATATGCTGTTACTAGGAAACTGCTTTCAAATTACTCGGATAATCGGATACAGACCATACTTAGGTATAAGTATGGTTCTAAGCCTGATAGAAACTGTTTTTGAAATAAGGATGTCGTGAACCACAAGCTTGAATAGGAAGTACCTAAATATTTTTCATTTCAATTCAGGCAAATAAGTACTATTCGTAATAATATTATTAATAGTCCCCCTAGCTGATTTCGACTACGGTGGCCAGTCACAACGGCTAACCGACTGCGCGAGACATATTATAGTGCACAAGTGTGTGCGCAAACACGGGTGCACACTCTATTCCTCTTACTCTCATAGCCCAATGGGACAGCAATCTGACAAGACCGGAGAGAAATCAGGCGCAGGACCAAACTTTACGTGCTTTTCCGAGGCATCGAGTTTTAAAACCGTCAACTTCCAAACTCCGGGCTGCTACCCTAAGAATTTCTGAACAGAAAAACCCAAGTATATATTTCGATCGGATCGAACCCGGGACCTCTGGCGCAGCTGTCGCTTTAATGTGCAACCCTCTAACCGCTGTGCCACCGAGGCAGTTTTATTCATAATACTACTTGAATGACTCTACGATATTTTGAGCGAAAGTCAATGCGTCAAGCGACGATCAATGATAATATCATATACATATATATTAAATTCGCCGCATTGCCTTATTCGGCTTGCCCTTGCTGACGTTTTTATAATTTTTGCACAACTTTTGGGTTCTTTTAATGCTTTCAGCTATTTTATAATTTCAAGAGTTCTATAGCTCTTTCAGGAAGTTCGGCTTAATTCCCAAATTCGCATATTGGCCGTTGGGATAACTTGAATTGGTTTCCGAAACTTATGAAAAATAGGCCGGGGGAATGACGAATTTTCATAAACACGCGTCCTTTGTTAGAAATAATCACGATTTCCGGAAATCACTTTATAAGCAAAACGACTTTGTGGGTGTGTGCAAGTAATTCAATTTTTATATCTATTTTATTTGTATAATTTGTAATTTGCATGATATTTCAATTGCATACCAGTAATGGCTTGTCTAAATATTCATCAAAATAACTTCTGGTGAAATTTTCATATGTAATGTGTAAAATTATAATAAACTTACATAGTAAAAGACCAAGCTATCTCACCTTTCTCAGAATCTCTCGACACACGGCATAAAAGTATGAAACTATCGTAAAACGTGAATTTTATTGAACCATGTATGCGCTATTAAGATACGCCGAAGAGAGTGTTTCACAGAAAACGTTACATGAATGGAAAATATTTAAGACTATGAAAGTCAAATAAGATTGTAGTGGAGATATTGACTATGATAAGCAAGTTCTTTTTAAAAATGAATCTGCGGTAGACTCTATCTATGTAAAAAAGTGAAGTGTTGCGATTTATGTAGACTATAGAGGTTTCTTTGAAATATTAGTATATAGGAACATAAGGTGTATTTTCGCCTTAAACCAAAATACAAAGTTTAATTTTATACAATGCGAAAGTGATCTTGTTGGTGTACTTCATTTTTTAGGGTTCCGTAGCCGAATGGCAAAAAACGGAACCCTTATAGTTTCGTCAAGTCTGTCTGTCTGTCTGTCTGTCTGTCTGTCTGTCTGTCTGTCTGTCTGTCTGTCTGTCTGTCTGTCTGTCTGTCTGTCTGTCTGTCTGTCTGTCTGTCTGTCTGTCTGTCTGTCTGTCTGTCTGTCTGTCTGTCTGTCTGTCTGTCTGTCTGTCTGTCTGTCTGTCTGTCTGTCTGTCTGTCTGTCTGTCTGTCTGTCTGTCTGTCTGTCTGTCTGTCTGTCTGTCTGTCTGTCTGTCTGTCTGTCTGTCTGTCTGTCTGTCTGTCTGTCTGTCTGTCTGTCTGTCTGTCTGTCTGTCTGTCTGTCTGTCTGTCTGTCTGTCTGTCTGTCTGTCTGTCTGTCTGTCTGTCTGTCTGTCTGTCTGTCTGTCTGTCTGTCTGTCTGTCTGTCTGTCTGTCTGTCTGTCTGTCTGTCTGTCTGTCTGTCTGTCTGTCTGTCTGTCTGTCTGTCTGTCTGTCTGTCTGTCTGTCTGTCTGTCTGTCTGTCTGTCTGTCTGTCTGTCTGTCTGTCTGTCTGTCTGTCTGTCTGTCTGTCTGTCTGTCTGTCTGTCTGTCTGTCTGTCTGTCTGTCTGTCTGTCTGTCTGTCTGTCTGTCTGTCTGTCTGTCTGTCTGTCTGTCTGTCTGTCTGTCTGTCTGTCTGTCTGTCTGTCTGTCTGTCTGTCTGTCTGTCTGTCTGTCTGTCTGTCTGTCTGTCTGTCTGTCTGTCTGTCTGTCTGTCTGTCTGTCTGTCTGTCTGTCTGTCTGTCTGTCTGTCTGTCTGTCTGTCTGTCTGTCTGTCTGTCTGTCTGTCTGTCTGTCTGTCTGTCTGTCTGTCTGTCTGTCTGTCTGTCTGTCTGTCTGTCTGTCTGTCTGTCTGTCTGTCTGTCTGTCTGTCTGTCTGTCTGTCTGTCTGTCTGTCTGTCTGTCTGTCTGTCTGTCTGTCTGTCTGTCTGTCTGTCTGTCTGTCTGTCTGTCTGTCTGTCTGTCTGTCTGTCTGTCTGTCTGTCTGTCTGTCTGTCTGTCTGTCTGTCTGTCTGTCTGTCTGTCTGTCTGTCTGTCTGTCTGTCTGTCTGTCTGTCTGTCTGTCCTGTCTGTCTGTCTGTCTGTCTGTCTGTCTGTCTGTCTGTCTGTCTGTCTGTCTGTCTGTCTGTCTGTCTGTCTGTCTGTCTGTCTGTCTGTCTGTCTGTCTGTCTGTCTGTCTGTCTGTCTGTCTGTCTGTCTGTCTGTCTGTCTGTCTGTCTGTCTGTCTGTCTGTCTGTCTGTCTGTCTGTCTGTCTGTCTGTCTGTCTGTCTGTCTGTCTGTCTGTCTGTCTGTCTGTCTGTCTGTCTGTCTGTCTGTCTGTCTGTCTGTCTGTCTGTCTGTCTGTCTGTCTGTCTGTCTGTCTGTCTGTCTGTCTGTCTGTCTGTCTGTCTGTCTGTCTGTCTGTCTGTCTGTCTGTCTGTCTGTCTGTCTGTCTGTCTGTCTGTCTGTCTGTCTGTCTGTCTGTCTGTCTGTCTGTCTGTCTGTCTGTCTGTCTGTCTGTCTGTCTGTCTGTCTGTCTGTCTGTCTGTCTGTCTGTCTGTCTGTCTGTCTGTCTGTCTGTCTGTCTGTCTGTCTGTCTGTCTGTCTGTCTGTCTGTCTGTCTGTCTGTCTGTCTGTCTGTCTGTCTGTCTGTCTGTCTGTCTGTCTGTCTGTCTGTCTGTCTGTCTGTCTGTCTGTCTGTCTGTCTGTCTGTCTGTCTGTCTGTCTGTCTGTCTGTCTGTCTGTCTGTCTGTCTGTCTGTCTGTCTGTCTGTCTGTCTGTCTGTCTGTCTGTCTGTCTGTCTGTCTGTCTGTCTGTCTGTCTGTCTGTCTGTCTGTCTGTCTGTCTGTCTGTCTGTCTGTCTGTCTGTCTGTCTGTCTGTCTGTCTGTCTGTCTGTCTGTCTGTCTGTCTGTCTGTCTGTCTGTCTGTCTGTCTGTCTGTCTGTCTGTCTGTCTGTCTGTCTGTCTGTCTGTCTGTCTGTCTGTCTGTCTGTCTGTCTGTCTGTCTGTCTGTCTGTCTGTCTGTCTGTCTGTCTGTCTGTCTGTCTGTCTGTCTGTCTGTCTGTCTGTCTGTCTGTCTGTCTGTCTGTCTGTCTGTCTGTCTGTCTGTCTGTCTGTCTGTCTGTCTGTCTGTCTGTCTGTCTGTCTGTCTGTCTGTCTGTCTGTCTGTCTGTCTGTCTGTCTGTCTGTCTGTCTGTCTGTCTGTCTGTCTGTCTGTCTGTCTGTCTGTCTGTCTGTCTGTCTGTCTGTCTGTCTGTCTGTCTGTCTGTCTGTCTGTCTGTCTGTCTGTCTGTCTGTCTGTCTGTCTGTCTGTCTGTCTGTCTGTCTGTCTGTCTGTCTGTCTGTCTGTCTGTCTGTCTGTCTGTCTGTCTGTCTGTCTGTCTGTCTGTCTGTCTGTCTGTCTGTCTGTCTGTCTGTCTGTCTGTCTGTCTGTCTGTCTGTCTGTCTGTCTGTCTGTCTGTCTGTCTGTCTGTCTGTCTGTCTGTCTGTCTGTCTGTCTGTCTGTCTGTCTGTCTGTCCGTCTGTCTGTCCATCCGTATGTCACAGCCAATTTATTCTGTAACTGTAAGCATCACACTGTTAAAATTTGGTAGGAAGATGTCTCCTGTTAACCGCTTTACGATTCTCATACAAAAAAAAATGATATTTAAGGGGGGCTTCCATACATGAAACTAAAACCGATTTTTTTTTTCAAACCTATGCGTGTCTATGGATAGGCCTTTTAAAATGACATAGAGGTTCCTACAACCGTTTTCTTTTAAACGCTAACGTTTCTTAGCTAGACGCTTCCAAAGTGTAAAAATGGGCGTCCCCCCATCTAACTTCTAAACTAAGCGAGTGTAAATTTTGAAAAAAATACATAACGCAGATCATAACAAATACGTTCAATGAAAATTGGTTCGGACGGAATCGTACCAGATGTTTTTGAGATATAGCACATTTTCAACAACCGCAAACATAAGTTTGTTCTTCTTACAAACACTATGAAAAACAAAGTTATATTTGCTGTCAACAAAATATTGTGGTATTTTACTAAGTGGAAGGAAGTGGATTGCCTAATTCACTTACCGTTGGCACGGCTCCCTCAGTGCGCGAGTCCGACTCGCACTTGGCCGGTTTTTATTTTAATTGGATACCAGTCACATATATTGCTCTCGTCCCAAAGTAGTAGCTTGGGCACTTGTGTTAAGAAAATTAGACACACCGTGCCACCGGCACTACAACACCAGATCCGAGACAAGATTCAAAATTATGATCTCTTAATCGACTCGATTGGAAATCCAACGCATTGAAACCCAGCGTGCTTAGCCACTACACCACGGAGGTCTTCGCTTATTGGATTACTATATAATTTACCTATCCTCGTAGTCTTATAATTCATTACACTCATATTTATTTATTTAAACTATTTTTCACTGTGAGTTGTACCAATTGGCGGACTTAATGCCTAATGGCATTCTCTACCAGTCAACCACCTGGTAATGAAAAGCGTTTAAAAGAACACAATCTGTTTCCTCATAGCATACCTTTCAAATAAATATTCCTACTCTCACTTTCTTTTTTCGATTCTTCTGTCTACACTCTACTATAACTCTTTACTTCCCATAATCAGTAATATCTAGGTCACTATTTTAGGGTTCCGTAGCCAAATGGTGAAAAACGGAACCCTTATACTTTCGTCAAGTCTGACTGTCTATCCGTCTGTCCGTCCGTATGACACAGCCACTTTATTCTGAAACTATGAGTATAACACAGTTAAAACTGAGGAGGTAGATGTATCCTGTTAATCACTTTAGATTCTTATACAAAAAATAAAAATAATGATATTAAAGGGGCTGCCATACATAAAACTGAAATCTAAATATTTTTTGTCAAAACTATGCATGTAGGGTGTCTATGGTCTTTTGTAATGACATCGAGGTTCCTAAAACCATTTTCTCTAAAAGTCTATCATTTGAGAGACAGACGCTATGTGGTAAGATGTCCCCTCCCATCTAACTTTTAAACTAACGAGTGTAAATTTTGGAAAAAAATACATTATGTAGATCTTAACCAAGACTTTCAACGAAAGTTTGTTTAAACGATATTGTACTTGTGGTTTTTGAGATAAAGCAAATTTTCAATAACCGCATACTGTACTTTGTTATTCATACAAAATACTATGAAAAACAAAGTTATATTTGCTGTCAACAGAATATTGTGGTGTTTTGGCTAAGTGAAAGTAAGTGGATTTCTTATTCTGATAAAGTTGTCACGGAACCCTTAGCACGCGAGTCCGACTCGCACTTGGCCGGTTTTTTTTGACACATTGTCATTAGGGCTATTTTAACATTTTGAAGGCTATTATTCGAAATTCTGGCTTCTTTTTTGATTGTAATAGGTAAATTAGAATAATAAAAAAAACTGTACTACTCTTCGACCTTATGACTGTTCGTTAAACCAAGAACGCTGCATAAACTTTGACCTCCGACTTATAAAAACCTATGCATATTTAACGTGTCTACCCGAGCGTAATTTAAAACTGTCTAGCACTCTTAAATTCGAGAAATATTCCAGTGGAAACTAACTAAGTTTGAATCCGGCGGGAGCAGACGAGTTGCGAAGTATCAAAGTTTGTACCATCACCGCAACATGCGTTGAGAAAAATTGTGAATCCACTTGCCTGTGACAGTGCAGTTTTAGTAGACAAGTTTGTTTAGAAATAAATAAAACAACTTATTTCAATTATGTGTAAGAGAAGATGTTAAGTAGAGTTGCAGTTTTTTTTTTGTCGAAATATCAAATTATCAACGTGTTGCTCTCACAGTTGTAACTAGCATTATCTTAATCAGTGATTTTTGCATGAAGTTTAACACTTTGTTAAATTAAGACGTGTCGCAACGAATAGATTTAATTTAGCATCGATTCAGAAGGGCGTCTGCATTGATGCTGACGCGCGTTAGTATCGATGCAGTCGCCAAAATTCAGTACATAATTTGACAATTTGCAGCTTCTGCATCGCGACTGTATCGATGTTAGAAGTCGCAGTGTGTAAAGGGTCTTAGTGGTGTTCTTATATGCTTAACAAAATGTAGATTTGTAATTAGCCAAAATATGTTTCATTTTTGATACCATCGGACCCAGTGAACTTTGTGTCGCCCCCAGCCCGTCCTGCTCCAGCCCTGTAAT
>CAWUPE010000053.1:0-10000 GCA_963924145.1 Pyrausta purpuralis
GGTCCATAATGATCCGTTTGCACATTGCCTTAATTATAAATAAAACCTATAATATTATTGTACATTATAGAGCAATGAAGTAGGTATAGTACCTTACTACTTACTACCACAACCTGATGTTTACTTTATACTCTCAGATTTTGTGTCTAGTAAAGAGCTATATGTAAATGACAGTGAAATACTAGCAAATAGTAACTTCATTATTTTGTTTTTTTTCTGTGCAATTTATGAACGGAGCATACAAGCTGTTTTTGCGTCGATTTAGTTTAGCACCACACGCACAAGTATCAAGGAAATGGATGAATTTACAATGACATGCCATTTAACTGATACCCATATAGTGGCTAGTTAGGGGATCAGCGCACAGTTAAAACTTTTAAAACAAAACGAATCTTCACACATCACACACGACATAACTTTTATGGAGCACTGAAAGGAACACTGCAATTTCAGTATAGTTTCCAATGCAAAACAAACCCATAAAACACTTTCATTCAATCAAAATACAAATGTTTACTTGAAATTTTTACATTTCTAACACTAGCGGGAAGGTAGCGAAAAGCAAAACAAGAACTCCATAGAAGAAAAAAAAAAATGGCTGCCGCAAACTTTTCAAGGAATGTTTGCTGTACTTTGAAACCAAATTTTAAGCTCTCTTGACCTACTTACAATTTTAAAAGTATTATAAAATAAAATGACGGAATTTCCAGCATTCATAATAATATTAGTTTAAGATTTATTTTAGTTTATTAAATAGGTAAAAAGCGCAGGAAATAGCAACGACGCGCCTACTAGACTAGTATAATATACTAGGGTGGACGAGTAACATCTGAAAGTTTGTCAATATAATAAATAACCAAGCTAAAATAAAATCATGATTTATCAATTTATAACCATGTTTCTATCTTAATTCAAAATAAATCTTAAGTATTGATAGTATGTATGTATGTATGTATGTATGTATGTATGTATGTATGTATGCCTACTTTATGGGTATATGATGCGAATATCACCTGTCAGTCCTGTCACCTTTCGATTTGTATGAACAGGGCGTCATTTTCAATTTTTTCTGGTTTATATCTTCACTGACATTGTAGGTATGAGGCGCAATTGCAATAGTGTTTTTAATATTTTCGTTTATTAGTTGAGCGCGTTAATACTTAATGTATGTAAGTTGATAATAAAAATGCTTTAAATTTCTAGCTTAGTTTATAGAGATATATTGTAATATTGATTTGGCATTATAATGACGAGGTAGGCACTTTTTTACTGCCTATATGGAATGCCACGCCCCTGCTAACTGACCCACCCACCCACCTATTATGTGGTGGATATATGGCGCGTCCATATTAATAGACTATTACATAATATTTTTTTCATATCCCCTTATACGATGGCCACACGGGGAAGGGCTGGGAGGGTGGGGTACACGGTACACGGCGGGCGAGGTGTGATTTAGTGGTTTTAAAGAAATTTGAATGTGCCTTTTTCTTTTTGAAAATTCCTTGGTTGGTTGGTTGGTTAGTGTAAAAATTTCCTCGGATTGAATAAACATAAATTAGGTACATAATGTATGTAGATAGGAGGTACTTATTAATGAAATGCAATGCAATACAATAATAATAATAATAAGTATATTGGGATAATTTTATCCGATAAAATTATTAATATTCAGGTTTTGGTTATCCGTCTCATACATACACTGCTCGATGAATGCAGAGCAACGGTATCAAATCGATACAAACACAATATTTGTTTTAACTGTTTGTAGGTATTTTAACAAACATAAACACTTAAATACATGTAATAGGGGGTATAAAGTTTGTCCGGTTGGTTTGTTATTTTAGTCAAGTAGTTGTTATGGACTGTTTCATATTGTTTGATTTCCTTTGGGTTCAAATTTTGTTTTGTACTGTAGTATGTACTGTAGTATGTACTGTAGTATGTACTGTAGTATATATATATATATATATATATATATATATATATATATATTCAATTTGTACGTTACTCTTAATAAGTTTGTTGGACTTGATCTCCCAATATTTTATTTATTGTTTAACACGCTTATATTATTAGCTTCACTTGTAACTATGTATGTGTAAGAAAAACTTGGAATCGTTATTTGACCCACTTTCCGGTCTTCGATTAGGATGAAATTTTGCACACGCTCTGACTTTTGATGACAATACATGACAAGCTAAGAAACGTCATTACAAAACCAATATGGCGGCTTCCCCAAGATGCCAAACAGGCTATTGGAAATGGGTAAAAACCCATTATATGAGTATCAAATGAAAGGGTTTGCTCTCAGGAATACGACAAAAATAGTCACGTGACTTAAATCCAACATGGCGGACATTAAAGATATCGATTTGGCTATTTGAAATGCACCCCATGATATGGGTATTAAATGAAAGGGTTTGCTGAATTTGATACGATAAACATGATAGTTTTTTAAACTATTGTAATTATTAGTTTGTAAATGTAACCGAACCGTGGGTTACCTAAATGTTTTTTTTTGTTAGTTTTTGAAATCTTTCTGGAATGTTTCTTCGGAGCCTAACAAAATCAAACCTAACCTCATCTAACCTAACCGTGGGTTACCCAAATGGATTTTTTTGTTAGTTTTTGAAATCTTTCTGGAATTTTTCTTCGGACCCTAACAAAATCAAACCTAATCTAACCTAACCTAACCTTCGGTTACCTAGGGGTGTTTTTTTCTAGATTTTGGATTATTTCTGGAATGTTTCTTCTGAACTTAACAAAATCATATCAAACCTAACCTAATCTAACCTAACCTTCGGTTACCTAAATGGATTTTTTTGTTAGTTTTTGAAATCTTTCTGGAATGTTTCTTCTGAACCTAACAAAATCAAACCTAACCTAATCTAACCTAACTTTCGGTTACCTAAGGGTGTTTTTTTTTAAGATTTTGGATTATTTCTGGAATGTTCCTTCTGAACCTAACAAAATCAAACCTAACCTAATCTAACCTAACCGTGGGATACCTAAATGGATTTTTTTGTTAGTTTTTGAAATCTTTCTGGAATCTTTCATCTGAACCTAACAAAATGAAACCTAACCTAAAATCTAACCTAACCTTCGGTTACCTAAGGGTGTTTTTTTTTTAAGATTTTGGATTATTTCTGGAATGTTTCTTCTGAACCTAACAAAATCAAACCTAACCTAATCTAACCTAACCTTACCTTCGGTTACCTAAGGGTGTTTTTTTTTAAGATTTTGGATTATTTCTGGAATGTTCCTTCGGAGCCTAACAAAATCAAACCTAACCTCATCTAACCTAACCGTGGGTTACCCAAATGGATTTTTTTGTTAGTTTTTGAAATCTTTCTGGAATTTTTCTTCGGACCCTAACAAAATCAAACCTAATCTAACCTAACCTAACCTTCGGTTACCTAGGGGTGTTTTTTTCTAGATTTTGGATTATTTCTGGAATGTTTCTTCTGAACTTAACAAAATCATATCAAACCTAACCTAATCTAACCTAACCTTCGGTTACCTAAATGGATTTTTTTGTTAGTTTTTGAAATCTTTCTGGAATGTTTCTTCTGAACCTAACAAAATCAAACCTAACCTAATCTAACCTAACTTTCGGTTACCTAAGGGTGTTTTTTTTTAAGATTTTGGATTATTTCTGGAATGTTCCTTCTGAACCTAACAAAATCAAACCTAACCTAATCTAACCTAACCGTGGGATACCTAAATGGATTTTTTTGTTAGTTTTTGAAATCTTTCTGGAATCTTTCATCTGAACCTAACAAAATGAAACCTAACCTAAAATCTAACCTAACCTTCGGTTACCTAAGGGTGTTTTTTTTTAAGATTTTGGATTATTTCTGGAATGTTTCTTCTGAACCTAACAAAATCAAACCTAACCTAATCTAACCTAACCTTACCTTCGGTTACCTAAGGGTGTTTTTTTTTAAGATTTTGGATTATTTCTGGAATGTTCCTTCGGAGCCTAACAAAATCAAACCTAACCTCATCTAACCTAACCGTGGGTTACCCAAATGGATTTTTTTGTTAGTTTTTGAAATCTTTCTGGAATTTTTCTTCGGACCCTAACAAAATCAAACCTAATCTAACCTAACCTAACCTTCGGTTACCTAGGGGTGTTTTTTTCTAGATTTTGGATTATTTCTGGAATGTTTCTTCTGAACTTAACAAAATCATATCAAACCTAACCTAATCTAACCTAACCTTCGGTTACCTAAATGGATTTTTTTGTTAGTTTTTGAAATCTTTCTGGAATGTTTCTTCTGAACCTAACAAAATCAAACCTAACCTAATCTAACCTAACTTTCGGTTACCTAAGGGTGTTTTTTTTTAAGATTTTGGATTATTTCTGGAATGTTCCTTCTGAACCTAACAAAATCAAACCTAACCTAATCTAACCTAACCGTGGGATACCTAAATGGATTTTTTTGTTAGTTTTTGAAATCTTTCTGGAATCTTTCATCTGAACCTAACAAAATGAAACCTAACCTAAAATCTAACCTAACCTTCGGTTACCTAAGGGTGTTTTTTTTTAAGATTTTGGATTATTTCTGGAATGTTTCTTCTGAACCTAACAAAATCAAACCTAACCTAATCTAACCTAACCTTACCTTCGGTTACCTAAGGGTGTTTTTTTTTAAGATTTTGGATTATTTCTGGAATGTTCCTTCTGAACCTAACAAAATCAAACCTAACCTAATCTAACCTAACCGTGGGATACCTAAATGGATTTTTTTGTTAGTTTTTGAAATCTTTCTGGAATCTTTCATCTGAACCTAACAAAATGAAACCTAACCTAAAATCTAACCTAACCTTCGGTTACCTAAGGGTGTTTTTTTTTAAGATTTTGAATTATTTCTGGAATGTTTCTTCTGAACTAACAAAATCAAACCTAACCTAATCTAACCTAACCTTCGGTTACCTAAGGGTGTTTTTTTTTAAGATTTTGGATTATTTCTGGAATGTTCCTTCTGAACCTAACAAAATCAAACCTAACCTAATCTAACCTAACCGTGGATACCTAAATGGATTTTTTTGTTAGTTTTTGAAATCTTTCTGGAATCTTTCATCTGAACCTAACAAAATGAAACCTAACCTAAAATCTAACCTAACCTTCGGTTACCTAAGGGTGTTTTTTTTTAAGATTTTGGATTATTTCTGGAATGTTTCTTCTGAACCTAACAAAATCAAACCTAACCTAATCTAACCTAACCTTACCTTCGGTTACCTAAGGGTGTTTTTTTTTAAGATTTTGGATTATTTCTGGAATGTTCCTTCTGAACCTAACAAAATCAAACCTAACCTAATCTAACCTAACCGTGGGATACCTAAATGGATTTTTTTTGTTAGTTTTTGAAATCTTTCTGGAATCTTTCATCTGAACCTAACAAAATGAAACCTAACCTAAAATCTAACCTAACCTTCGGTTACCTAAGGGTGTTTTTTTTTAAGATTTTGAATTATTTCTGGAATGTTTCTTCTGAACCTAACAAAATCAAACCTAACCTAATCTAACCTAACCTTCGGTTACCTAAGGGTGTTTTTTTTTAAGATTTTGGATTATTTCTGGAATGTTCCTTCTGAACCTAACAAAATCAAACCTAACCTAATCTAACCTAACCGTGGGATACCTAAATGGATTTTTTTGTTAGTTTTTGAAATCTTTCTGGAATCTTTCTTCGGAACCTAACAAAATCAAACCTAACCTCATCTAACCTAACATAAGGTTTTTTTTTTTAGTTTTTGGTATCTCTCTAACCTAACATAACCTAACCTAACCTAACCATCGGTTTTTTTTCCCATTCCAAAAAATAACTTATTTTACACCCGCCGCGTCGCGCGCACGATATTGCGCGTTCAGAATTTTTCGACATTGGAGTCGGTCGCTTGTCCACTCGTGACAGAATTGAAACGAAGAGCGCAGCAACGCGTTTGTTAGTATCAATCCGTGGCGAGAGGGGCGTGCAAAAACACACTCCGCGGCGCTGTGGGCGCGCATTGCGCGTGCGCACGACAGCGAAGTGTCGTTCGGAGGAAAGGCAAAGAGCGGCGGGAAGGCGCGTGTTCGCGCGCGCGCAGATGCGCGCGCGCCCTTCCGTTTAACCGCCGTTCGTTGAGTACTCTAGCTGGCATCGTCGTCTCTTCGGGCGTGTCGCACCACTTGTTTTGGGGACTTGTAAAATATTTATATTTTAATAGTCTCTCGAAAGTAAAATGTGCGTGTGAGCGCGGTAGAGTCGCGGCGGCGCTGGCATTGTTAAACTTTGTAGATCGACGGATCCGTTATTGTATATATGGATTTCGTAGAAACGGTCTCACTCAAGGCCTATATTGTGTTCCATGCGTATGTGTGTAACACTTTGGTCCGATGCAATTCTATCAGTGTTGTGTCTGAAAAGCGCCGATGGACGGTTATGCGTCCTCGTCAATTTTCAACAACACTGACGGAGGAGCGTCATACATATTTTTCTGGTCTGGTTCGGGATCTCTCTTGCTCCGGGCTGTTTGTCGCTAATGTGTACAAAACGTCAGTTGGAAGAGTTTTTTTACATAAAAGTGAAAAAGTGATCTGTGCGAACCTTCAGTGTGGGCGCCTCCTTCATTTGGAGCGCTAAGTGCCCTTGTTCGCGATCTGATCGGAGACGACACAGATCGCGTACAGCGTGCGACACACCGATATATTATGACCAATATAGTCACGCCTCGATATCCGACGGTAAAACGTCGAATCGGGCGCAAGACACAGAACAGAGTAGAGAGATGAACACGCGTCGCGTGTTTTTTTTTTCTACTTTTATCATGTGTAAGCTCCCTGGTTGATCCTGCCAGTAGTTATATGCTTGTCTCAAAGATTAAGCCATGCATGTCTCAGTGCAAGCCGTATTAAGGCGATACCGCGAATGGCTCAATATATCAGTTTTGGTTCCTTAGATCTTACTCAGTTACTTGGATAACTGTGGTAATTCTAGAGCTAATACATGCAATCAGAACTCTGACCAGTGATGGGATGAGTGCTTTTATTAGATCAAAACCAATCGACGGAGGGCCTCGCGTTCGAAGTCGTTAATTTTGATGAATCTGGATAACTTTTGCCGATCGCACGGTCCAGTACCGGCGACGCATCTTTCAAATGTCTGCCTTATCAACTTTCGATGGTAGTTTCTGCGACTACCATGGTTGTCACGGGTAACGGGGAATCAGGGTTCGATTCCGGAGAGGGAGCCTGAGAAACGGCTACCACATCCAAGGAAGGCAGCAGGCGCGCAAATTACCCACTCCCGGCACGGGGAGGTAGTGACGAAAAATAACGATACGGGACTCTTACGAGGCCTCGTAATCGGAATGAGTACACTTTAAATATTTTAACGAGGAACAATTGGAGGGCAAGTCTGGTGCCAGCAGCCGCGGTAATTCCAGCTCCAATAGCGTATACTAAAATTGTTGCGGTTAAAAAGCTCGTAGTTGCATTTGTGCGCCGCGCTGTCGGTGCACCGCATCCGCGGTGATACTGACACGTTTGCGGAGCATATCGTCGGTGAGCCGACGGTCAAACGTCGGTTCAATATCAAAATCCTATCGCGGTGCTCTTCATTGAGTGTCGAGATGGGCCGACAACTTTACTTTGAACAAATTAGAGTGCTCAAAGCGGGCTCAAAATGCTGCTTGAATATTTCGTGCATGGAATAATAGAATATGATCTCGGTTCTATTTTGTTGGTTTCAGAACTCCGAGGTAATGATTAATAGGGATAACTGGGGGCATTCGTATTGCGACGTTAGAGGTGAAATTCTTGGATCGTCGCAAGACGAACATCAGCGAAAGCATTTGCCAAAGGTGTTTTCATCAATCAAGAACGAAAGTTAGAGGTTCGAAGGCGATTAGATACCGCCCTAGTTCTAACCGTAAATATGTCATCTAGCGATCCGCCGACGTTATTACAATGGCTCGGCGGGCAGCTTTCGGGAAACCAAAGATTTTGGACTCCGGGGGAGTATGGTTGCAAAGCTGAAACTTAAAGGAATTGACGGAAGGGCACCACCAGGAGTGGAGCCTGCGGCTTAATTTGACTCAACACGGGAAATCTCACCAGGCCCGGACACCGGAAGGATTGACAGATTAACAGCTCTTTCTTGATTCGGTGGGTGGTGGTGCATGGCCGTTCTTAGTTGGTGGAGCGATTTGTCTGGTTAATTCCGGTAACGAACGAGACTCTAGCCTGCTAAATAGGCGTCGCCATTTAGGTGCGCGTGGCTCTGTCACGCAACTCACTGGCGACGTATTAAAATTCTTCTTAGAGGGACCGGCGGCTTCGAGCCGCACGAGATTGAGCAATAACAGGTCTGTGATGCCCTTAGATGTCCTGGGCCGCACGCGCGCTACACTGAAGGAATCAGCATGTTCTCCCAGGCCTAGAGGCCCGGGCAACCCGTTGAAACTCCTTCGTGCTGGGGATTGGGGTTTGCAATTATCCCCCATAAACGAGGAATTCCTAGTAAGCGCGAGTCATAAGCTCGCGTTGATTACGTCCCTGCCCTTTGTACACACCGCCCGTCGCTACTACCGATTGAATGATTTAGTGAGGTCTTCGGACCGACACGCGGTGGCTTCACGGCCGTCGGCGTTGTTGGGAAGTTGACCGAACTTGATCATTTAGAGGAAGTAAAAGTCGTAACAAGGTTTCCGTAGGGGAACCTGCGGAAGGATCATTAACGTGTTTACAACGTACACGTAACACGCGTACAGTTGTATACATAAAATGTTCATCCAGACACAAAAATATACACCCTCTCGATAGAGAGGGCGTCGTCGTACCGTCATATCGACTCGGATAGATCGAAATCCGCGATCTTAGTCGTAGACGGTATGTTCGAAAAAAAAACAAAAAAACAATGCGGTTGGATTTGACGATTGTGTGCGCGCATGCGTGCGATCGTCTTTATTCAGTTACAAAAACAAATTTTATATTATTTTATACGTTGTTTACACCACAAAAATAACCACTAAACCATTACCCTGGACGGTGGATCACTTGGCTCGCGGGTCGATGAAGAACGCAGTTAACTGCGCGTCATAGTGTGAACTGCAGGACACATTTGAACATCGACATTTCGAACGCACATTGCGGTCCGTGGAGACACATCCAGGACCACTCCTGTCTGAGGGCCGGCTGCATAAATACAATAACCACACTGCGCGTGTTTTTGTGTATGTGTCATACATACACACACACCACGTGCATATGACGGTTCTTAACGCGTGTGTCATCTTGTATGCGTATGCGTTAGGTCCGTTTAAATATATATTTTTGAAAACAATTGTCGTTCGCTCGTTTTATTCGTAATCCTTGGGCGCGACTCTTCGATATACCAATTGTAAGAGAGCGCTCCTCGGTGTTTTGCTTATAAAAATACACGACGATCGATGCGTTTGTTTTCGTGAACCCTGTAGGCGGACTCGACGTCCGAAGAGGCGCGCATCGACGCCGTCGTCATCGTGTGTGTGTTCAACACTCGCGATCGTCGGCGTCGTCGTGTGCGTCGACGGATATCGTGTCTGCCTCCCATTTTATCGTTGGCCTCAGATCAGGGAGGATCACCCGCCGAATTTAAGCATATTAGTAAGCGGAGGAAAAGAAACTAACTAGGATTTCCTTAGTAGCGGCGAGCGAACAGGAAAATAGCCCAGCACTGAATCCCGCGGTTTTTCAGATCGCGGGAGATGTGGTGTTCGGGAGGTTCCGCTTTCTCGTCGTCGCGTCTCCCGTCCAAGTTCGTCTTGAACGGGGCCGTTTTCCCGTAGAGGGTGCCAGGCCCGTAGTGACGGAGGGCGGCGGCGAGAGGGACTCTCCTCAGAGTCGGGTTGCTTGAGAGTGCAGCCCTAAGTGGGTGGTAAACTCCATCTAAGGCTAAATATTACCGCGAGACCGATAGCGAACAAGTACCGTGAGGGAAAGTTGAAAAGAACTTTGAAGAGAGAGTTC
>CAWUPE010000053.1:15000-19078 GCA_963924145.1 Pyrausta purpuralis
TTTTTTCTGTGCAATTTATGAACGGAGCATACAAGCTGTTTTTGCGTCGATTTAGTTTAGCACCACACGCACAAGTATCAAGGAAATGGATGAATTTACAATGACATGCCATTTAACTGATACCCATATAGTGGCTAGTTAGGGGATCAGCGCACAGTTAAAACTTTTAAAACAAAACGAATCTTCACACATCACACACGACATAACTTTTATGGAGCACTGAAAGGAACACTGCAATTTCAGTATAGTTTCCAATGCAAAACAAACCCATAAAACACTTTCATTCAATCAAAATACAAATGTTTACTTGAAATTTTTACATTTCTAACACTAGCGGGAAGGTAGCGAAAAGCAAAACAAGAACTCCATAGAAGAAAAAAAAAAATGGCTGCCGCAAACTTTTCAAGGAATGTTTGCTGTACTTTGAAACCAAATTTTAAGCTCTCTTGACCTACTTACAATTTTAAAAGTATTATAAAATAAAATGACGGAATTTCCAGCATTCATAATAATATTAGTTTAAGATTTATTTTAGTTTATTAAATAGGTAAAAAGCGCAGGAAATAGCAACGACGCGCCTACTAGACTAGTATAATATACTAGGGTGGACGAGTAACATCTGAAAGTTTGTCAATATAATAAATAACCAAGCTAAAATAAAATCATGATTTATCAATTTATAACCATGTTTTCTATCTTAATTCAAAATAAATCTTAAGTATTGATAGTATGTATGTATGTATGTATGTATGTATGTATGTATGTATGTATGCCTACTTTATGGGTATATGATGCGAATATCACCTGTCAGTCCTGTCACCTTTCGATTTGTATGAACAGGGCGTCATTTTCAATTTTTTCTGGTTTATATCTTCACTGACATTGTAGGTATGAGGCGCAATTGCAATAGTGTTTTTAATATTTTCGTTTATTAGTTGAGCGCGTTAATACTTAATGTATGTAAGTTGATAATAAAAATGCTTTAAATTTCTAGCTTAGTTTATAGAGATATATTGTAATATTGATTTGGCATTATAATGACGAGGTAGGCACTTTTTTACTGCCTATATGGAATGCCACGCCCCTGCTAACTGACCCACCCACCCACCTATTATGTGGTGGATATATGGCGCGTCCATATTAATAGACTATTACATAATATTTTTTTCATATCCCCTTATACGATGGCCACACGGGGAAGGGCTGGGAGGGTGGGGTACACGGTACACGGCGGGCGAGGTGTGATTTAGTGGTTTTAAAGAAATTTGAATGTGCCTTTTTCTTTTGAAAATTCCTTGGTTGGTTGGTTGGTTAGTGTAAAAATTTCCTCGGATTGAATAAACATAAATTAGGTACATAATGTATGTAGATAGGAGGTACTTATTAATGAAATGCAATGCAATACAATAATAATAATAATAAGTATATTGGGATAATTTTATCCGATAAAATTATTAATATTCAGGTTTTGGTTATCCGTCTCATACATACACTGCTCGATGAATGCAGAGCAACGGTATCAAATCGATACAAACACAATATTTGTTTTAACTGTTTGTAGGTATTTTAACAAACATAAACACTTAAATACATGTAATAGGGGGTATAAAGTTTGTCCGGTTGGTTTGTTATTTTAGTCAAGTAGTTGTTATGGACTGTTTCATATTGTTTGATTTCCTTTGGTTCAAATTTTGTTTTGTACTGTAGTATGTACTGTAGTATGTACTGTAGTATGTACTGTAGTATATATATATATATATATATATATATATATATATATATTCAATTTGTACGTTACTCTTAATAAGTTTGTTGGACTTGATCTCCCAATATTTTATTTATTGTTTAACACGCTTATATTATTAGCTTCACTTGTAACTATGTATGTGTAAGAAAAACTTGGAATCGTTATTTGACCCACTTTCCGGTCTTCGATTAGGATGAAATTTTGCACACGCTCTGACTTTTGATGACAATACATGACAAGCTAAGAAACGTCATTACAAAACCAATATGGCGGCTTCCCCAAGATGCCAAACAGGCTATTGGAAATGGGTAAAAACCCATTATATGAGTATCAAATGAAAGGGTTTGCTCTCAGGAATACGACAAAAATAGTCACGTGACTTAAATCCAACATGGCGGACATTAAAGATATCGATTTGGCTATTTGAAATGCACCCCCATGATATGGGTATTAAATGAAAGGGTTTGCTGAATTTGATACGATAAACATGATAGTTTTTTAAACTATTGTAATTATTAGTTTGTAAATGTAACCGAACCGTGGGTTACCTAAATGTTTTTTTTTGTTAGTTTTTGAAATCTTTCTGGAATGTTTCTTCGGAGCCTAACAAAATCAAACCTAACCTCATCTAACCTAACCGTGGGTTACCCAAATGGATTTTTTTGTTAGTTTTTGAAATCTTTCTGGAATTTTTTCTTCGGACCCTAACAAAATCAAACCTAATCTAACCTAACCTAACCTTCGGTTACCTAGGGGTGTTTTTTTCTAGATTTTGGATTATTTCTGGAATGTTTTCTTCTGAACTTAACAAAATCATATCAAACCTAACCTAATCTAACCTAACCTTCGGTTACCTAAATGGATTTTTTTGTTAGTTTTTGAAATCTTTCTGGAATGTTTCTTCTGAACCTAACAAAATCAAACCTAACCTAATCTAACCTAACTTTCGGTTACCTAAGGGTGTTTTTTTTTAAGATTTTGGATTATTTCTGGAATGTTCCTTCTGAACCTAACAAAATCAAACCTAACCTAATCTAACCTAACCGTGGGATACCTAAATGGATTTTTTGTTAGTTTTTGAAATCTTTCTGGAATCTTTCATCTGAACCTAACAAAATGAAACCTAACCTAAAATCTAACCTAACCTTCGGTTACCTAAGGGTGTTTTTTTTTAAGATTTTGGATTATTTCTGGAATGTTTCTTCTGAACCTAACAAAATCAAACCTAACCTAATCTAACCTAACCTTACCTTCGGTTACCTAAGGGTGTTTTTTTTTAAGATTTTGGATTATTTCTGGAATGTTCCTTCGGAGCCTAACAAAATCAAACCGTAACCTCATCTAACCTAACCGTGGGTTACCCAAATGGATTTTTTTGTTAGTTTTTGAAATCTTTCTGGAATTTTTCTTCGGACCCTAACAAAATCAAACCTAATCTAACCTAACCTAACCTTCGGTTACCTAGGGGTGTTTTTTTCTAGATTTTGGATTATTTCTGGAATGTTTCTTCTGAACTTAACAAAATCATATCAAACCTAACCTAATCTAACCTAACCTTCGGTTACCTAAATGGATTTTTTTGTTAGTTTTTGAAATCTTTCTGGAATGTTTCTTCTGAACCTAACAAAAATCAAACCTAACCTAATCTAACCTAACTTTCGGTTACCTAAGGGTGTTTTTTTTAAGATTTTGGATTATTTCTGGAATGTTCCTTCTGAACCTAACAAAATCAAACCTAACCTAATCTAACCTAACCGTGGGATACCTAAATGGATTTTTTTGTTAGTTTTTGAAATCTTTCTGGAATCTTTCATCTGAACCTAACAAAATGAAACCTAACCTAAAATCTAACCTAACCTTCGGTTACCTAAGGGTGTTTTTTTTTAAGATTTTGGATTATTTCTGGAATGTTTCTTCTGAACCTAACAAAATCAAACCTAACCTAATCTAACCTAACCTTACCTTCGGTTACCTAAGGGTGTTTTTTTTTAAGATTTTGGATTATTTCTGGAATGTTCCTTCGGAGCCTAACAAAATCAAACCTAACCTCATCTAACCTAACCGTGGGTTACCCAAATGGATTTTTTTGTTAGTTTTTGAAATCTTTCTGGAATTTTTCTTCGGACCCTAACAAAATCAAACCTAATCTAACCTAACCTAACCTTCGGTTACCTAGGGGTGTTTTTTTCTAGATTTTGGATTATTTCTGGAATGTTTCTTCTGAACTTAACAAAATCATATCAAACCTAACCTAATCTAACCTAACCTTCGGTTACCTAAATGGATTTTTTTGTTAGTTTTTGAAATCTTTCTGGAATGTTTCTTCTGAAC
>CAWUPE010000054.1:0-32476 GCA_963924145.1 Pyrausta purpuralis
AAAAATTTTTTTACAAAATAA
The DNA here is from genome assembly GCA_963924145.1 of Pyrausta purpuralis. Classification (NCBI taxonomy): domain Eukaryota; kingdom Metazoa; phylum Arthropoda; class Insecta; order Lepidoptera; family Crambidae; genus Pyrausta; species Pyrausta purpuralis. Next base: position 22 of record CAWUPE010000054.1, read on the forward strand.
TCACTTCGCCTTTTTCTTAAGCTTTGTACGTAAAATAAGTACGGCATCATAAAAAGCACAAAAACTGGAGACTGGACATCGGTTGAAGAAGAAAAACCATGAACGTAAAATGCAAAGTTCAGTTAAAAAAAAAACATACTGTCGAATTGAAATTCTCCTCTTTTCGAAGTCGGTAGAAACATAACGAACAACATCGTAACTGTACATAAACTTACTTTTCATGCTACAAGTAAGATATATGTGTAATCTTTGTTAATTTATAGTTTGTTAATATTTGGTAACTTGACATGAGATCGTAGTGATATTGAACTCTTTCTTTGACTAGGTACTTACACAAATTGAAAGGCTACAAAATGGTTTCCAACAAAAAATATTCAAATGTAGCTTCGTGAAATAACAGAATTATCCCTTAAAATAGCTGTGCTCTTTTTGTCTTCACTGTATGCAGCAAAATATTTCCGCGTCGTAATGGTGGAAGTTTTTTCTCTGCTGGAATACGACACGACGAATATGCGATTTACATTTCGTTTAGGGTAACGTATGAAATGGACCCTTCAGGCTAGAAATCCCTGGTGTATCAAAAACATTTCAATGCCTCACTATCGGTATTGTCCACAAACATATTTTCCAAAGAGTAGTCTAATTTGTCTCACATTTTACAGTTAATCCTTTTCCGTAATAGGTATAATTAATGCTTTACGTTTAAAAGTTACATTCCTTAACTTAGATTTAGGTGTTTTCCTATTGAGAGCATACCACTACTGATGATCCGAGGTGTGATTGTGTAAAGCAATTGTATTTATTGACAGATCACAACGTACGGTACGATCTGTCAAACAGCGTTAGGCAAACGTACGTTTTGAACAATGATATGTTCTAAATACAATATCATTGGTTTTGAACTGTTAAATACATACTTACGAAAGATTTACACAGTCGCACCTCAGAAGTGGAATTGCAATTAATAACATTAAGTTTGTATAGTAACAAAACCAAAATAAAATTATAAAATAACACTGCAAGTAGGGTGAGACGGGAAATCGATTTTAGCTTTACTACAATAGACAGCACTAGCACACATGGACAACACTAGATATGTCTGATAGATAGTGATACATTAGATCGATGTTGATGATTACTGTACTGTCCCGCGTATATTTTATTTACTGCATTGAATATTATGTAGGGAATTATTGTTATCGAATAAGATAATCTTCAACACATCGAGTTATCTGTAATAGTAGATTGATTGAAATCTTAGATTCTCACGTCTTTACTTTGATTTTTAATTAGATAGACTAAAATGACATTTGGTGGCTGGCCATTTATTCCCAAATTTACATAAGATGTTGTTACTAAATAATCGGACAATGCAATTTTTTTTATCAACCAATGTTTTTATCGATCATTAAATTATGAAATAGCTTTTGTTTAAATTCGTCTTGCCACTGAAGTATAATAGCATTAATTATTACATTTTTTTTACAAGAAAATATAAAGCTACAATCTGTAATCATCATTATTTCTGATATTTTTTATGGAAATTAGCAAAAATTCAAAATAGGTATAGGTAATGAATATAACATTTGCGAGGGAAAGTAGCTATTTTATACACCTTTTTTCGCACACCTAAAACTGTTTTTTGTATTATGTTTATTTAAAGCTTATGTCATGTTTACTTGTATTATTTGTCCTAATAAGTTGAATCACATTATTAAAAAAATAATATCACAAGTTATATTAAACGTGTAGGTACAATTGAATCATTACATCACATATGGCACCACGCTTGCAACATTAAAAAAATAAGTTCCACTAAAGCTCTCATACTGGTTTATCTAATAAAAAATCTGAGTATACAGAACCTGCGAAACTGAAACAATTCTTTCTTTTCAGATTTTCACAATTCTTTTTTCTATTGTTACCCCTCATGTCATAACATTTTGAAATAAATACTCGTATCTGAATGTCGTTACCGCCATGAATACTTTCGATCTCACGTTTCCGAAGGAACACTTTATATGACGTTGGCTAAAATAAATAGCTAAAAGAGACGTGGACGACCGACCTTCACCGATCCGATTACTCGATGAGGCGTATATTTTATCAAATATAAATTTAAAACAAATACGCCTGTGATAACTTGCCTATTGAGAAGTGTTCATCGCAATTTTGTATTTAATTAATTTTCTTTCATCACCTTTCCACTCGTAATAACAGTATTAACAGAATGAGTTCTCAAATGAAAGTTTTTAACACAGAATAATAATGCCTTGACAGGCAAGCCTACTTATTTCTGTGCATGGCTTCCTGACAAGTAGATGTGAACAGGTAAGTCAATATAGGTAACTACATCGATCTGTTACCTACTCAGGCATACTCTGTAAGTTAAAGACTATCAATTGAGTTGAAAAACATACGGTTAAGAGTCAAATAAGAGTGAAAGTGTTTATGATAAGTATTAATAAAAAATGCTATGACCACTTTATGATAGGCAAGTTATCATCAGTGATCGGAACGACCGGAGTATATTTACCTAAACTTCGCGGAACAGAGACAAGAATCGGAGACTTCCTTACGACAACATTTTTTTTCGGGACATCTTCCGGGACATCACTTTAGTACTTACATAAAAATAATTTAATACAGTAAAAGAATTGATTACAATCCCAGGTTTTGTTCAGAATGATTTTTAGGTACAAATAAAACAACCAATATATTTTAAAAGCATTTTTTTATTGTAACACTTATTATTAAGAACAGTTTAAATTGCAAAATGTGTATTTATTTGTTTTTGTTTACCCAAATAATTATGTCCAAAAAAATAATGCAAAACTCTTACAAAGTGAACAAATGCTTTTTACAAAACCAGTATCTATATTTGTTTCCAGTTCTAAAATACTATTTTGTTTAACTTTAGTGACGTTTCTAATAGGTTTTTACCTATGAAATTGGAGAAAAATTTCGACTTAGGCTTTTGTTTCTAGTTTCTTTATTTTTGCGATTAACCCCAAGATTTATATTTAAATCTAAACTGTCATCTATACCTAAATACCTTCATAAAACCAATTTTCTTACATTCGAAATACTCATGGCTCGAGTCCCGACTTCCTAGTCTGTTTGTTTGAAAGAGATAGAGACAGAAGTCGGCGCATCTATTCTTTTGTTTGCGTTTTTTGTAAAAGTGTAAAAGAGAAAGCAGCTGTCGCTGCTATTCTTTCCATGCATAGAAAAGTAGCAATAGCAGTCTCATACAATCCGTTGTCAAGTGCGCATGTGTGTTTTATTGTGGATCCGTAATTTTTGTCCTAGTCTTGTTTATCATAATCTCATGTATTTTACCTGACCTGAATTTTATTCAAATTTGCACCACTCACGTCTGTGGACGTTGAAAGGTCATTTTCCATTTATAAGTGGATTTTAAGTGTAAAAAAAAATAAACTTAGCATTGAAAATCTGGAAAAAATAATGGTCATTTATTTTAATTTCCTACAAGAAAACAATATTAGTGACGATGCTGATTTTGATAGTCAGGATAATGACGGCATTTAAAAACTTGGTATATATCGCTCTATCGAGGGCTTGTGCCAAACAAGTCAAAAACAACTGCAGATTTTTTAAAAATTGATTTTACCGAATGCATCAAAACTCCAAACACTCATATTATGTTCGTAAATGGAGTTAAGTTTAGATGCGATTAGTATAATACGACGGAATTGTGAGGATTGGAAAGTGGCTCAGCAATTGATGTCCTCTCCTTGCCTTTATATTATGCCACGCTGTTAGAGAATCACATCAAAAAATTATTTATTTTTTAGAAGTAACACAATATACTGGTGTTTTTCTTAAACCCGGTAAGCCTTAACAGGGTGATAGTACCCATGAATATAAGCAACTTTCTCTATAGGATAACTTCTGAAATTGCGAGAAAAAATATCAGCTGTTTCATATAAAAGTTCAATACCTACCGTACCAAAATGTATGAAACAGCTGTTTTTTTGCGATTTCAGGGTTGGTCCCACAGAAAAAGTTGCTCATATTCATTCATAGGTACTATCACCCCGTTAAGGCCTGCCGGGTTTAAGAAAAACACCCTGTATATATGACTGTATAACCCTGTAATAACAAGAATCGTAAGTTGATCAATTTCCTAGTTAGTTTATAAACATTCGCGAAATCACAAGCGGCAGGAGAAATGTATTATTTAACGTATACATCTCTGGTCATTGATCAATTTACGGCGTCTCGCGGTAAAATGATCCCGCGAACGCTGATTGGTTGAATGTCTTACTTACTTTGACATGGCTTTTTTAAATTTTATAATTGTTATATATAGGTAGGAAATCAAACTGATTTTTATAAAAATTGATACAATAAAAAGTGATTTTTAATTTATATTGGTTGTTTCATTTGTACCTAAAAATTGTGTTGAACAAAACCAGGGATTATATTCAATACTTTTACTGTTTCATTTATATATTAATGTACTAAAGTGATGTCCCGGAAGATGTCCCGAAAAAAAAAGTTGTCGTAAGGAAGTCCCCGATTCTTGTCTCTGTTCCGCGAAGTTTAGGTAAATATACTCCGGTCGTTCCGATCACTGGTTATCATAGGCATACCTACTTGTTTATAAATTATATTTGACAATAAATAAGTCTTATCGAGTTATAAGATCAGTGAAATTCACTGTGAAGGTCTATCTTCACCGGCTCTTAGACCATATAGGCACAAATCTGTTTTCAGAAGAGGATATTCCCAGAACTGGTAAAAAAATGTGTTAAAAGTCACATGGCATTCCGAAAGCATGGTATCTAGTATCATTTCTAGCGAAATCTCTAGATTTTTCAACACTAATACTAAACTAACCGAAAACAATAACAAGGTTATTTTTTTTTAAATCAGTATCGTTTGTACAACTACTTCTGGGTCAGGCGCCGCTAACCAAAACAACACCCTTTAATATTTCTAACAATTTCTGACAACAGTAACTGAAGCTTATAAAAAGAAAATATATATTTGGAGTTATAGTGCCGGAATGGCGCTGGGATCACGGTCACTACCCCGGGGTTATTGAACTGTAGCTTGTTATCGGGGCCCCTTATCAAGATACGAATTGGACATTAGCCTCAGGCTCCGATTGGTTATTGTTCGGAACTATTCGGAAAACGCGAAGTTAGCCGAACAAATTTCTGATAACTCGAAACTTTGAGTCGCGAGCCGCGGTTTGGGTAAAAGGTATCAAAACATTGAATTTGGGTTTGACGAATTCTCGTGAAGTGTCCTTCCACTGTAAAAGTAAAGTTGATTAAGGTCTTCTCCCGAGCTATAAATCAAATCGCAACTGCATCTATAAATCTACAGAAAATGTCTCTCCAATGCGAAATATCGTCCGCGAATGCTCTACCATACTTTAGAGGTTAATTACGAAACTAAGTTTTTACAGTCACCTATGCCATTTGCCTGTTGTAACAAAAATAAAAGCTGTTTAGCATTTAGTTTATTTAGAAGATAAGAAATTTAAATAGCATTTTTATTTTTAAAAATAAATGCATTTTTTGATATAATTATTCAATATAAAAATGGTTTTCAAACTATGCTTTATGATACCGTAAACGCCAATAACTAAGTGTGACGTCACGTTTCTCAATCAACCATATCGAAGTGTTGACAAACGTACCTATTATGTTCAGTGCCAATTGCGCAAAATTGATTCAGTGACGTGACGTTATTCAGACCACGTGATTACGATAGGTGCTTCGCGCGGCAAAGGTTTATTTGAATTTTGTTTATCATTACTTACCTACTTATCATTGTAACAATATCTTTTTTTTTATAGAATTTACTAGTAATGAAGTTTAAACGTGATTTGAAAATTGGAAAAATAGCTTATTATGATTTAAATGCTCTCCCTTTAGTTAAAAAAAGGTCGTTTAATTATTTCATTGAAAAACACATGGATTCCAAAATTGTAATGGAAATAAAAATGCGAAAAAAATGTCTTTAGAAACATCTTAGTTTTGCTGTCGACCCATAATTGGTCAAACATTCGCAAATGTCCCACAAATGTTCTTGCTCTACATTCACCCAGAAAGAGATATTGTTTTATTTCTTCAACATCTTGTACAAATGATACACCTCCATGCTCGTCGTAAATACCTTGGATAGTTAATTTATCAATAACCTCCATTGTACAGTGTGGATCAAGAAAACGGTTTCATAGATTGTTAATTTTTATCTTTCATAATATTGATGACAAAGGTCCGATTTTACCAACGCCAGATAAGGAATATTTGTCAAATATAATTTATAAACATTACCTATTCGTCAGCAATAATTTTTGTGAATGTAGTTTTAACATCGGTTGTTTTATACATAATCAGTCGGATAAATCTTACCTGACGTTGGTAATATCGGCCTTAAGTTGATTTATTGCAGAACTTTAGAGCGCTCACTTCATTCCCCTGACAGTTTAAATATTCTAAATATTGGTTTAAGAACATAAGCACGAATCTTGAGCTCTATTTTTAAATCACTGGCGTCCGAGTGATTTTCGATAAGCAATTAAAAATCGCTCAATATATACGAAGAAAGTTACAAAACTCACTTATCTTATTAAAATCCCTGCCTTGCAGATTTCTGATTTTTATTAAAAAACCGATCACTGATTAAAGATCACACGCCATATTGACGCTAGTGATTCAAAATATTTTTCACTAAAATGGCTCAATAAGATCTGCCATATCAACAAGAAATGAGTAACAAACAACTAACCTAATTTTATAAAAAATCAAGTGAAAGACATCAAGTGTAAAAAGTTTTAACTATGCAATAAATACATACTTAATTAAGAGTTCCTTTATAATATCAAACTCTGGTGCGAAGATTTGACAATAACAAAATAAACATAGTTATCATTGATTTAATATAAATATATTCTTATACATAGTATGTTTATTATATGTAGCAGAATAAAGTTAATAACAATCTTTGTATTCATTATATGCAATAAATAAACACTTTCACCCGCTTGCAACATTTCTGAAATACATGATCAGCTGATTTTAATCAATATATTATTGTGTTACTTAAAAAAAACATTATTGTGAAGTTTTATAGTGTTTCGAAGTCACTTTCGTCAACTGAAAAGAAAAAAAAATGTAATACATAAAAAATATCATATCCTGGTAAATATCTATAATAATATTATACAGCTGAAGAGTTTGTTTGTTTGTTTAAAGGCGCTTACCTCAGGAACTACTGGACCGATTCGGTTTTTTGTGTCGGATTTATCTCTGAAGGCTAAAACATCACGCTGTGGCGGGGGGGGGAAGAGAGCAAACTCAAAATGCACGGACGCTATAATATGTAAACCAAGCAGATTGACCTTCTTCAAAAACAAATATATTATTAATATCGTTTATGATTTTAGTTTACACTGTTTAGTGATTTTAACGAAACAAAGGGGCATCATCGTATACGTAAAAATCTTTAGTTTTAAAAAAAATATAAGCCGCAAAATTGAGTTAAACTGTTTTTGCCTAATTGTTGCAGTCAGGGATGACTTTGGCCAATTTAGAGAATTGATTTTATATAACTTACACCCAACAGCCTCGTACACTTGCGGTGACGGAAATCCCATTGAATTCTAGAATGAAACAAAACAATTCAATTTTATCTAAATATATTTACGGCGTTTAACTCAGGATCCGACTAGAAATTGTGGTAAATAATTTTAACTAAGGGAAACTTAAGGTTAAGTCAAAAAGGTGCTACTATTATAGTAGCTAGCTGCGCACATTATTTTTATGTAATTTATTTTTAAATTTTAATAATAAGCATTTTCAATTTTCTAAGAGCTACATAAACATCTATATGAAGGATAGCATCACTTGCACAATACCATTTTTCGTTTCATTTTATCCAAGCGGCAACCGCTTAATACCATACCAGGCAACCACATAATAATAAAATATCTATTGTGTCTCGTTTACATACGCTTGAGGGGTTAAATCAATGCCAAGGTTTGGCTATAGGGCACTATTTGCTATACAAAGATACTTGAAAGAAACTGAACAAATAAAACAAAAAAACTTAGACACCAACCAAGAATCATGCGGCGACAGATGTTTTAAAAATTTTGTGTCACAAATATGTGCGTGTACCTATGTGGATCCGCAACACCAATTGTAAAATTTTGTTTAACTCGGTATTGGGGGATTTGAGCCTAGGACAGTTCTACAATGAGGTGGAGTTAATGTGACAATGCTATTAGTGCTACAAACTTATGGCTGTAATAAAAACTAGGTACATATAGGATTTTAAAGTAACAATACAAAGGCCAACTTGCATAATTTGGGATTAGCTTAGTTCTAGATTAAATCATCGATCTATAAAATTTTATTTATTTTGACATATACTGGGTAGTGATTCAGTCAAGTATTTAGCTAATCCTGACATGCGCAAGCCGACCTTAAAATAGTTTTTGGTTCGTAAATAGATTAAAACGGAGAGTCGAAAACAAATGGAAAACCAGTATAGAATGAAGTTGAAAAACTGAATGTCGGCAACACCTCTATATAAACAACAATAGGTACATACCATAATAAAAATTGCGGCAACAAACCATACAGCTATTAACAATACTTCGGTCTTCCACATCTCGTCTGAACTTTGCTAAATTCACGATAAAACTGACAATCCTTTTACAAAAATAAAAACTACATAAATATTAAAATTCGATTTGCAAGTGTTACGATGAGACATTTAAATAATCGTATACATATAGGTATAAACGTGTTTCTAGTGTTGTCGACCGCTTGAGGAATAACATATTTTGATAGCAGCTGAATACTTATGTCATCTGCTATTTTTCTTTAGTGCTGACCTCAGTGTTTCTAAAACTGCAAAAATACTTCCTTGACAGCGCTGACAAATTAATGCTCGGATTCTCAAGTTGGATTCTCTTGACAGAACACAGCGCTTACTTCAGCCATGCTACATCTGAACTAAATCCGAATTGCAACAGTCGTTTCGTTATCGTAAGTTACGTAATCACGTTCGTTTGTTGGATTGAGTCTAAATTACGTATGAAAATGTAACTGAAGTTTATTTCCAAAAGTAGTAGAAAAACAGTTATAAATCACACATTACGTATGTGTTAGTTATTGACTGAGCGTGTGTTCATGTGTGTGTGTGTGTGTGTGTGTGTGTGTGTGTGTGTGTGTGTGTGTGTGTGTGTGTGTGTGTGTGTGTTGCTGCAAGGATTAATAAAAACTAGGTTCAGATCGTTATAAAGATACTTGTAACATAAGTTGAAAATATATATGACCACGAAATCATGCATAATTAAGTCGCTTAGCAACATTTTTGAACGACTACATAATAACATTATCATGACATTAAAACATCTTCTGTTCAATTCGAACGTCTTCCAATAAAACGTATCTTTTGTGCAGAACTGTAAGAACCATACCGATAGAATAATTACCAAACCTGGATACAACTGCGCACAGCACTAGTTATCTTTTGTTTAATGACAAAACGACAGTTTAATGAAGACTGTCCGTGATATAGAAAACTGGGGCTAAGTTTTGTAATTAACTGCCTTCGTCATGAGGCTAATTATGTGATGATACTTAGTTTGCTTACTCATGGGGTTCTAAAGCTGAATTTAATTCGTGTTTTTGTCCTATTTCTTTTTTCACTTAAAATTAACATGTGGGGAATTACCAATTTATAATTGACTAGCGGTCCCCCGCGACTTCGTCCGCGTGTTTTGAGTTTGCTCCCTCCCCTCCCGTCGCAGCCTCATGTTTTATATCCGAAAACCTTTCTCGATAAATAAGCTATCCAACACAGAAATATTTTTTCAAATCGGTCCAGCAGTTCCTGAGATAAGCGCGTTCAAACAAACAAACTCTTCAGCTTTATAATATATTAGCGCAAGCGCACGTTGTACTTAAGCTGCGAACATTATTTTGGTGCGGAGTTATGTTAAAACTATGATAGCTCCTAAGATATTTATTGAAATCAAATGATATAAAGGGCAACTTGGTTCTAAATCACACCTTCGGTTTGCCGATGACATAGTCGTTGTGGCAAAGACGCTGGATGATCTAGGCACTATGCTCGAAGACCTCGACCGAGTATCCCAACAAGTGGGTCTTAAAATGAACATGGAGAAGACGAAAATTATGTCGAGTTCCCTTGTTGTACCCACTCCAGTATCCATTGGGAACTCAACTCTCGAAGTTGTCGACGAGTACGTCTACCTGGGATAAGTGATCCAATTGGGTAGGTCCAACTTCGAGAAAGAGGTCAATGGACGAATCCAACTCGGCTGGGCAGCGTTGGGGAAACTGCGCAAGAGCGTCTTCTCGTCTCAATTACCTCAGTGTCTGAAGACGAAAGTCTTCAATCAGTGTGTATTACCAGTGATGACATACGGATCCGAAACGTGGTCTCTTACTATGGGCCTTATAATGAAGCTCAAAATTACACAACGAGCGATGGAGCGGGCTATGCTCGGTGTTTCTCTACGAGATCGAATCAGAAACGAGGAGATACGTAAAAGAACCAAGTAACGGACATAGCCTTGAGAATCAGTAAGCTTAAGTGGCAGTGGGCCGGGCACATAGCGCGAAGAACTGATGGCCATTGGGGCAGGAAAGTTCTAGGTTGGAGACCCTTCGACCAAAGACGCAGCGTAGGACGTCCACCAACAAGATGGACAGACGACCTTAAAAAGATCGCAGGATCAAACTGGATGCAGACCGCTAGTGATCGGTCGCTGTGGAAAGCCGTGGGGGAGGCCTATGTTCAGCAGTGGACGTCCTTTGGCTGATTATGATGATGATGATGATGATGGTTCTAAATGAAATGCTCGTGATGATGAATGTATTTATTTTGATAAGAATAAATACCTGTGTGTATCATACACCTCTAAAAATAATGCATTATTTTTTTACAAATTTATTAACATAAAAAAGGTTGTAGTAAGTCAACCATAAAAGTTAGATATATGCTGTCGCGGACTTTATTATAGAACTCTTAATGCTGAACAATCCTGTCATACATGGTTTTTGTGTAACTTAAGCGGTTTCCGCAGCGTATGCAGCGGAAGCTCTCAAAAGGAATATCTTTCTCCCGTTTTCGCAACATTTTTCATTTCTGCTGTGGTCTTATGAGTCGTATCTTTATGTTATATAGCCTAAAGCCTTCCTAGATAAATGGACTATCCAACGTAAAAATAATTTTTCAAATCGGGCCAGTAGGTTTTGAGATTAGCGCGTTCAAACAAACAAACAAACAAACAAACTCTTCAGCTTTATAATATTAGTATAGATATTAGATAGTATTATTTTTATGTTTTTAAACGACGTTTTACTAGAGCTGCATTCACTTTATTTTTATTTTTTATTTTAATATCTTTATTTTGATAACATTAACGCAGTTACCACAATTTTGACACGTTATGAGTCATTATAACATTTAAGTTGGTATAGTAATTTTAATTTATTGTAAAATTATGAAACATGAAATTGATTACTAAGACGATTTAATTTCAATAAATGAATCTGTGAAGGTAGACCATTGCTACGGATAAAACGGGTTCAGTATTGCAAAATCGGTACACATAGGCTTCGGAAAACCGGGAAGAGGTAATTACTGAACAGTGGCTGCGGCCAAGTCGTTATTTCTTGGACTCGGTATGGTCCAATCGGTTCGGAACATGCAATTCACAGCAGACGCAGCCCTACATGTTCTGTAAGGGCGCTTTGTATATCAATCAAATAGTATATGAAATGTCGGACAGCAAACAAATCGTATACGATTCTTAATCGGATGCATCGATGCAACTATTAATATGGATGAGTAATTTCGTTTGTAAGCTTTGTTCGTATTTCTGAGTCAACGATGGTTTTGTTGTTATTCGTGCTACATACCCTTTACAGAAAAAATAATAGCTCATACCAAGATACTAGTGCAAGCAATATAATGGCTTATAACTTACTAGCGGTCCCCCGCGACTTCGTCCGCGCGTTTTAAGTTTGCCCCTTCCCCTCTCGTCGCAGCGTGATGTTTTATACCCTAAAGCCTTTTTCGATAAATAAGCTATCCAAAACAGAAATATTTTTTCAAATCGGTCCAGCAGTTCCTGAGAGAAGTGCGTTCAAACAAACAAACTCTTCAGCTTTATAATATTACTAGCGGTCCCCCGCGACTTCTTCCGCGCGTTTTGAGTTTGCCCCCTCCCCTCCCGTCACAGCGTGATGTTTTATACCCTAAAGCCTTTCGCGATAAATAAGCTATACAAAACAGAAATATTTTTTCAAATCGGTCCAGCAGTTCCTGAGAGAAGCGCGTTCAAACAAACAAACTCTTCAGCTTTATAATATTACTAGCGGTCCCCCGCGACTTCGTCCGCGCGTTTTGAGTTTGCTCCCTCCCCTCCCGTCGCAGCGTCATGTTTTATATCCTAAAGCCTTTCTCGATAAATAAGCTATCCAACACAGAAATATTTTTTCAAATCGGTCCAGCAGTTCCTGAGATAAGCGCGTTCAAACAAACAAACTCTTCAACTTTATGATATATTAGCGCAAGCGCACGTTGTACTTAAGCTGCGAACATTATTTTGGTGCGGAGTTTTGTTAAAACTGTGATAGCTCCTAAGATATTTATTGAAATCAAATGATATAAAGGGCAACCTGGTTCTAAATGAAATGCTCGTGATGATGAATGTATTTATTTTGATAAGAATAAATACCTGTGTGTATAATACACCTCTAAAAATAATGCATTATTTTTTTTACAAATTTATTAACATAAAAGAGGTTGTAGTAAGTCAACCATAAATGATAGACATATGCTGTCGCAGACTTTATTATAGAACTCTTAATGTTGAACAATCCTGTCATACATGATTTTTGTGTAACTTAAACGGTTTCCGCAGCGTACGCAGCGGAAGCTCTCAAAAGGAATATCTTTCTCCCGTTTTCGCAACATTTTTCATTGCTGCTGTGGTCTTATGAGTCGTATCTTTATGTTATATAGCCTAAAGCCTTCCTCGATAAATGGACTATGCAACGTAAAAATAATTTTTCAAATCGGGCCAGTAGTTTTTGAGATTAGCGCGTTCAAACAAACCAACAAACAAACAAACAAACAAACAAACAAACAAACTCTTCAGCTTTATAATATTAGTATAGATTAGCGCAAGCGCACGATGTACGTAAGCTGCGAACATTATTTTGGTGCGGAGTTATGTTAAAACTGTGATAGCTCCTAAGATATGTATTGAAATCAAATGATGTAAAGGGCAACTTGGTTCTAAATGAAATGCTCGTGATGATGAATGTATTTATTTTGGTAAGAATAAATACCTGTATGTACAATACACCTCTAAAAATGATGCATTATTTTTTTACAAATTTATTAACATAAAAAAGGTTGTAGTAAGTCAACCATAAAAGATAGACATATGCTGTCGCGGACTTTATTATAGAACTTTTTATGTTGAACAATCCTGTCATACATGATTTTTGTGTAACTTAAGCGGTTTCCGCAGCGTATGCAGCGGAAGCTCTCAAAAGGAATATCTTTCTCCCGTTTTCGCAACATTTTTCATTTCTGCTGTGGTCTTATGAGTTGTATCTTTATGTTATATAGCCTAAAGCCTTCCTCGATGAATGGACTATCCAACGTAAAAAAAATTTTTCAAATCGGGCCAGTAGTTTTTGAGATTAGCGCGTTCAAACAAACAAACAAACAAACAAACAAACTCTTCAGCTTTATAATATTAGTATAGATTAGCGCACGCGCATATTTATTGAATTTAAATGATATAAAGGGTAACTTTGTTCTAAATGAAATGCTCGTGATGATGAATGTATTTATTTTGATAAGAATAAATACCTGTGTGTATAATACACCTCTAAAAATAATGCATTATTTTTTTACAAATTTATTAACATAAAATAGGTTGTAGTAAGTCAACCATAAAAGATAGATATATGCTGTCGCGGACTTTATTATAGAACTCTTAATGCTGAACAATCCTGTCATACATGATTTTTGTGTAACTAAAACGGTTTTCACAGCGTACGCAGCGGAAGCTCTCAAAAGGAATATCTTTCTCCCGTTTTCGCAACATTTTTCATTGCTGCTGTGGTCTTATGAGTCGTATCTTTATGTTATATAGCCTAAAGCCTTCCTCGATAAATGGACTATCCAACGTAAAAATATTTTTTCAAATCTGGCCAGTAGTTTCTGAGATAAGCGCGTTCAAACAAACAAACAAACAAACAAACTCTTCAGCTTTATAATATTAGTATAGATTAGCGCAAGCGCACGTCGTACTTTAGCTGCGAACATTATTTTGGTACGGAGTTATGTTAAAACTGTGATAGCTCCTAAGATATTTATTGAATTTAAATGATATAAAGGGCAACTTTGTTCTAAATGAAATGCTCGTGATGATGAATGTATTTATTTTGATAAGAATAAATACCTGTGTGTATAATACACCTCTAAAAATAATGCATTATTTTTTTACAAATTTATTAACATAAAAAAGGTTGTAGTAAGTCAACCATAAAAGATAGACATATGCTGTCGCAGACTTTATTATAGAACTCTTAATGCTGAACAATCCTGTCATACATAATTTTTGTGTAACTTAAGCGGTTTTCGCAGCGTACGCAGCGGAAGCTCTCAAAAGGAATATCTTTCTCCCGTTTTCGCAACATTTTTCATTGCTGCTGTGGTCTTATGAGTCGTATCTTTATGTTATATAGCTTAAAGCCTTCCTCGATAAATGGACTATCCAACGTAAAAATATTTTTTCAAATCGGGCCAGTAGTTTCTGAGATAAGCGCGTTCAAACAAACAAACAAACAAACAAACAATTTCTTCAGCTTTATAATATTATAGTATAGATAAATCACATCACATAAATGTTATATCAAAATGATACGAAAGGATATCCCTACTGCAAATTAAATAAATAATTTAATATAACTGCATTTTTTTCTATCAAGGAATCATAACAGAATATTATCAGTATTATAGCACTGTAAGCCCAAGCGTGGTAGTTTCGACGCGAAGTGACGTATGCTAACTCGAGTAACTCGTGAATTGCGAGACTCGACACGGTGTTTTGACAGTCTATACGCCGACAACGTAAATTTGCAGGACTCGACACACTAATTTTGACAGATGTTGACGATAACGCTTTCCAGGGTAATGAAAATCTGTAAAAGCTCATCGTAGCAGAAAAATCGAAAATTATGCTAGAATTATGTTAGACAAAAATCAAAAGATTTTTCTACGTATTTTTTACGTTTACTCAAGTGTTAAATTTCTAGATACGGTGTTACTATTGTTTTCGAATGTAAAGAGCCTCTAGCGGATACTTCTTGGAACTAACTTCTAGAGACATGCTTTTTAATAGATTATGTTACTATGTTACTATTGTTTTCGAATGTAAAGAGCCTCTAGCGGATACTTCTTGGAACTAACTTCTAGAGACATGCTTTTTAATAGATTATGATGCTTTTAAATAATTTTCATACATTTCCTTTACTTAGGATTTGTATTTGAATACGGCTAATTTCGACGATAACTCCATTCGTCGGGACTTGCAATTTTTACAAATGTCAATCTCGCAAGCACAATTTTCTAATGTCATTTTCACTATCGTCGAAAAAAGATAATTAACTAGGTAGAAATTATTTTATATAATACTCGTGGCCCAGTTGTCGCATTTGTGCGGTAATAAGGTTGAAAAAACGCAGTATTTTTAATTATCATTTTCAAAAGCCTGATAACAATTCCAATGATGTATACAACAAATTGTGTTGAGGGTTGAATAATAAGAAAATAGGAAATCCCGTCGGAATTCCCTAATCTAACTCTATTATTATTATTTTTTATTACATAAAGTATTTACTACTTAATTTACGTACATTCTTACCTACGTTACCTCAAATTTTAAGGCACTTACGAAATCATTGGTAATGTAGCTGATAAAACAATATATATATATATATATATATATATATATATATATATATATATATATATATATATATATATATATATATTTATTTATATATATATATATATATATATATATATATATTTATATATATATATATATATATATATATATATATATATATGTTACGGCTAATAGCCGAAGTGCGGCTACACCTAGTTTTAGCCGGCTACAACTAGGTGCAGCCCGCCACATGCGGTTAATCTTAGGTGTATCCTACTTACATTCGGTTACAACTAGGTTTAGCCTTCATTATAGCGGCTAGAACTAGGTACAGCCGCACACAGGTGGTTAAACTTAGGTGCATCCTATTTATTATAGGCTAGAACTAGGTTTTCAGTTCAGCTAAGGATTTTGGTTTTATTTTGAGATTCGTATCTTGCGTTTCCTAATTGATTCGATTATGGAATGGAACGACATGGAATAATAAATAAAAGACAGGGATGTTTAAGTGACATTTATTATTTATTATTTGACAGGCAAATATCTTTTTACAATAAAAGGCGTTATTATAGGTAATAAAAACAGAAAAAAATAATCGTAAATATTCTCTAAATAAACTAACCGAACTAGACATAACAAAATAAAGTTTTACTTTTTAACTATGAAAAAATCAATTAAGTCTTTGTTCTCTTCTCTCATATTTTTACGTTAAAACGAATAGGATAAGTTTTTTACTCAGTTTTAATTATACAAAAATCATCAAACTCTCATATATGATAGTATGTTGCAAGAATGTCTATCACTTATTTGAACAAGATAAACTTAAATGAAATTTAGAGTTACACAAAATACTATAATAATTATATTATAATTTTATAAAAGTATTGGAAAATATTTTACATATTTTGTTATCTCACTGGCAAATATCTTTTAACCAAAAAAGACCTTATTATAAGTAATTAAAACACAAATTATAAATCTTCTCTTCAAAAACTAACAGAACTAGACATCTTTGGCGCAAAGATAAAAAAATAAACATATAGCATTACCATTTATGGTAATTAAAATAGTAAAGCTTTAGCTTTACTATAAAGATTTAATTCTTAACTATGAAAAAATCAACTAAGTCTTTGTTCTCTTCTCTCATATTTTAAAAACAAATAGAATAACTTTTTAATTTAGTTTTAATTATACAATAATCAACAAACTCTAATATATCATCACTCTCTACCGAGTTGATGATACAAAATCGAATCAATCAGAAAACGCAAGAAACGAATCTCAAAATAAAACCAAAATCCTTAGCTGAACTGAAAACCTAGTTCTAGCCGATAATAAATAGGATGCACCTAAGTTTAACCACCAGTGTGCGGCTGTACCTAGTTCTAGCCGCTATAAAGAAGGCTAAACCTAGTTGTAACCGAATGTAAGTAGGATACACCTAAGATTAACCGCATGTGGCGGGCTGCACCTAGTTGTAGCCGGCTAAAACTAGGTGTAGCCGCACTTCGGCTATTAGCCGTAACATATATATATAATATTGCACCTGTACTTGAAATTATATTTTAACACAACAATAATGCACTATGAGGGCAACAATTTTTAAAAGAAAGTTGGTAACCACTAGAACACTCGATCACTATTTGCAACCCTTATTCGGCTCTCATTAATACAGCTAAAAGGTAGACTACTACATAAATAACAGCTTCTAAAGCACTTGAGTTCTTGTTTATTTTTTTATGAAACCAAAGTTATTTACGGTTCCGTCGCATTTGGGTGGGTGATCATTCTAACTAAATTGTCATTTTCGTCCTTTTGAATTGAGTGGTTTTTATCTAAGCGAATATACTTCAACGTCACCATCATCATTGTATAAGCTAGAAAAGGCCTCCACCACAGTTTTCAACAGTAACTGTTTGCGTGTTGCATCCAGTGTGATCCTGCGATCGCAACGGACTTAGACCAGTAAAACTATAGACCCTTTACACTCTGTGATTTTTAGCAGCGATGCAGTCACGATGCAGCATCGATGCAGTCGCGATGAAGACGCTGGAAATTGTCAAATTATGTACTGAATTTTGGCGTTTGCATCCATACCAACGCCAACTGCATCGATGCTAAATAAAATCTGTTCATTGCGTGAGTCCCGATGCTGAAGCGCATTTTCAACACGCGCGAATGCATCAATGTTAAAAAAAGTCGCAGTGTGTAAGGGTTCATAAGTTCAAGTAGCAACGGGCAGAGTACATATCGCAAAGGACAGCCATTGGTACAGAAAAGTTCTAGGTTGCACCGATGAATTAGTGATAATTAGTTATCAAACTAACATTAAGTACAAAAGCATTTTATGATGATAGCTGTCGTATGTCCTATTCGGTGCGACGACGAATTCAACTAACTCTAAATAATGAAAATTGTGCCCCCTTCTGGAGTTATTAGGACTGTAACAAACGCGACTTTCTGGAGCTCTATTTTTGAATCACTCGCTTCAAGATGGCGAGTGATTTTCGTTCGAAGATGAATTAAAAGTCATTGAAAAAAACTCGTTGTCGAACGAATATCACTCGCCATTTCGAAGAGAGTGATTCAAAAATGGGGCCCCTGTTCCTATACATAACGTATGAGAAAAGATAAATAAAATATTCTGGAATGATTCGCATTTAATGATAACAATAATAATATTAAAGAATATTGCACAAATAAGGATACAAAAAACAAAAACATTTCAATCAAATCATAAGAAGTACAATATTGGCGGTCTTGTCACTGGGAGCGATCTCTTCCAGACAACCATAGAGGGAATAACGTTTATTAGAGAGGTAGAATCGTTTATTAGAAGGTATTGTGTGGTTTTATAATTAAATTATTACACTGTCATTTTTTATTGTACTACAATTATTACTTTGTCACTCCTTCAAACTTTCAACTGCAGCAATTCGTGAGTCCTGAAAATAATCGAAAAAGCTATTATAAATCATTCTTAATGCACTTCATATGTCCCCTGCATCTTCATGCGCTCGCTTTGGTTTCGTTTTTCGGGTTTTGTAAGTTCTTGCTCTGTCTTTTAAGTCTTTTTAACTGTAATCTGCTGAAAACTTGTTTTTAAATAGTTCTGCAATACATGAGGGGCTCGAATCTTATTAAGTGAGAAACCGATAATAAACTCAGTTTGAAACCGCTACCTTGCGGGGATTTTGACCATTTAATAATCACTATTTGAATATTATATTTAAATCATGAAACCATAAACAGACACTGAATATCTAGCTCCTTATACACATAGAAACACGTTGCAAAATTTTATTACTTACATGCATGGAATCTATTTATTTATCCGATCTCTACATTAAACGATGTACCGAAAGTCAAGAACAAGTGTTTTTATATTTTCTGATCTTGTATTTTACTATATTGGCTGGGTATTATTGTAGAATTTAATTTAATAGTTGCAATAATAAATTATCTGCAAAACGTTGTTTGTTTAATGTCAAACTGACATAAAGTATTGATTTACTTATTACCGGTGTTGCAGGAATTATTTTTATTTTTCCTTAAATTAATATTCACCGCGAACCTTAAACCTTATTAAAATAAGGCTCGTGCATCGTCATAGCCGTATCACAAAGCTTATTTCAGGGTCCCGTAGCCGAATGGCAAAAAACGGAACCTTTATATTTTCGTCAAGTCTGTCTGTCCGTCTGTATGTCCGTCCGTATGTCACAGCCACTTTATTCTGAAATTATAAGCATCACACTATTGAAATTTGGTAGGAAGATGTATCATGTTAACCGCTTTACGATTCTCATACAAACAATACAAAATAATGATATTTAAGGAGGGGCTTCCATACACGAAACTAAAACAAAAAACCTTTATATAAAAAACCTTTATTATGATTTCATGCTATTTTTTTTGTCAATATTTACAATCAGTCAGACAGCTTTAATTTAATTTGATAAATTGTTGCATATTTATTGACAGTAAAAACCATCAGTTCGACAGTAAGGACCATAAGCTCTCTAATATAAAAATATCTTCCGTTATAACAGTTACCCCAAATAATGGGAGGATGTGTATCAGGTACGATTCGTGGCAAATGTATACGTTTGAAGATTGCGATATGAATACGGTTAATTTTATCAGATTTCGTGATACTGCAAGCTATTTTTTATGGAAAGAAAAGTCAAACTTTTGCAACATCAGACTACCAGCGCAGGTGTTCCCGATTCATTTTAGATAAGAGAAGCATTTGAAACTATCTCCAATGTAATTATTTAGACGTCAGGACAGGTTAAAAAAGTAAAATTTATACTCTTTGTATTTTGTATTTGGTGTTATAATAAGTAAATAAGACCGTAGGATTCATATTAAAGACTTAAATACTTATACCATCTACCAAATTTTTAGGTCCTCAAACAATTTCAGTCTGTTTTAATTACAATTGACGTTGAATAACCTTAACACCTGGAAAAAGCGATGAGTGACGCCGTTAGTACACCAACGCGTTTGCATAGCGATACGCGAAATTCGCATATGCTATGTTTTCTCGCTCTTACATAGCTAAACGTTATAGTTTCATCCTGGTCAGTATCGTTCGGCCGCATCGCTGTCGCATGCAAATGCGTTGAACGGCGTTAACATCTAACTCGAGTTTAAATTGAGAAAGCTGACCTAACTAATTCAACGGATGAAAGCTTTTCTTTCGGCTTATTGATAGGTGTAATCATGATCAACCCCAATTTGGACCCAAAATCTTAGTATTAGTTTTAAATACGAATCAGGGGAAAAAACCTTGTGCAGTTTGTATACCAAAAAAGTTCACTGATCGAATTTTATTTGCCAAAGAAAAAATAGTTATGAATTTTTTAGGGTCACGATTTCCATGCATTTCGATTTCGTTTGTCCGTTGGTTTTTAACGTGTAGATATTTTAATTGATTCTACGATATAATGGGTAAACTCGCAATCTAAAAAAGTTAGATTCCCGCGAGAATCGCCGTCCCAAAGAAAAAGCCTTCTCCGTAAACGCGGCCAAAACCAATTTGTCCGTAGTAGACATCCTGCTCAAATAGTTTTTGATCACGTCATCCCGGTAATCATATATATTTGACGCGTATTAAGTTTCAGTCACGTTACAGGAAGCCCTACTTCAATTCTTTGAGAGAGCGGCTCGTAAATCTTGCCAAAACGCCATAACGGGGCTTCTGAGCTCGTAACTCGGTAACAGGAGATAGCCACTAAACCTTTTAGTGGTATCTGTTATGGGATTTTTGTCTTTAAATACATACTGCCTGAAATAATTAAAGGGAACTTCCATGGAAAAGAATAGGTGAGCTTTTGAAGTACCCATGTGGATTTCGAATCGGTAGGGCCCTTTAAAGATGTCTTTAAATGAGTTAATATTTTTTATGTTGACTTTTTTCCGCATTTTCCCAATAGGTAACAGGTGAACATAAAATAAAACTCTTTTTTTGGCCGAAATGGTAAACTAATACACAGCTTTGCTCACTGTACTATTATCGTGTCGATGGATTTGACGACCTCCGTTGTGTAGTGGCTAAGCACGCTGATTTCAAGGCGTTGCCGCTTCGAGGTCCCGGGTTCGATTCCCGATCGGTTCAATATAGAAATAAAAAATTTCTATATTGTCTCGGGTCTGGGTGGTGTGGTGCCACCGTTATGTCTGATTTCCATAACTCAAGTGCAATCAGCTACTTATTTTGGGATCAGAGCAATGTATGTGATTGGTGTCCAATATTGGTGATGGATGAGTGGAAGCATCCAACGTTTAAATCATACGAAATACACATTACTATTTTGTAAAATACTGTTAAAACAAAAACTTGATGATTGTGAAACCGTAACGTAACAAGTTCCGGCTACCATTTACGTCGCCAAAACATCCTGCAAGAGAAATGACCACAATTTTTCTACAAAAGAGCTCGAAATAATTTAGCACGGCCGACCTTCTCTGCCTTTTTAAGCCTCTAATATCCTTAACCACCCTAAATTGACCTCTCGACCTTTCTTACTCAGACCAATCATGCCCAATTTTCTCGAAACGTAGAGACCTATAAAAAGTGGTTCTGTAAGGGTACAGTGTCATTTTTTCATACAAATGTCTGTCACTATGGACTGGTGATGAGGAATAGACACAAGGTTTGCACAGATGATTTTAGGAATAATTGCTTGAATCTTGACTGG
This sequence comes from Pyrausta purpuralis, assembly GCA_963924145.1. Classification (NCBI taxonomy): domain Eukaryota; kingdom Metazoa; phylum Arthropoda; class Insecta; order Lepidoptera; family Crambidae; genus Pyrausta; species Pyrausta purpuralis. The sequence continues at coordinate 22,225 of CAWUPE010000054.1, forward strand.
AAGTTATATTTAAGGTTTGGAATGTGTCTTTTACAAGAACAATGTATTCGTGCTGCTGAAATAGTTGGTTGATCAGTAATAAAATGTGTGCTCCTTAATGATAGTATTTATTAAATAGCCGCTCGGCAGTCCAATGGCACTACAGTGCCATTTTCTTTTTTACGGTAAACTGTCCGTGGTACTACAGTGCCCACCACTTGAAAATTATGTATTAAGTATATATATATATATATATATATATATATATATATATATATATATATATATATATATATATATATATATATATATATATATATATATATATATATAAATTAAGTATAGTATATATTATAGTATAGTAAGTGTATTAGATTTTCAATTTTTTATATATTTATAACTATTACCTATCTACCAGTATTTTTGTTTTCGTAATCACAACTATACTTTTCTTTATATAATCGGAAGGAAATAGGAAGGAATAGGAATAGATACTAATCTCACCTATCAACAAATATTTTTTTATCTCGTGTTCTTCCCTTCCAAACATTCCTTATCATCCAAGAAACTAGAAAACGACTCCAATTTACCAGTCAAGGAGCAAATACACGAATCACGCTCATCTACACTAATATTACAAAACTGAAAAGTTTTTTTAATTGTTTAAACGCACTAATCTCAAAACTACTGGACTGATTTGAAAATTTATTTTGTGTTGATAGTTTGTTTATCCAGGAAGGCTTTAAGCTTTAAAACATTACGCTGCAACGGAAGGGAAAGGAACACCTCAAAAAGCGCGAGCGACGTCGCGGGGGACTGCTAGTACTCTATATTCCTTGAAAAGATGGATTACTGAAGTATTTTCAGTATAGCAGTGTAGTGAAATATAAGGAATAGCTAAGACAAACTCCGAAACGCGGTATTGTTAGATTTTAATCCCTGTATCTCGTTTCTCAGACTCCTATTATTTTACGAATACGTAACTAAGCCACGGTATATCACCCAGATACAAACCCGAGGGTGAACCGTTATCAAATCAACGAAGGATAAACTCAGAATAATAATATTCGGCCTCCATTTGTAACGTAAATTTGCATAAATTATTCATAACGCATTTTTATTTCGTTCGTCGGAGGAAATTTCTTGCTCTGTCTAGTGCGGAAGTGAAATCACACAGCTATGCCACTTTTAAATAAAATCAAGATCTAGAGATAAAAGAGCCGTTGAGTTAAATTTTATATCGAATGTTTTTATTATAAGATATGATCAGGTACATACTAATAAAAGAATTGTAAATCTCGTGTTTAATGTGCAACCGTAATTATCTTTTTCAAAAATACTTTGTAACTAGCATTGACATTTATCAGTCATTTTTAGGGTTCCGTAGCCCAATGGCAAAAAACGAAACCCTTATAGTTTTGTCAAGTCTGTCTGTCTGTCAGTCCGTATGTCACAGCCATTTTATTCTGTAACTATAAGCATCATCATTATCAGCCAAAGGACGTCCACTGCTGAACATAGGCCTCCCCCTCAGCTTTCCACAGCGACCGATCACTAGCGGTCTGCATCCAGTTTGATCCCGCGATCTTTTTAAGGTCGTCTGTCCATCTTGTTGGTGGACGTCCTACGCTGCGTCTTTGGTCGAAGGGTCTCCAATCTAGAACTTTCCTGCCCCAACGGCCATCAGTTCTTCGCGCTATGTGCCCGGCCCACTGCCACTTAAGCTTACTGATTCTCAAGGCTATGTCCGTTACTTGGTTCTTTTACGTATCTCCTCATTTCTGATTCGATCTCGTAGAGAAACACCGAGCATAGCCCGCTCCATCGCTCGTTGTGTAGTTTTGAACTTCTTTATGAGGCCCATAGTTAGAGACCATGTTTCGGATCCGTATGTCATCACTGGTAACACACACTGGTTGAAGACTTTCGTCTTCAGACACTGAGGTAATTGAGACGAGAAGACGCTCTTGCGCAGTTTCCCAAACGCTGCCCAGCCGAGTTGGATTCGTCGATTGACCTCTTTCTCGAAGTTGGACCTACCCAATTGGATCACTTGTCCCAGGTAGACGTACTCGTCGACAACTTCAAGAGTTGAGTTCCCAACAGATACTGGAGTGGGGACAACAAGGGAGCTTGACATAATTTTCGTCTTTTCCATGTTCATTTTAAGACCCACTTGTTGGGATACTCGGTCGAGGTCTTCGAGCATAGTGCCAAGATCATCCAGCGTCTTTGCCACAACGACTATATCATCGGCAAACCGAAGGTGTGTAATGTATTCGCCATTGACGGAAATGCCGAATCATTCCCATTCCAGGAGCTTGAAGGCGTCTTCCAATGCCGCTGTAAACAGTTTCGGAGATATTACATCGCCCTGTCTTACGCCTCTTTGCAATGGAATCGCCCTCGTCTTCTGTTCCTGTACTCGGACCGACATGGTGGCGTTGTTATATAGACACTTTAACACCTCTATATACCTATAGTCTATGTGACACCGCTGAAGAGACCGCCCAAGTTTCGATCGAATCAAAGGCCTTCTCATAGTCCACAAAAGCTAAACATAGAGGCATATTATACTCCTCGGACTTCTGTATAATTTGCCTAAGCGTATGAATGTGGTCTATGGTACTGTAGCCTTTTCGGAATCCGGCTTGTTCGGGAGGCTGGAAGTCATCAAACCTACGTGCGAGACGATTCGTGATGACCCTTGAGAACAGTTTGTAGACATGGCTCAGGAGTGAGATGGGTCTATAGTTCTTCAATAAGGTTTTGTCTCCTTTTTTGAAGAACAACACCACCACACTCCTGTTCCATGCCTCAGGCGTGATGTGATGCCCTCTAGCAGAACGGAATTAAATAGTCTCTGAAGGACTTTAAGTACCGATGTTCCACCTGCTTTCCTCGACGCTACTCTACCATCCTCCGTCTTAAGCTTCGTCAACAGGCTTTGCCCAATAGACATGTCCCTTGCAAACACTTTGGAGCCTTGGTTCCGCTCTATTGTTTCTTTAACACTATTCGTGTTAAAGGAACGAATGTCATGTCGCATAGACTTCAATATTCGTCTATTAAGCTGCCTGTAGGTTTGAGCATTAACGGAGGTTTGCAGTGCCATAGATCGACGTTCTGCCATAAGGTCGAGAGTGTGGACCGAGAGCTTTTGAGGTCTATTTTTACGGCCGGGTCTAAAAAACTTAGATCCGACCGTTTGGACAGTTTCCACAAACCCGTTGTTTATTTCGTCCACTGATACGCAATTCTCTAGGCAATCAAAGCGGTTTGACAACTCGAGTTGAAAGCTCTCGGGATTTTGGATATGGGCACGAGTAGGTCGGAGCGTGGACTTCATCAGGCGGGACCTTTCCAGTTTGACATTTATATTCAATGTGCCTCGAACCATTCGGTGATCACTACCGGTTTTTACCCAGTTGATCACGGAGACATCATTGAATAACCGTCTCTTGGTGGTCATGATGAAGTCTATCTCATTTCTCGCCTTGCCGTCCGGACTAAGCATCACCCAGTTGAAATTTAGTAGGAAGATGTATCCTGTTAACCGTTTTCCGATTCTTGTATAAAAAAAAATAACATTTAAGGGAGGCTTTCATACATGAAACTAAAACCAAAAAAAGGTGTAGGGTACAACTGGTCAAGCCTAAAATATGTGTCGATTCGTCAAGCGCGTTTTTACCTCTCATTTTATTGTACATTCGTCAAGTAATAAAATATTGTTATTAGGTAAAACAATTTAGCACGTTCTATGTATATCATGTATGTATTTACAAAAAAAAAGTATTTTAAGTAAATTTATATCCGTTGTCTGGTACCCATAACACAAGCTTTGAGTAGCTTACTTTGGGACTAGATGGCGATGTGTGGGAATGTCCAAAGGATATTTATTTATATTTATTTATTTAGGTTAGGTTAGATTTCATTACTTGACGAATGTACAATAAAATTAGAGGTAAAAACGCGCTTGACGAATCGACATTTAGTCTTACCCATGCGTGTGGGGTGTCTATGGATAGGTCTTTTAAAATGATATAAAGGTTCCTCAAAACCATTTTCTTTTAAAGTCTAACGTTTCATAGCTAGACGCTTCCAAAGTGGTAAAATGGGCGCCCCCCCCATCTAACTTCTAAGCTAAGCAAGCGTAAATTTTGAAAAAAATATATGATGTAGATTTTAACAAATACTTTCAATGAAAATTGGTTTAGACGGAATCGAACAAGAAGTTTTTGAGATATAGTACATTTTCAACAACCGCAAACGTAACTTTGTTATTCATACAAATACTATGAAAAACAAAGTTATATTTGCTATCAACAAAATATTGTGGTATTTTACTAAGTGGAAGTAAGTGGATTCCCTAATTAAGTTAAAGTTGGCACGGAACCCGCAGTGCGCGAGTCCAACTCGCACTTGGCCGGTTTTTTTATGCTTTCTGCATGTATCTATCTTGCTTATATTATTACTTGCGTACATACCGGCGGAGATATTTATACGTGGTATAAATAAATTCCCAACGCATTTTGTTTGCGTCGCATTCTTTTTAATTTAATTTATTTGAACCACTGCCACTACACCGATTGAATTTCGCCAAACTGCTCTGGATAAATAGTTTGAAAGTTCTTTTCCACGATTTTTGCCGTCAGTACACCAAAGCATTCGCTTGCGACAGCGTGCGGCTAAACGTTCCGTCAAGAATATGACTGTCACATCCATTTAATAGAGCGAGCAAGGCATGGCATAGCATATGGTATATAAACGCCCTAGTACCCTTACGCATTCGCAACCGGCTAAGGTTCCGCCAAGAATGTAACTGTTACATCTAGCTTAGAGCGAGCAAAAGACATAATATAGCACACGGACGGTGTACTAACTGACACCGTAAGCCAACGCATTTGTATGCGGCAAAATTAGCATATGCTATGTCGCGCTCTAATATAGCAATATCTTTAGCTAGCTGCCTCCTTTTTGGTATCGTTTAGCTGAATCTCAACCGCATGAGAATACGTGTAGGAACTACACGCATTTCACGTTTAGCTAGAGCAAGCGAGACATAATATACTACACAATCCTTTTGCTTTTAAAATTGCAATCGTTCGTCACTATCAGGGAAGTAACTTTACTATCGCTGCTTCTTAACATTAGACAGCGCTTAAAATTCTTCCGTCAAACACTGTTGACGCGGTCACTACTTGCACCCATGATTGTGGTACAATATTTCAAAATACATGATAATTAATTATGGTTTTCATAGACTCTTTCGCTATAAACTGACAAAATTGCTATTTGACACGAAAACGGTCCAAAACGTACTACGAGTACATATATTTTATTTAACACTGATAAATTAAACGCATCACTCTACTAGTAAAACATTGTGTTTCCGACGCCATACAAATGCTAATTTCAGCCGTGTTATTGGAGACCATTTCATTTATTATCACAACCACCACCTACACGGTACAAAATAGATCAGACTCCGTTATTTTTATTCCGTTCCAGGGAACGACCGCCTCGTTGTAGATCCACAAAATGTTTTTATTGATTTAACTTAAAAGAATTGGTGAATTTTCAATGGGCACTAACAAACGATTAAAAAAGAATCACTGGTCTCAAAAGGAATAAAACTAAGTATAAGTAAAAGTTGATACCCGTTGATTTTGTGAGCAATTCATTCGTCCTCAAATCTACGAGTATAGTAAATATTATAAACGGGGGGAAACCTTTCTTTTCGAGAACTTCCGTTGCGTACGCTGCGTGTTTGATACAATAAAATCATGTATGACGGGTTTTTTCGCCTTTAAAAGTTCTACACCAGCATATATCTATTTGATATGGTTTACTCACTAAAAAACATTTCTATGTTTATAAATTTGATAAAAAATAAAGTTCTATTTTAAAAGTTTTTAAATGCAAACTATTCACCTAATGCAAATATTTCACCTTATCATAACTTGAAAAAATTTCGATTGTCGCGATAATCGTCCCCCAGGGTATGATTTCACTGACATGCTTCTTTCCTAATCTTTCTTGATTAACAAGAGCATGTTTATTTCAATACAAACAAGTAGTATTTACTTGTGATGTCGTGAATAATGTACGATCGCGCTCTCTCGCGCCTGATTCCGTTGTACACACGTCACGTCTTTGCGTCGTGTGGTCAAGCGATTCTCGATTAAACCTGGTTAGGTATAAAGAGCTCGACCGTATGTACATTTAAGTCTGACAAGATAATCCTTGGCTGTTTCATCACTGAGATCATCATTCACTATTATAGAATTGTGCATACTTGAATATTAAGTGTTACTTGAGTAGTAAGACTGTACTTATTGAACTATAGTTAGCTTTCGACTCACACCACTCACCTGAATGCACTCAGTTACATTACTGTAATATGATACCCTAATTAATCTCAGCTATACCAATAAATATATTTAACATTTTACCTAGAGCTTGTTTGACAATAAATTGTTTGACAGTTGATGGATGATTCTTAGTTAAGTATTGGCTTAAATTACTATTAAAAGGAAATTGTAAACTGTTATAAGTATTTTGTAGCTGTTGGTTGTCATAAATAAATAAAAATTAGTATGAAATCTGACAGCAGCGGGATGATCACATATTAACACATAGTTATGTGAATCCTAACCATGCAATAAGCTGTTTTCTCCCATCACTTTTCAGCTCTCCCTAAAGTGCATTATGATAGCTTTCGGATCATTTTTGTTTTCACGTTGGCGGAAAACCATTAACAAAGAAAAAAACTAAACACTCTGTTAAGCTACGCTATAATACTTAAATCTAAGACCCCTTGCACACTGCGACTTTTAGGCAGAAACTGGAAATTGACAAATTATGTACTGTTTAGGGCACCTGCATCGATACTAACGCGCGTTAACATCGACGCAGTCGCGCTGCTGCATCGACGCTAACGCGCGATTACATCGATGTTAACGCGCGATTGCATCGATACTAAATTAAATCTGTTCATTGCGTGTAATTGACCAATCGATGTTAAACGTCGCAGTGTTTAAAGGGTCTTAGATTTTAAAATAATAGCGTTGTTTATAGAGTGTTTTGTTTTTTTTCTGTGTCAATGGTTTTCCGCCATCGTGAAAACTGCTCTCTAAACAGCAAAAGAACTTTAAGAGTTCCACCCTCAGCTCTGATAGCACAAAATGGTGACAAAAAAAACTAAATTAACGCTAGCGCCATCTATCGATGATATAACCATCTAACGGCAATAAAACTGCTCAGTGGTCCTAAGAAAATCTTCAGAATTTACTTCCCTCTTCCCACATGATGTCATTTCGCATTTATGCCATCGCGACATTTATAACAAGTGTGCCATTTTCTCAATCCTTCTCCATCCGAACTAACTGTTGAATGCGCTCTCGCGAAATAAAGAAGGCGTTTAATCAAACTTGTCTTGATTTATATGAGACTAAAACGCTGAAATATTGTGAACGGTAAAGTCACAAAAACATTATATTTATTTTATTATCGTAACTTCACCGCCTTGAATGGTTTTTAGGGATCCGTAGCCGAATGGAAAAAAAACGGAACCCTTATAGTTTCGGCAAGTCTGCCTGTCTATTAGTACTACGAGTATTAGCATCTCACAAGTGAAACTTGACAGGTAGGTGTATCCTATTAACTAATTTACGATTCCCATACAAAAAAATACGTGTGAGAGGGGCTGACATACATGAAAAAAAAAAAAAACTAATCATACCTATGGGTGTGGGGTATCTATAGATAGATCCATCAAAATGACATGGAGGTTTTAACGCGTCCAAAGTGGTAAAATTGTCGTCGTCCCTCGTAACTTTGAACAAGGGTTGTGATTTAAAAAAATACAAGATGTAGGTAGATCTTAACAAATACGTTCGTTTAAAATGGATTCCTCTGTGAAGGGTCAAAAGTTAATTTAAGACTCTTTAGTGCATTTTGGTTTTGAAGTCGGTTTTATTACTTTTAAGTCAATTTAGTTATAGTTGGCACAGAACCCTCAGTGCGCGAGTCCAACTCGCACTTGAATGGATTTTTATTGAAATTTTATCACTACAACCAAAAAAATAGACTTAACGTTATAGGCAATATCTTTCAGTCATACCTTTCGGCTAAGCAGAAATGAATGTTTGGCTTAAAAGTTGGGTCACTGGTTCTATACTGGCGATTGATTGGATCGATCGCCCTATAACTTATTCCGAAAAAAAAATACAAAAACTCAAAATGAATGCTTATGCTTACCATTTACCAAATGATGGTTTCTTCGCAATTGCCCTTATTGAGGTACAGACTTGGGGTGTTAACTCTTGAGAAGTGCTTGGCTTGATTAAGCATACTTCTACATTATTTTCGTATCCTCGTAAAATATCATTCTCTGGAAAGCGCAAGAATATGGCTGTATAAGTAGGTATCATTAACAAATTGTTCTACAAGCTCACTCGTTTTAACATACGGGAGAAGGTTTTGTTATAATGCTATAAACATTACGTCTGTACGAAATAGTAGGACGTCAACCGCTTAATTTGATTTGTAGATTAGATACTGCGGGTATGGAATATATTCAGTTGCTAAGTACTTAGTCTTATTAAGAGACATGTAATGTAGATTGAAGCTGAGAGATAAAACAAAGCCATATACGTTCTTGAATCAAATGTGTTTGATAGCCAGTTACAAAGCTTAATGTGACATTATCACAAATAAATATGATTTTAGATTTATTCTTCTTATGTCCAGGGTGTTATTATGGTGCGACGAGCAACACAGGAGTGGTTGTACAAACGATACTGGTATAAAAAAATATCAAAAAAGGTAAAAATCTACAAAAACAATTTAATATTTCAATACTAACGAGCAAGTCAAAACTTTCAACACTAGGTCGCCTCTACATAGTTTACGTGCGAGCTACGCGTGAAGGTGAGAGTTTCCCCATTCGTATTGAATTTTATTCTAATATAATAATGAGGTTTAATTTGTAATACATGCATACAATTGAAAGAAAATATTTTTTCGAATAAGCATAACTCATTTTATCTACCCTGAGTTGGATGTCAGTGACTAAAACAACAGCCTGTGATCTGGGTTGCCCAAAATTGTTTGAGACTTTGGATAATCATTATCAGGTTAAGATAGCTACGTAGGTATACTCTGTAGTAGAACTACTGTTATAAAAATGTCTCCTGTTAAAAAACTAGTACATTGTGTTTTGGGTTTAGGGCGTTAATGATTAACACAATACTGCAAATTCACGGCACAAACAATGTGACCGAAGCTTTCAGCGGGAGACCCTCAGACAAATAGCATTACGCTTCTTTGGGACTTGAAAATTCGACTTCGCTCGAAAAAGGCTTCAGAACGTCATTAATCCAAAGTAAGGGGTAAGGAGTAGTGTTGCCAGCTGCTGGGTGTCATTAAATAAATAAATGAATCATTTATTTAAGACGATACAGTACCATTAAATAAATATCTCATACAACGTGTAATGTTAAATGCGCAAAACCTCAGACACCCCTAATGATATTAAATTGACCTAAAACTGAAAGAAGAAAATAAATGATTAATAATTAAAGGTTTTATGCTTTGTTTTAGTTTTACTGGACTTCTGATCATTTCTTGCTCTGCGGACGACACTCTGTCGAGAGAGGAGTCGTTAGATATTCACCGGGCCGCTGCGCCGCGCTGATATTATTATTATTACTATCTACGCTTTACTGAACTAATTATTGCTTGTTTAAGTATTTGGGCGGGTTTGGTGCATTTGCATTATTGTAACTAAACTAAGATACTTTTAGTAACTTCAATCGATATAACTGGATTCCGCGACCAAATTTCGAAATTATGAACTATCGATACCTTCACTTCTCTACGTACCATTAGGAACACCAATGTGTCCTGTAATTGAATCCCATCCGGCATTATATCTGCCTGATTAAGGACTGGCTACTAAAGTTAGAGCGCTGGAATGGCTGTTCAAACCTCTTGAATACATCATTATAACAGCAAGCAATTATTAAATTTCAGAGACATAAACGATAATGCATCTAATCTCAACATACCTTGAGTTACATGTTAAAAAAAACGGCTAAGTGCGAATCGGACTCGCGCACTGAGGTTTCCGTGCCAACTTTACCTGAATTAGGTATCAACTTACTTCTATTAAGTTAAAATACCACAATATTTTGTTGACAGCAAATATAGCTTTGTTTTTCATAGTGTTTGTATGAAAAACAAAGTTATGTTTGCGGTTGCTGAAAAT
>CAWUPE010000055.1:0-26444 GCA_963924145.1 Pyrausta purpuralis
TGTACCACCGCCACCCCAAGCGCCGACACCATCAGAGACAGGTAGCTATAAATGGATGATTGAAATTCACTTGGACCACATGTCTCAAACCTAACCTGTAAAAGACCAATGACATGCAATCTAGAAACTATAAATCCTGATCATGAAATAAGTGCACCAATTAAAGCCCCGTGCGAGCGATAATAGCCTAAAACTGTACGGCTGTCGCTTGCTTACCGCATCGGCTCGTAATATGCACGGCGCAAGAACTGTGCAGTTCTTGGTTCCCTGGGATATAATTGATCTACCTCCAATCGTCAAGAATATTGAAATCCGCGTAATAATAAAAAAAACAATTTAAAAACATATTTTCTTACTTTAATAGAATAGCATGCATACCTACCCAGTTTTCTTTATAATACTAACATACTTGCTTATTAAGCTAAATTTACTTAAATAATAATGTATCCTTGTAATATCATTACTTTATTACGTAAGTCTGTTATAATTTAATCTAGATTTTTTAATTTAATTCTGATTTTAACTATTTTATTATGGATTTTTTGCAGAATTATTAAGGCATCCATAGATACATTTTTTTTTAAATTATAACATTTATTTTCCTTATATTTTCATTAACTGAAAGTTAAGGTCGGCGAACATTTTTTGTGAACATAAAGGATAGCCGTTGACTGTGTTGTTGACAATCTACTGTTAGAAGATTTTATGGGCTATTATTCAGTACTTACACATTTACATAAATGTGGTAGATACCTACAAAGGTGTGAATAGTCGTAATAGTCAAAATTAACAAGACACGCAATACATTATTTGGCAACTCTACAATCTTATAAATAGCATCAGACAGTCCTTTATTATGAATTAATATTAAGTGATGATGTAATTGTTTATCATATTTCAGGCATTGTCCTTGAACCAAATGCGCGATGAGCGACCGCCCCTGCCCCCGAAGGCTGCTCCGCCGGTGCCTCCACCGCGACGACACAAGGTAAATAATTAGACACCAATCACATACATTGCTCTGATCCCAAAGTAAGTAGCTAATGCACTTGCGTTATGGAAATCAGACACAACGGTGGTACCACAACACCCATACCCGAGACAATGTAGAAAATTGTGATTTCTATATTGACCCGACCGGGAATCGAACCCGGGACCTCGGAGCGGCGACGCCTTGAAACCAGCGTGCTTAGTCACTCAAACTCACTCACACTCAGTCGTCAAAATAAGGTCGTCGTAATAATAAATAAATAAGAATCTAAAAATGAATGGGTGTTATTCGTTTAAAAAAACCTTGGATTTAACAAATCATACACAAAACGATTTCAAATGAGAGCAGATACGTTCATAAAATAAAAACAGAGTTCGATCGAAAATGCCAACATTCCCTAATACAAACCCTAACACTAATATTCAAATACTTGAACAGTCATGTAATTTTCCAGATGGGCGGTGATAGAATGAGCGCGAGCCCTAGACCGCCTTCGGTAACGGAACAGCGCGCTACTCTCGTGCACCCCGGCCACACGCAGACGATGCCACTAAACCGCGCGTCTGGTGCGCACGCGCAGCAGGTCCCACCGCACCTGCAGAAACTATCGGCGGGCCACGTGGGCAGCATGCCATACTTGAACGCGCATCACGCCGCACCGCCGCTGCAGCAGCCCAAAACGCTGGGCCAGCTCACTGGTTGGGGCCAACCGCGCGGATCCTTGCCTGGGTTCAACGTGCCGCCTAACATGATGCAGGTGCATCAGGTATGAAAAACTAACTAGTAAACTGTTCCGCTCGTCCAGTGCTTGCCAAACACGTTGGAGCAATTAACTTCCTGGGGCCGCCTGCGCGGGTCCTTGCCTGAATTCAACGCACCACCTCACGTGATGCAGGTGCAGCAAGTATGTAACTTTGACTTAATGCTGCATTATTACAACTTATGTTTACTCGAGAACCCTGATTACACACAGACAAAGGCCCTGAATTACGTGTAATCGTCCTGGGTAGCCGCTCTTGCCACAGTTTCAAAACTAGCGGCACGTCTTACCTTACTAAAGCGCACACTACGCGCGTTGTCACTGTATGCTACATTGTTATTATAAAACGTTGAAAAAATATAAGAACGGTTTCATTCAATGGCGTCGATGAACCTGATACATTTTAGGAAAATATTTAACGTTATCATGTATCCCAGCTATCACCTGCACATCACATTTGCATTACATTATTTTATCATTATTCATGTGTAAGTATTTTTGATAGAGTCGAAATATATCTACGCCTCGTAAAGTCTTTTTGTTCTATAAGTAACAAGCGGACCCAGCGAAATTTGTTTCACCTCTAGCCTCGTTCCGCCCAGCCCCGTAATTTTAAAAGTTAAGCGGTCCCACCAGCGAACATTGTTTCGCCCCAGTCCGTAGCGCCCAAACCCCGGCCCCGTCGAACGGGATAATAATTATCCTAGGTCCTCCTGGTTGTAAGCTACCTCTCCACCAATTTTCAGCCAAATCGGTTCAGTCGTTCTTCAGTCATAAATAGATACACTATTTATTTCTAATACAAGACTTCGTTTTATATATATATGTTACGGCTAATAGCCGAACTGCGGCTACACCTAGTTTTAGCCGGCTACAACTAGGTGCAGCCCGCCAAATGCGGTTATTCTTAGGTGTATCCTACTTATCTTCGGTTACAACTAGGTTTAGCCTTCATTATAGCGGCTAGAACTAGGTACAGCCGCACCCTGGTGGTTAAACTTAGGTGTATCCTATTTATTATCGGCTAGAACTAGGTTTTCAGTTCAATTAAGGATTTTGATTTTATTTTGAGATTCATATCTTGCGTTTCCTGATTGTTTAGATTTTTAGTTAAGTAGTAAAACTTTATTTTTTATGTTTATTTTTTTTTATCTTTGCGCCAAAGATGTCTAGTTCTGTTAGTTTATGAAGAGAAGATTTATAATATTTTGTGTTTTAATAACTTAAAATAACGTCTTTTTTCGTTAATAGATATTTTCCGGCGAGATAAGACAATATGTAAAATAATTGTAAAATACTTTTCTAAAATAATAATATAATTATTATACCTAGAATTTTATATAACTCTAAATGTTATTCAAGTTTATCATGTGCAAATAAGTGATGGACATTATTGCAATAAACTTTCATATATGAGTGTTTGTTAATTTTTGTATAAATAAAACTGATTAAAAAACTTATCCTATTTACAAAGACTGAGTTGATTTTTTCATAGTTAAAAAGTAAAACTTTATGTTTTATGTTTATTTTGTTATGTCTAGTTCTGTTAGTATATGTTGAATTGTTAGTGTGCTTTCTGTTTGATTACTTATAATAACGCCTTTTTTGTTAAAAGAAAAATTTTGTCTGTCAAGTAATAAATGTCACTTAAACATCCCTGTCTTTTATTTATTCTATGTAATCGAATCAATTGGGAAACGCAATATTAGAATCTCAAAACAAGTGAACTGAAAACCTTGTTCTAGCCGATGATAAATAGGATACACCTAAATTTATCCACCAGTGTGCGGCTGTACCTAGTTCTAGCCGCTATAATAAAAGCTAAACCTAGTTGTAACCGAAGATAAGTAGGATACACCTAAGAATAACCGCATATGGCGGGCTGCACCTAGTTGTAGCCGGCTAAAACTAGGTGTAGCCGAACTTCGGGTATTAGCCGTAACATATATATATAGATGTACTTAGAGAAAAATAAATAAAATACGTGTACATGTGTTTGGGATTATTTATTTTCAACTTTTTTTCATCAGCAACAAATGGCGCCAGAAAGCTGGGAGAGTCCGGAAAGCGTGTCGCCCCAGTGGGGTCGTCCGCTGCGGCGCGGGGCATCGGTCCTCGAGCTCGGCGGCGCGGCGGGCGCGGCGTGCTGCGCGGCTGGCTGGCGATATGGCAGCTGCGCCAGTCTGGACCACCAGGCGCCGCAGGCCTGGGGCTGGCCGCCGCAGTGCTGCCACCCGCATCCGCATCCACACGCGCATGCGCACGTGCCGATGACGCCGCAGCCGTATCGCAGAGGTAAATTTTTCGCAAAATGAATCAATGAATGAATATTTTTATTTGCTCATTAATAGGGTAACACTGTAGATCTTAATTAAAATATGTTCGTCCTATTTAACTATTAAAACATAACATGCAAACATTTATTATTATATTTTACATTTAATTCAATCTATAATGAAAAGAGTATGATTTTACACTTATGTTAAATACTTATTCTATTAATTACAAACAAGTCAGATTTACTAACAACCATGGCTCTCTCAGGTTTTCATAAATACTGCCGATAACTAATACATACTCGTAGATTCATATTATGAGACAAAGCGCGAAGAATTACTGATTGCCACTGAGGTAGAAAAGTATTAAATTGACCCTTCGGCCAAATGCGTAGCGTATGGCGTCCACAAGTTGGACAGACGATCTTGTGAAAATCGCAGGTTTACACTGGATGCAGATAGCTTGTGATTGGTCGCTGTGGAAAAAAGTGGGGGGAGGCCTATATTCAGTACTGGACGTCCTTTGACTGCTAATGATGATGATGATGATGAATACATAAATTTATTTTAGTATTTATATAATTTTAAATTTAAATTCTCTTCCAATATTTTGTATACTTACGAGGCGCATGATTTAGAGTCGATCCTACCAACGTTAGATAGAACTTATCCGACCGAATAAGTTTATAACAACAGATTTTAAAATGTCATTTACGTAAATGATTGCTGACAAATAGGTGACGTTTTTGAATAAGGCTTTTAGTATTGTGACGACCTCCGTGGTCGAGTAGCTAGCACGCTGGTTTCAAGCGTCGCCACCTCTTGAGGTTCCGGGTTCGATTCCCGGTCGGGTCAATGTAGAAAACTATCTTTTCTACAGTGTGTCCCTGGATAAAGTGCAATCCCGAAAGGGGATGAAACAAGACCATGAATCATTGACTAGAAAAATATTAAAAAAAATATAAAAAAATATTGTAGGATTTATTGGTATTTTAAGATTTTCATGTTTCATTAAGGACTCTATGTACAAAAGTATTGATTTCTTCCAAAATAAACAGTATGCCTAATAATTGGCGATGACCATGAAATAATAAATTGTCCGCAAAAAAGTAACATTCTGGGGGAAAAAAATGAATTTTTATGAAAAAAATGATTTTTTTAGACGTTTATTTTAAAAAACTTCAAATTACTAAAAAAATGTGCCCTATAACTATGTAATTTTATAGCTTACTTTTATTCTTTACCATTTTAGCTTCCAAATAAAAAAAAACCAATGTTCTAACTCCAAAAATTGGCTAGGTAGGAGTTATTTACATTTTAGTAGGTAATAAAAGTCAGACTTTAATCACAATAACTTTATTAATAAAATTATCCGTAATTTACAATTTTGCATTTTTATTTAATGCATTAAATGTTCAAAATGGCCTCCTCGATTTTGCAAGCACATTACTGCACGAATATTCATTTGGTACGGTCTCTACCTGCACGGTAACACGATTAGGCTCCACTTTAAAAGTTCGTAGATAGCGTGTTTTTTTAGTTAGAACATTGTTTTTATTTATTTGGAAGCTAAAATGGTAAAGAATAAAAGTAAGCTATAAAATTACATAGTTATAGGGCACATTTTTTTAGTTTTTTAAAATAAACGTCTAAAAAAATATTTTTTTTCATAAAAATACATTTTTTTTACCCAAGATAGTTACTTTTTTGCGGACTATTTATTATTTCATGGTCATCGCCAGGTATTAGGCATGCTGTTTTTTTTTTTCAAAGAAATAGACCCATTATTTTGGAAGAAATCAATACTTTTGTACATAGAGTCCTTAATGAAACGTGAAAATCTTAAAATACCAATAAATCCTACAATAATTTTTTATATATATTTTTTAATATTTTTCTAGTCAATGATTCATGGTCTAGTTTCATCCCCTTTCGGGATTGCACTTTATCCAGGGGCACACTGTATATTGTCTCTGGTCTGGGTGTTGTGGTACCATCGTTGTGTCTGATTTCCATAACACAAGTGCATTGGCTACTTACTTTGGGATCAGAGCAATGTATGTGATTGGTGTCCAATATTTATTTATTGTATTCGCCGTATATACCTTATTTGACATTGGTAAAATCGACTCTAAGGCAAATGAATAGGATCTCCTTTTCTATACAACAACAGCGGACAGCCGAGCCGTGTCGCGAGCAGCGTCCCGCGGCGGGTCGCGCGCCGCGTCGCCCGCCGCGAGCGTGCGCTCGCGCGCGTCGCGCCGCCACAAGCCGCGCTCGCCCTCGCCGCCGCTGCCGTCCAGCGACGCAGACTCCGAGAGCGAGAGCGGAGACGAGCGCGGTCGACAACACACGACCAACAGGTATAGCCATAGTAATTTATTTTATACACAGTGTCCCATAAAACTAGTACCTCAAATATCCTTTAATATGCTTTAGAATGTTTTTAACACTCACAGTGTCATATTTTATATTCATAAAGATGAAATAAGAAACCAAAAATTTGCGCACGGGCAGGACTTGAACCAGCAACCCTTTGGCAAACCGGGTCAAACGCTCTTACCAATTGAGCTACCGCTTAGCGTTTGGCCCGGTTTGCCAAAGGGTTGCTGGTTCAAGTCCTGCCCGTGCGCAAATTTTTGGTTTCTTATTTCATCTTTATGAATATAAAATATGACACTGTGAGTGTTAAAAACATTCTAAAGCATTAGATAGCGAAGCGACATCAATTTTCCAAGTTGAATTTATTCTGTAAAGAATAACTGCTTGGGCCATCTGTTTCATAAACAGACGGCTAGATGGCGCTAAGCGTCACGCAATTGATGTTTTCATGAGAAACCACATATTTCGCAGGGTCGGACTAACAGCACGGTAGCTCAATTGGTAAGAGCGTTTGGCCCGGTTTGCCAAAGGGTTGCTGGTTCAAGTCCTGCCCGTGCGCAAATTTTTGGTTTCTTATTTCATCTTTATGATCCTTTAATATCCTTTAGACATTCCCACACATCGCCATCTAGTTCCCAAAGTAAGCAAAGCTTGTGTTATGGATGCCAGACAACGGATATAATACTTAAATACTTTTTGTTTGTAAATACATACATAGAAAACACCCAGACCAATACAAACAGACATGTTCATGCACACAAATGTTTGTATTGTGCGAACCCACAGCCCGCTGCGTAGTAGGCGATTTCTCGACCACTACACTCGACCAGTACTATACCAGTCTTTGAACAATTTGTTTGTATAGAATTTAATTTGATGAACATACAGTTGAGATCATCTAATTAAGGACACCATAAAAATAGACATTTCAAGGGCTTTCCTCAACACTGATAAATGTTTTTAATCAAGAAAATGTATCTTTATGAACAAGTAAATGAATATTTTTCGATTTGTTTTCATAATCTCTATTCTAATCTCTATCAATAAAATTATCTCTGTCCCTTATTAGCTGAATTAGTTGTCAAGCCATCAAGATAAAGTAGCAATGTAGTGCTCATAGAAAAAAAAATGCAAGTAGGACTTTCTTTTCTTGACCAATAAATATTTAAACAGATGTTAATTTACTTATTTATAAAGATAAACCTTCAAAGCATCGTAATTTTAAACATCAATGATTAGGAAAGACCTTGCCTTTTTTTTATACTGCCCTTAAAAAAGTGAACCAAATTGACTGTTACCTAAATAATAATTAAACATATTTTGCTTCCTTTCTTCAATCTATAAGCATAATTTCATCTACATTAGACACCCGTTGGTAGACTTTGGACACTTTGTATATAAAAATTAAGCCCTATTTCCCTTGATCACAGCTTCTTGTATTTTTTCAGGGCCCGATCACATGCGGCCGAAATGAATAGAAATCGTTCTCACGCTCCTGATAATGCGGCCGAGCGAGCACGCGCTCGCGGACATGAAAGAGACAGACGCGGATCCGAGAGTGACAGAGGGCGTGGCCATGCAGCCGAAAATGCCAGGGGGCGTGGCCATGCAGACGAAAATGACATGGGGCGTGGTCATGCAGACGAAAATGATAGAGTGCATGCGCACAGACGCGACATGAGAACGGAAAGCGACTATGAACAAGGTAGAGCTGTTCAAATTTAAATAATCATTCGTGAAATTTGTTATTCTGTATTTTGATTCGATCAATTTTGACCCTAGGTCCAAGACTTATAGCCAAGACTAGGCTAAAATGCATCTTGGTTAATTCGTCTTAGTCCCTATTGTATGTCATGCTCGGACGTAGGTACTGATCAAACTTATCATTGCATTATATACTGGATGTCCCAAAACGAGCGTGCCAAACTGAAACTGGAGATAGATATGATTCAATAAAAGTCTCATAGTTTGGGAGATAATGCCATTTTTTTTTATTTGTACGAAGAAAACAAGAAAGTGGCATTATCTCCCAAATCATAAAACTTTCATAAAATTCTTGTTAGGTATTTTTATTTAAACAGTCTTTTGCTAAGCTATCTCGAGTGTTAGTCTGGTGTGCCATTTATAAGACCAAAAGTGGCATACAAAAAAAAATGTAGAGTATATCTGAAAGGTCTATGATTAAGCTAACTCCAATGTCAGTTTGGCACGCTCTTTTTGGGACACCATGTATAATGCATGAACAGTTGACGACCTCCGTGGTGTAGTGGCTAAGCACTCTGGGTCTCAAGGCGTTGCCGCTCCGAGGTCCCGGGTTCGATTGCCGGTCGGGTCAATGTAGAAATCATATTTTTCTATATTGTCTCGGGTGTGGGTGTTGTGGTACCACCGTTGTGTCTGATTTCCATAACACAAGTGCATTGGCTACTTACTTTGGGATCAGAGCAACGTATGTGATTGGTGTTCAATTAAAAAAAAAAACATTTTTTTATGGATTAACTTTTTGCGAGTTTATTAATTTTATCCCGACGTTTCGAACACTACAGCGTTCGTGGTCACGGGTAGACTAAGATGTTATTTGTCATTTACAGAGTTATGAAAAATTAAACTACCGTCACTTAATTAACGTTCCTATCCACGCAGAAAGTCTAGACTAGTTAGAACTGGATCCCATGCTGGTAAATGACAAATAACATCTTAGTCTACCCGTGACCACGAATGCTGTAAAGTGTTCGAAACGTCGGGATAAAATTAATGAACTCGCGAAAAGTTAATCCGTAAAAAAGTGTTTTATTTCGATGAGTAATATGAAAAAGAACATTGAAAATATAAATCTATCAATGTATTTGCCAGATGAAGCGGCAAAGCAGCATGACGGCGTAGAGTCGTTAGGCCCGCCCCCCGCCGCAGCGGGCGCGGCGTGGCCGTGCGAGCACTGCACGTTCGTGAACGAGCCCGGCGTGCGCGTGTGCGCCGTCTGCTGCCGGACGCCCACCGCCGCGCCGCGCCTGCTCCAACCACCAGATACTACCACTGGGTAGGTTAATAATAATAATAATAATGTTAATGTCCATGAGGATGGGTTCTGGCGTGGATTAGTAATAATCTACGTCACTAGCCACCTGCACCCCGCAGTCTCACCTCTCTACAACCTTAAGCCGTTCACACCAATGTTGCTGTCTTGCTACATTCTGGTATGCCTTCCATGGGTGGCACATTTAGTGAACGGCGAGTCACCGTCTGCCGTAATTATCTAGATGAGGCATTTGATATGGCAGGCGTCCCGTTGTCTCATCAATATCCCAGCAACCGGTCCAGCTATTTCCTAACCATAGTCTTGGCATAGTCTCCATCTTATTGCAATAGTCGTTGCACCTAGCCGGTGCTGTCTTTGGCTGTATTTCCTCAATAGTGCAGGCAGAGATAGTACCCGCCAGATGTACATATTCCAACACATTAAGGTATCTCAAAGGGGCCTCTTCCTGTTGGATCTGTATCCCCAGGTAAGCCTTCCAAAAGGACCGGTTTCGGCCGTGATATCCCGCAGGAGAGATACAATAATAATAATAATAAAAATTACTGGGATAGAACCATAGTCACGGACAAAACCATACACTTCAACAGACCTGATATCACAGTACACAATTAAACAGATAAAACAGTTTACCTCATTGACATTGCCATACCCAATACTCACAACTTGCAAGCAACAATATCTGAAAAAGTGACCAAGTATCACGATCTTGCCATTGAGCTGAAAACTCAATGGAAAGCAACATCTGTTTTCATAGTGCCTATTATCCTTTCGTCCACTGAAGTCATCCCAAAATCTCTAAGTAAAAGCCTCGAACTTCTTAATATTCCCATAAAGTCAGAAAGCCTATTACAAAAGGCTGCCATTTTAAATACCTGCCGCTTGACCGGCAAATTTTTATCATCGGACGTATCAGCTTTCAACGCTGTTATGCTTGGTTAGTATAACAGTTGTATCATCATCCGCTTGCCCTGTTCCCAGTTTATATGGGGACGGCGCAGTATGTTTGACAGTTGTATAACCTATCAGAAATGATAGAGTATAAAAATATTTCACTATAATAATAATAATAAATTTGGAACATGGACAAGGTATACATCGTGCCGCTGGTGCTCTCTTGCACTGGAGTTATATCAAAACACCTCCTCACTGCTTTGCGTAACCTTCATATTCCGGAGAGCATTTCCATCACAATGCAGAAGGCGACAATTCTCAACACCTGTCGCATTGTCAGAAAGTTTTTTAAAGACGACTCTACCACTTCCAATACTACTAACGCAGCACACACTACACTACACTGAGGAATTCTAAGTCGCATGCCGCGACTTAGAGTTCACAGCACGCGTGGTATTTTTTAAAAATATCATCTACATCGACGACGACTGACTCATTATGAGCGAAACCATCAAATACAACCACCACATACGTCGTAGAAATTACAACGACGCGTCGTTGTATTTTAAAAAAAACACGCGTGCTGTGAAATTCTAGGTCGCATGCCGCGACTCAGAGTTCACAGCACGCGTGGTATTTTTTTTCTGTTAAGGTGAGCTTACAGGAGGGCAATAATTGCTCGGCGACACGAATGGACCGATCTGGAGCAATGAGTGGAGCAATATGGAGCAATATGGAGCAAAATAAATAAATTGCGGCAATCATTTCGGCAATATTGCTTCTAATTGCTCCAGATATTTCATATCGCTCAATGTCGCAGATACGAATTGACGAATATCCAATAAGCTTGGAAATTCTAAGCAATTTTTGTTTGCATCTCGTTCGCACTTGTATATTTTGCGGCTTGCCGTCTTGCTTCCGCGGGGAGAGTGAGAGGTCAGGTGGAAGTAGGATAGCGTAAAGTAAAGTTCATTCTAGTAAAGTTTTTGAATAATATATCATCTAATTCTTTACACAATGAAAATTGCGGCCTTTTTGCCAAAAACGATCGCACCCAGATACGCCTATTCCTTTTCTTTCTTTTTTGTTTTTGATGAATAACAAAAAAAGCGCCACAAGCCGCCGCAGCAAAAACAATGTCGTCCATAGCGAGCGAATACTGAAATGCTCGTGTAGGACAGTATTGCCTTGATGAAGTTGCGCCACTGAAATGCTCGTGTAGGACAGTATTGCCTAGTTGATGAAGTTGCGCCATAGCGCTCAATATTGTGTTGCGCAGAATTGATGCTTGTTGTCGTTGCCGTAAATTGCTTGATATAGTCGTGACGTCATAGTTGACGTGTATTGACTGGAATTGAGCAATTTTAGTTGCCCGTGTAAGCGCACCTTTAGGTAGTATGTCATCATCGCGCAACTCGCGATGATGATGACCTTCTACCGCTAGTGCCTTGAAATGTGTTCAAGGCTATAGCAACATCTAGCGACATCTAGCGGTGATGTTTACCCGTAATAAGCATAAAATGCGGTTAATTAACCGTCAACATTGACTTATATATTACTGACCGTCAATAACGAAAAATACATTTTTAACCGTTTGGTTAAATCGTTATTAAACGGCTTCGCTTCTATAGTCCTGTATGTTTTTAATCTGTATTTCAGCGGACGACAGGCCACTGAGAGTCCCACAAGCGTGGCGGACAACGCTCGCAGCGTAGCCGACAGCGCCCGCAGCGTGGCGGAGAGCGCGCGCGGCATCGGCCGTTTGGAGATAAATGACGACCCGCCGCGTGTTGTCACTTCGCCTTCGCCTGTGCGAGCTGGGACACGCGCGCAAACACAACAAAGTAAGTTGCATAGCAAGCTTTCAACTATTTGTATAATACCAAATGATATTTATATCACTGACTGATATATACAGGCTGTCCCGAAACGAATGGATAGCCTTGTAACTGTCGGTCTAGCGATGGTCTACCTTATATCAAATTTTGACCTTAGTAAAAATATCGTTTTCCACTTTATGTCTTCTTCTGCTTCGTCCTCGCCTTTTCCCGTCACACGGGATCGGCTTTCGTTATCATGCGGCGCCATTTAGTTCACTGGCTGGTATCATCTTCCGAAAGTCCAAGACACCTCATGTCCCTCTGGACATTCGACAGCCAGGTCGTTTGACGTCTTCCGCTTCCCCTTTTTCTGGTAGCCATAGAAAGGCACTTTTTTACGACATAATTGTCGGGTCCTCATCACGTGACCGTACCATCTGAGCCTTGCAAAAATTCCTCTTACATATTAGTTGCGTATTTTGTCATTGAGTGTGACTCCACCTGCTCATCTTAGCATACGCATCTCAGTGGTGTGAAGCTTGTTCTCGTGCGTCTTTTTAGCTGCCCAGACTTCGCTTCCAGATTGAACAGCATCAATAGGACTGGTCTCACTGCCATTTTGTAAACTTTGCCTTTCGTTTTTATCGGCATTTTCGTGTCACACAGCACCCCTGTTAGCGTATGCCACTTCGCCTACCCTGATGTTGTTCTCTGAGTAACATCTGCGTCTATAGAGCCTTCTTCGGAGAGAACTATTAGTTTTTCATATGCCATTTTTACAAATGATAATACTTTTCTTTGCTCGCAACTTTTTCAGTCTTATAGATATTAATGGTAATGCACAAATTTCGCTATTTATATATTATTCGCTTTCATATGGCCATATTTGTCGATAGTACTATCGATATTCTGAATAGTTCCCGACATCAACTTTTGCAACAGTATTTCCATCTCTAAGACTGATCCTGATATACTACGTTTTACTTCAGAACAGACGTATTAGGTGTATGATTACGATCAAGCCACACTTAAGATACATAACACATTGGTTTGTGATACCTTTTTAAAACCTCAATTAACCAAGTTTTAAAAAAAAAAAAAGGTACGATGGACGTCCTACTATTTTTTTACACCATGGCCTATTATTTTTATAGTTATCTCGAGTGAAACAAAATAAACTGAACTAAAAATTATTATCCTTCCTTAAAATGGCACGAGAAAAGCTGTTCGCAGATGGAAATTTTCTAAAGACACAAAAACTGGAAAATCTTGAAAACTGTGACACTTTTACTCACGTCTTAATTTGATATTACAGAGGGCTATCTATATAAGGAGGCCCATCGACAGTTACAAGGTTACCCATTCTTTTTAGGACATCCTGTATGTACTTATTTCATGTGTCGGATGGCAATGTGGCATCACCTTGTCCATCATGTGAGCAAGGTGATGCTGGACCTAGCACACATTTATTATAAGACACTCTCTAGTCTTTGATCAGCTACTATGTATCTGTTAATAATAATAATAATAAATGTATCTGTTTATTTAGGTACACCGACAGCGAAACATAAATAGCAATATACTTTGCATTATATCTTAGATAAAATTGTGAATAAAAGAGTGGTTAACTATCACAAAGAAAATAATCTTCTCAGTCCGCGGCAATTTGGTTTCCGGCGCAACAAATCTACCAAACAGGCGGTTTTTCTTCTAACAAACTTAATTTCTGAACAACTAGACAAGGATAACGCTTGTATTTTTTTTAAACTTAGCCAAGGCTTTTGACACCGTTTCCGTCCCTATTCTATTAAATAAATTAGATAAAATGGGGTTTGCGGCTTAGCTCTGGAATATTTCTAAAGCTACCTAAGACTCGGTTTTAAAGAGTCAAATTAGATGCCCACACTAGCCAATCCTTACCCATCAGCTTTGGAGTTCCTCAGGGTAGTATTACATAATCACATACTCGTACATTAATGATATCACCCTACTAGACATTCTGAACGCGAAAATCATTAGCTATGCTGACGATACTGCTATCATATTCCGTGGTACCACTTGCTCGGGCCATGTCCACCATAATGCAGTAAAAGGCATGTCTGCTATTAGTCATTGGTTAAATAATAATTTACTCACATTAAACACCACCATAACATAATTTTAATCATTTCATAAAACCGCTGCATCCGCACCTAAAATCTGCAAACCATACGAAAATTCAAAATAGTTATTGCCCAGTAATCCAACAAATACCTAATATTAATTCTGATCAGATTTTCCTATGTATTGACAAAAATACTCAGGTCAATATCTTGGCATAATTCTGGACGAAAACCTAAACCTCAAAAAACATATCGATGCAGTGTCCTCTCGAGTGCGAAAAAAGCTGGAATCATGAGACTTCTAAGAACCTCCGCTGATATTAATCTCCTTAAAATAGTTTATCTTGGTCTGTCAGTCCATTATCACATACTGCATTACAGCATGGGGTGGTACGGCAGCTACAACTCTGCTTCATCTTGACAGAGCTCAGCGCTCTGACCTTAAAGTAATGTTGATTAAAAACCGCCTTTATCAGACCGGTGCTCTGCACCACGAAAGTAATATGCTTAGTGTCCGGCAGCTTTTTGTACTGAATATGTTTTACCTGCGCACACAATCATGTTACACTTGGATAACCCAGAGGAAGTTATCCAAAAAATAATCTTAAAACTACCATTCCCCCTTACCAAAACTTCATTTTCACACCGACTCAGCGTATTTCTCTGTCCATTTCTTGACAAATAGGCAGCATTAGTCTGTGACCTATGTCTGTACTTTTATAATTGTTTCCTATCCTAGCTACAAGTTAATTTAAGATTAGGATAATTTGTCTCCAAATATTTCATGTATTTTTCACTTTTATTGTTATAAGAGTGTACATTTTCTTTTTAACCGACTTCAAAAAAGGAGGAGGTTATCAATTCGACTGTATGTTTTTTTTTCATCATTATTTTTTTTTGTATGTATGTTACCTCATATCTCAGTCGTTTGTCGACCGATTCGAAAAAATTTTTCACCTACTTAGAGGGTATACCTTCTAGTTGGTCCCATTTTTTTCCATTTTGGGATCTGATGATGGGATCTTGGTGTATTCGAGGGAAACCCTCAAATTTTAAAGGCACTTATAGTGTTTCTTTACTAGAATCTTAATGTTGACGTGTTGTTACGTCTGATAGTCAACATTTTGTGGGGCTGAGCTGATGGTGGAACTCCTTAACGCCTAGGAGTTCAGTAATTATAATGACACAACTTATGATAGGTAATTTGTAGCTTCGTAAAAAATAGAATCATAAGGTGCAACTCCCCCCCCCCCCCCCCCTCCCTCTTATGTAATCACTAAAAATAAAGAAATAAAATAAACTTTAAAAAGAGTAAAAACCGACTTCAAAACCAAAATGCACTAAAAAGTCTTAAATAAACTCTTCACCATTGAAAGGAAAGGAATCCGTTTTAGGCAAACAATTTCTTTTTGGAGTCGGTGCCATCACTTTGACCATCAAGCATCATCTATCACAGCACCGACTCCAAAAACAAATTGTTTGCCTAAAACGGATTCCTTTCCTTTCAATGGTGAAGAGTTTATTTAAGACTTTTTAGTGCATTTTGGTTTTGAAGTCGGTTTTTGAAATTAAACTATTACTATTATCTAAATCAAACCGCATCAGACAGGCATACCGTGGTGCAATGAATTAAGAACGGTCTGTGCTCCTCAGCAACAATTGGTTTATATTTAGTCTAAAACTATCATCGACAACTTCTAAGTTACTTTCAGTATTATTATGTTCTTTGTTTAAAACATCGGATATTACATCCATTTATTACTCATCAGCACGCCGACATGTGTGCAAATAATTGAAGGCATTTTTGTTTTGGTCTTAACAATATTTTAGGACAAGGGTTAATAAGTTATTCTATTCCTACATAATATGGCATTATAAACGGTTTTTTAACATGTTTGAAGTTCAAATATTGTATTGATTGAATTAAAAAATATATGATAATGCGAGACATAGTTTCACTCAAAGGAAGTGGACCGTGTTGAGTTCCGATGGCTTCACAAGAAATGACATTGACTTCACCATAACCTCCAAGAGACGGTTACTCAGTGATGTCTCCGTAATCAACAGAACGAAAACCGGCATTGCTCACCGAATGGTTCGAGGCCCATTGAATATAAATTACTAATCCATTGCAGAAAACTGCATGTCAGTCGGTCAAGCCGTTCTGGAGATACAACATTTGTTTGCGCACATAAACCCACAAATACACACACTTCCTCTCACCCCAAACGCATACTAGTTCTCCGTTCCGTCACGGGTAAATTGGTAAGGTCCCGCCTGATAAATTCCACGCTCCGACCTACTAGTGTCCATATCATAAAATTATTAATAGGGGGTAGTACTTCTATGTGTCCATATCATAAAATTAATAAGGGGATAGTACTTATATGGTCCATATCTAAAATCCCGAGAGCTTTCAACTTGAGTGTTTTTTTAGGCTTGGCCGTAAAAATTGAACTTGTCCCCACTCTCGACCTTATGGCAGAACATCGATCTATGGCACTTAAGACATCCGTTAATGCTGAAAACTACAGGCAAATGTCCATATCTAAAATCACGAGAGCTTTCAACTTGAGTTGTCAAACCGCTTTGATTGCTAAAGAGATACGTTTCGGAATTCAGAATTCGTTTCGTTGCGATGCGGAAACAACGGGTTGGTGGAAATTATCCAATGAAAAGGGCTATGCTCGGTGTTCCTGTACGAGATGGAATCAGAAATGAGAAATTACGTAGAAGAGCTAAGGTTACGGACATATCCCTGAGAATCAGTAAGCTCAAGTGGCAGGGCACATAGCGCAAAGATCTGATGGCCGTTGGAATCGCAGAGTTCTAGATTGGAGACCGTTCGCGGCGTATGACGTCCACCGCCTAGATGGACACACGACCTTCTGAAGATCACAAGATGAAACTGGAAAACCGTCGAGGAGGCCTATGTTTAGCAGTGGACGTCCGTTAGCTGGCAATGATGATGATGACTGTGTAATATCTACATTTCCCTGGCCAATTGCAGTACCTAATAGGTGTCAATGATGTTTATATCTATAAATTTACAGGTGAATCAATCTTAATCTGGGGGCACGGCAGTGCCCCCACCAAGTCGAGCAAAAAAGCGTCACTGCCGTACCATCCTTTTCTCGAAGCAATTCAGACCATTTTCGACCCCCTGTAACTTCGTTGTGGATAAAACTAGAAGACTGAAATTTTCAGTAACCTTGCAGGCATTGTGAAGACACGGTATATTTCAGATATTTCAAATTTCATTCAATTTGAACCAGTATTTTAAGAATTGTAACGGGTCAAATTTCTTAATTTTGTCACTCACTGACTCACCGATCATCAAAATTCTAAGGCAGTTCTAGCAGACCTAGAAGCTTCAAATTTGGAATATAAGTAGTGTTTGGTGTATGAATCAAGGAAAAACTAAAAAATCTAGAAAACCGCAAAGAAAATTAAGCCCATACAGCCAATTTTTTCAATGTTGTTATATTTTTCAATATTGGCTTTATTCGTAACAATGTTTTACGGCAGTTATTATTATTGCGTGCGAAGCCGCGGGTTTAAGCTAGTCCAAATCTGCCGAATCGAGCAAAAATGGGTATTCCCGTCATGAAAACACGTGTAAATTAAATTATTTAATGCAAAAAACGTACCTACGTGCGTATTCGTACTTATTACGAGTGCGTAAGGTTGTAAATTAATTTTTATACCACGCGCTGCTATGCTAGCGAGTGAGCGCGGGCCGTTACTACGCGCTGCGCGGTGCTAGCGTGAGGGCGCGGGGCGGGGACAGTGGCAGGGCGCGCGGAAAGGTGAATGTCGCCGAGCGAGCAGCAGCCGCGCTCATACGCGCGAGCACAGATTAGTAAGAGTATGCGCGCGAGCGACCCAATGCTGTTCGGATGTGCCCAGAATTCTTACCTATAAGATAAATTCATTGATAATTTCGATTGCTATATTAGTTTGACGACTAAAGGCTACTCTCATTGGTTTACTGATAATATTTGCTTCCAATTTGGACGTTGTTCGGATAAATAATTTAAATTAAATATTGATACTCTAAGTACCTAAGTATTTATAAATTTCTTATTACCTAATCGTATTTCTGCATAAAAATAACTTTGCAATCTAACTTGTAGGTAATCGCAATGGATTCAGTAATACTGTATGTGAATGATCAGCCTTGTCCAAACTGGGTTGTTCCTATACCATGTGATGGTTCGTGTTTATTTCATTCTTTGTCATTCTCTATGTATGGGAATATTGAGTCGTCGTATGATATAAGACTTGCTATAATCGAGTATGTGGTAGCGCATAGGGATAAGTTACAAGTGTATACTTGTGACGAGCATATACATATAAACAATAAGTAGAAGGTACCGAAAAAGGAAAAAGTAGAACTGTCTCCAAAATACAAAAAGAAATGAGATCCCATCAAAAACAATACTTGTCAAAAAAAACAAGTCTCGCAACTCGGTTGTTCTGCGGTAAAAAGTTGTGAGATCCATGTAATACCAAGTCGGTTATTAATTTATTCAGTCTCGACTTAAGCGACTTTCTGTCTTAATACGTCCAGTCTATAAGACCACGATCGTGGTCCATAACAATTGAAAATCAATTGTGTCTGGAATATCCGTACTCGAAGCATTAAGTTGTTATGTAATAATTAACAGCATCTTATAGTGACGCATATCAATATTAAAATTCTTTAATGTTTTATATAAATATATTGAGACTTGGCCATCGCCTGAAAACACGTGTAAATTCAATCGCCTGAAAACACATGTAAATTCAATTATTTAGTGCGATGGCCAAGTCTCAATATATTTATATAAAACATTAAAGAATTTTAATATTGATATGCATCACTATAAGATGCTGTTAATTATTACGTAACAACTTAATGCTTCGAGTACGGAGATTCCAGACACAATTGATTTTCAATTGTTATGGACCACGATCGTGGTCTTAAAGACTGGACGTATTAAGACAGAAAGTCGCTTAAGTAGAGACTGAATAAATTAATAACCGACTTGGTATTACATGGATCTCACAACTTTTTATCGCAGAACAACTGAGTTGCGAGATTTGTTTTTTTTGACAAGTATTGTTTTTGATGGGATATTTTATCGTCAACAAACTTGTAAAATACGCAAATTACGATTATTTATTTTATTTGCCTGGAACTTTTTTATTAACTTTCTAGACTTTTAAATGGGTACATATACTCTATGTAACTTAAAATATTTAAGGGGCCATCCAAACCTTTATACACTATTTATCGTGAAAATATTTTTTTCCTTAAAAAACATTAATATCCAAACATTTATTGTTCTCAGCAATTATATGGTAAAATAAGTTTTATTAATCTACCAAGTACTAACGACATTACTTATGTTCTTGATCGAAGGACTGCATCTCACATTATCATATTTTTTATAATACAATCAATACCATTTCAGATCTTCAAACATTTACCGTTTTGGACGCCATATTATGTAGGAATAGAATAATTTAATTATTTGTTCACCTGCCGGCGCGTGCTGATTATGGAAACGCATTCCTGATATCACTTCTAACTGTTCATAAATGTGAAAAGCATATACCCGATTTTAAATAAAGCACATGTTTATCTATACTGACAACAATTCAAAAGTTATCAATGATAAATTATTACTCAGTATAAACAAATTGTTTTCTTCAAGTTTGAGGAGCACAAACCGTTTTTAATACGGTGCACACCACTGTAAATGTATACCCTTTCTTACTTTTCTCTCTGTCAAAAATCAAAATCAAAAATATTTATTCAATTTAGGACACAATATGCCACTTATGAACGTCAAATGTACAGTGAAAAATAAAATAAAAATAATTGTGCCCTGAAGGGGCCGAATCATGTCTCCTTATCTTTTGGGCCCTACCAGCGCTTCGAGACAGAACACAGACAATTAGGCAAGTGCTGAGAAGAAACGCCGGAACAAACTCAGTCACCACTAGCTGCCGTAAAATCAAAATCATCAAAGGTAAGTACCTCAGTCGGTGCAGGCTGGACAGACCACACATTCGTGTCGTTCAGGTAGTCTTGAACCTTATAATAGCCTTTAGACATAAGCGTGTTTTTAACGTGTTTCTTAAATTTATCAACCGGCAATTCGACAAGATTGTGTGGTATATTATTAAAGAATTTTATACAATTTCCCATGAACGAATTACTAGTTTTAACTAATCTGAAGTTAGGAACGACAAGCTTGTGTTTATTTCTTGTGTTATATGAGTGAATGTCGCTCTTTTTCATGAAATAATCTAAAATTTTACGGACGTACATTATATTGTCAAAAATGTATTGAGAAGCCACAGTTAATATGTTGATTTTCTTAAAGACCTCTCTCAGGGAGTCACGAGGACTTAGTTTATAAATAGCACGAATGGCTCTTTTCTGCAAAATAAATATGGTATCAATGTCTGCAGCAGAACCCCACAAGAGAAGACCGTAAGACATAATACTGTGGAAGTAACTAAAATACACAAGCCTCGCCGTTTCAACATCAGTCAGATACCTTATTTTTCTAACTGCAAAGGCAGCCGAGCTTAGCCTCCTAGCTAGGGCTTCAATATGAGGTCCCCACTGTAATTTTGAGTCAAGTGTAATGCCCAGAAATACAGTGGAGTCTATTAAAACTAGATTATTACCATTTAGTACAATATTTGGTGTAAGTTGCTTTACATTAGGCAAAGTGAATTTTACACATTTAGTTTTACTAGCATTCAGCAACAAGTTATTGATGGTGAACCAATTCAATACTTTGGAGAGAGTATTGTTTACTTCGTCAAAATTTTCTTCATGTCTTTTCATTTTAAAAATCAAAGAAGTATCATCAGCAAACAGAACTATCTCACAAAGATTTCCTGTATTCGTTATAACAACCTAGAGAGTATTTCTTTCTTTTCTTATCTATCGAGAAATTGCTCAATGAGTATTGTGACCCCTTATGTTTTATTTTCAGATGGGCAAACAACAAATAGAACCGTTTCTAAGAAAGAACGTGTATCAACAGGCTGTGGACCTTCACCTCCACGTGAAGAGAACTCGAGAATACAAACAAACCGCCTCATAACTCCCACCCGTGAACAAAGCGTAGAGCCGTCACGACCACGTCACGACATGGCCGTAGGGCCGTCGCCTCCTAGAGAGACTCAGCATTCTATAAGCGTTGGACCATCTCCGCCGCGACAGGATGTTTCAATAAGGGCTTCTCCATACAAAGAAATGAAACAAAAAGAAACGCCAGCGCGGCACAGCGTTTCAGTGGGCCCCTCTCCTCCGCGAGAGAATGCAATACGCGCGTCCCCCGTCCAAAAAAAGTCCGCTGGAACGTCTCCTCCGCGGGACACGATGGACAGTCGTTCGTCCTCGACGTCCCTGCGAGCCAACGTATCTAATACCGGTACGTCTCCACCGCCGCAAAGTATCTCCACCCAGGTAAAAATATATCGTAATTTATTAACGTTTGGTAGCTTTTGAATGATTACAAATCATTGGAACATACATTTGATTAGAGATGTAAAAATTCCGTATTATACCAAATGGTACTGAATCATACCGGTATTTTACAATAGAATTCAGTATTTTTCGTATTATTCGTATTTTATTATTTCTTATCACAAAGCAATTGGCTTAAGTTTTTCACGTATCACTGGAGAATGAATTTATATATTCTGAAATATCTATACATATTATGAACATAAACATTGAAAACAATGCTTTCTTAGTATTTTTACGACTGAATTCATGCATACAAAATATTGCTCGCACCATCACACGTTGCACGAAGTGGCAGGTTTGCTGATAAATCTTACGTTCGCACGCTTATGTGTGTGTACATGTATTTATCACAGCACTTATGCACATTTTAGACATGGAAGTGGAAGAAAAAGATCCTCTTCATGAACACTAAACAATTCAGCACTATATTATACCTATATGATTATGTTTGCGATTATGTTGAAATTATCTTAATAAATCATAATATCTGCATAACAATTTTCATTTATTAATTACTAGCTTTTTATCACCTTATAGACTATTTTTTGCCATAAAAAGCAATCTTTACTGTCGCTAACGCCGACTAGCGTGGGACTAATGAGCAGTTTTTTTTAGATACGTATTAGTATTCTTTGTAAAATAAGAATCGAATTCGTAATCACTTTTCCAAGGAACCTAAAACATGAAACCAATATCGATTTTCTGAAAATTTAATGTCTGCCATCTTGGATATATAAATGCGTGCCATTTTCATAATCAGTAACCCTGTAAACCTGATTAACAATACCCATATCGTTTTTACTCCATACATCTATTATCTGTTAATTTCCACGTCTTAGTATTATTTTGAACAAAAAGCATAATATACACATAATTTAAAGTGTCTATCTTCAAGAGTAACGAATTGCACACGTTCTTTTAACCCATATTTTTCCCCATCAGGGATGACTTTAAAAAAAATACACTTTTGTAAACACATACAATGCAAAACATAAAATACCAAAAATACCATATGAAATAGTATTATACGGTATAATACGGTATTTTTGGTATTTTACCTTCGAGCACGTTTGGTATAATACCGGGCTTACATCTCTACATTTGATATTTGGTACAGCTTTATTGCATTTGCTTTAGAGTGCGGTGCGGTCACATCAATGAGTGTAATGGAATTGACTTTTATAATCCGTAGACCGGCAAGAAAGTTCGACTGTTTTTAGCTTGTGCATTCTTCTTTCAAGCTGAAATACCAGAAACACGATCAGCTTATCTTGGACCTTTCCAGGGCATTTGACCTGGTTAACTACAAATTGTTATGGTCAAAGCTAAATAAAATAGCGTTTCCGTCTGAACTAGTGGGCACACTTCATTATTGATACAGTAACCAAATTAACCAGGTCAAATGGGCTGGAACATTGTCCGAAGAATACGTTCTGGTATGTGGAGTAAGACAGGGAGGATTATCCTCTCCTGCACGTTTTATTTTTGTACATAGACGAGCTAATCTCTCGACTCAGCAGCACCAGGGTTGGCTGTTCTGTTGATGGTCTGATGGTTAACAGTATAAGCTATGCGGATGACATGGTGCTGCTTTGTCCAACGGCTAATGGATTGTGCAAATTACTGTCAATGTGCGAAAAGTATGCCTCTGAACAAGGGCTTGTGTATAATGTTAAGAAAAGTGAAATGATGGTTTTTAGATCGGATACTAAAAAACCTCTGGATGGACCACAGGTGACATTAATGGGTACTGAACTAAACAGGGTATCGCAATTTAAATATCTGGGCCACATTGTGACTGAAAATCTTTAAGACAATTGTGTATTGAACGAGAAAGGAGGGCGTTAGCTGTCCGATGCAATATGCTTGCCCGCAGGTTTGCGCGGTGTACGAAGGAGGTCAAAATCACCGTTTTCAAGGCGTTATGTCAAACATTCTACACCTGCAGCCTGTGGTGTAGCTATTCGCAGAAAGCATATTATAACGCTCTCCGCGTACAATATAATTACGCCTTTAGGATGTTGATGGGGCTCCCCAGATTCTGTAGTGCATCCACAATGTTCGCACAAGCGGGTGTTGATGACTTTTACGCCATTATTCGCATACGCACGGCTTCAATTTTAAACAGAATCCGGCGGAGCGTCAACAGCATCCTGATGGCCATAAAGGATAGGCCCTCATGTTCCTTGTTTAGACACTGGGTTAACCTGCATGCTCCAGGAACTAAAAACCTATTTTTCAAATAAAGAAATGAAATCCAATTTAAATTGTAATTTACTAACATAGACATAGGTTTTTTTTTAAATTATTTTATTGTTACTAATGCAATTGTATCGATTAGATGAAATCTAAAATAAATGATTTATTATTATTATTTGTAGCAATTCTAGAGCTTTAATTCCTCTTTCAGTATAAATTATTGAAGTACTTAAGCTGGACTTTTAGATCATTTAACCTACCTCTGACCAACATGAGCTGAAAAAACAATAGCTGGTGATAAACAGTTCCACATATTCGCAGACATACGAGGCGGCAAACGCGTGGGAGCGCGCGCCGTCGGCGTCTCGTTCCCGCGCGAGGCGGCGCTTCCGCGACGACGCTCGCCGCGACCGCTCGCACAGCGCCACTCGCTCTCCAGCGATACGAGGGTAAGACCAGCCTCGCAGTGGGGCCTACTCTAGAGGCGGCGCTTCCGCGACGACGCTCGCCGCGACCGCTCGCACAGCCGCCACTCGCTCTCCAGCGATACGAGGGTAAGACCAGCCTCGCCGTGGGGCCTACTCTAGAGGCGGCGCTTCCACGACGACGCTCGCCGCGACCGCTCGCACAGCCGCCACTCGCTCTCCAGCGATACGAGGGTAAGACCAGCCTCGCCGTGGGGCCTACTCTAGAGGCGGCGCTTCCGCGACGACGCTCGCCGCGACCGCTCGCACAGCCGCCACTCGCTCTCCAGCGATACGAGGGTAAGACCAGCCTCGCCGTGGGGCCTACTCTAGAGGCGGCGCTTCCGCGACGACGCTCGCCGCGACCGCTCGCACAGCCGCCACTCGCTCTCCAGCGATACGAGGGTAAGACCAGCCTCGCCGTGGGGCCTACTCTAGAGGCGGCGCTTCCGCGACGACGCTCGCCGCGACCGCTCGCACAGCCGCCACTCGCTCTCCAGCGATACGAGGGTAAGAGCAGCCTCGCCGTGGGGCCTACTCTAGAGGTGGCGCTTCCGCGACGACGACTCGCCGCGACCGCTCGCACAGCCGCCACTCGCTCTCCAGCGATACGAGGGTAAGACCAGCCTCGCCGGGGGGGCCTACTCTGTCAGCCTTGTCACTGCTAAACTGCCTCTTCGAGGATTGATACTTAAAAACCGGCCAAGTGCGAGTCGGACTCGCACACTAAGGGCTCCGTGACAACTTCAACTAAATTAGAGATCTACTTAGCTAAAATACCACAATGGTTTGTTGACAGCAAATATAACTTTTTTTTTCATAGTATTTGTATGAATAACATAGTTATGCTTGTGGTTATTGAAAATGTGCTTTACTGAAAAAATACTAGTTCGATCTTGTTCAAACTAATATTCATTGAAAATCATTGTCAAGATTTACATCATGTTTTTTTATTTTCAAAATTTACAGTCAGTTTAAAACTTAGATGGACGCCCATTTACTACTGTTTTGGAAGCGTCTATCTCTTAAACGTGAGACTTTAGAAAAAAATGGTTTTATGAACCTCGAAGTCATTTTAAAAGGACCTATATTTTGTTACGAGCACCGTAAAGCGGTTGACAGGATACATCCATCTAATAGTTTTCACAATAAAGTGGCTGTGACATACGGACGGACAGACAGACAGACAGACTAGACGAAATTATAAGGGTTTTTTTTCTTTTGGCTATGAAACCCTAAAAATGTATGTTTCAGGAGAGCGAACGCAGCGCGCGAACTAGCGGAGGCGGGCGGTGGGAGTGGCGCGAGCGCGAGCGCGACAGCAGCCCGGGCGGCGAGTGGAGCGGGCCCGAGCGGCGGGCCGCCCGCGCGCCTCGCGCGCCGCGCCTCGCACCTCGACCTGCGCCGCGACCGCGACCGCGCCCCGCAGCGACGCGCCAGCTTCTACTCGCAGGTAGGTACTAGCGATGGCCGTTATTAACCGTGTACGGTCTGCTAACCGCACACCTTTCTTGCTATGCTGATGGTGAGAGTAAATCCAAACTCTTTGTTGAGCACACGAGATTTATTGTCACACAAATATTACAAATAATAAATGCTATGAGCTGCGGCCGCCTTGCTAGGCACAAAATGCGAACTAAACATCCTTAAATATCCTTTGGACATTCCCACACATCGTCATCTAGCCCCAAAGTAAGCTACTCAAAGCTTGTGTTATGGGTGCCAGACAACGGATATAATACTTAAATACTTTTTGTTTGTAAATACATACATGATATACATAGAAAACACTCAGACCAATACAAACAGACATGTTCATGCACACAAATGTTTGTATTGTGCGGGGATCAAACCCGCACCCGCTGCGTAGTAGGCGATTTCTCGACCATTACACCAGACGGGTCGTCTAATTTAATTTAAATTAAATTTAATATAAATTAAATTTAATATAAACGAATAAAGTAAATATTAAAGTTACGAAA
>CAWUPE010000056.1:0-23201 GCA_963924145.1 Pyrausta purpuralis
GTGCAAATAGAATTTTATAGAAGCGCAAAAGTTGTCAATATTTCAGTTTTCAGATGTGAAAATGTATACTTTGTATGAAAACCGTGACCCACCTTTATACCTCGGTTCGGTATAAGAAAAACGTATGTTTTGCAAATTTTTTGCCTTCCTTTGGTGTTAGGGGTGCAAACGGGGTGTCAGCGGATAGGTCTCGTATAGGCGCACAATATCTACGAACAAAGCACACAGGGTTGTCGAACAAAAGTTTTCAGTAGGGCTGAAAAACCGAAATTTGACTATGAAATGTACCTTTAAAATTTTATAACTCCAAAACTATACGTCGCAGCGCGCTGAAAACAACGTGGACGTGCTTTAAATAACGGATACTACAAATTAGAAACAAAAAATTTTGAAAATCTGTTAACCGAAAAAAGACTTAGAAATTTTTCGATATAATTTTGTATGAAAAAGTCCAAAATATGTAAAAAATGTCAAAAATAAATGTAAATGTACGCTTTTTATCGCTTCTTTCAACGTAAATAAATAGAATCGTGCAAATAGAATTTTATAGAAGCGCAAAAGTTGTCAATATTTCAGTTTTCAGATGTGAAAATGTATACTTTGTATGAAAACCGTGACCCACCTTTATACCTCGGTTCGGTATAAGAAAAACGTATGTTTTGCAAATTTTTTGCCTTCCTTTGGTGTTAGGGGTGCAAACGGGGTGTCAGCGGATAGGTCTCGTATAGGCGCACAATATCTACGAACAAAGCACACACGGTTGTCGAACAAAAGTTTTCAGTAGGGCTGAAAAACCGAAATTTGACTATGAAATGTACCTTTAAAATTTTATAACTCCAAAACTATACGTCGCAGCGCGCTGAAAACAACGTGGACGTGCTTTAAATAACGGATACTACAAATTAGAAACAAAAAATTTTGAAAATCTGTTAACCGAAAAAAGACTTAGAAATTTTTCGATATAATTTTGTATGAAAAAGTCCAAAATATGTAAAAAATGTCAAAAATAAATGTAAATGTACGCTTTTTATCGCTTCTTTCAACGTAAATAAATAGAATCGTGCAAATAGAATTTTATAGAAGCGCAAAAGTTGTCAATATTTCAGTTTTCAGATGTGAAAATGTATACTTTGTATGAAAACCGTGACCCACCTTTATACCTCGGTTCGGTATAAGAAAAACGTATGTTTTGCAAATTTTTTGCCTTCCTTTGGTGTTAGGGGTGCAAACGGGGTGTCAGCGGATAGGTCTCGTATAGGCGCACAATATCTACGAACAAAGCACACAGGGTTGTCGAACAAAAGTTTTCAGTAGGGCTGAAAAACCGAAATTTGACTATGAAATGTACCTTTAAAATTTTATAACTCCAAAACTATACGTCGCAGCGCGCTGAAAACAACGTGGACGTGCTTTAAATAACGGATACTACAAATTAGAAACAAAAAATTTTGAAAATCTGTTAACCGAAAAAAGACTTAGAAATTTTTCGATATAATTTTGTATGAAAAAGTCCAAAATATGTAAAAAATGTCAAAAATAAATGTAAATGTACGCTTTTTATCGCTTCTTTCAACGTAAATAAATAGAATCGTGCAAATAGAATTTTATAGAAGCGCAAAAGTTGTCAATATTTCAGTTTTCAGATGTGAAAATGTATACTTTGTATGAAAACCGTGACCCACCTTTATACCTCGGTTCGGTATAAGAAAAACGTATGTTTTGCAAATTTTTTGCCTTCCTTTGGTGTTAGGGGTGCAAACGGGGTGTCAGCGGATAGGTCTCGTATAGGCGCACAATATCTACGAACAAAGCACACACGGTTGTCGAACAAAAGTTTTCAGTAGGGCTGAAAAACCGAAATTTGACTATGAAATGTACCTTTAAAATTTTATAACTCCAAAACTATACGTCGCAGCGCGCTGAAAACAACGTGGACGTGCTTTAAATAACGGATACTACAAATTAGAAACAAAAAATTTTGAAAATCTGTTAACCGAAAAAAGACTTAGAAATTTTTCGATATAATTTTGTATGAAAAAGTCCAAAATATGTAAAAAATGTCAAAAATAAATGTAAATGTACGCTTTTTATCGCTTCTTTCAACGTAAATAAATAGAATCGTGCAAATAGAATTTTATAGAAGCGCAAAAGTTGTCAATATTTCAGTTTTCAGATGTGAAAATGTATACTTTGTATGAAAACCGTGACCCACCTTTATACCTCGGTTCGGTATAAGAAAAACGTATGTTTTGCAAATTTTTTGCCTTCCTTTGGTGTTAGGGGTGCAAACGGGGTGTCAGCGGATAGGTCTCGTATAGGCGCACAATATCTACGAACAAAGCACACACGGTTGTCGAACAAAAGTTTTCAGTAGGGCTGAAAAACCGAAATTTGACTATGAAATGTACCTTTAAAATTTTATAACTCCAAAACTATACGTCGCAGCGCGCTGAAAACAACGTGGACGTGCTTTAAATAACGGATACTACAAATTAGAAACAAAAAATTTTGAAAATCTGTTAACCGAAAAAAGACTTAGAAATTTTTCGATATAATTTTGTATGAAAAAGTCCAAAATATGTAAAAAATGTCAAAAATAAATGTAAATGTACGCTTTTTATCGCTTCTTTCAACGTAAATAAATAGAATCGTGCAAATAGAATTTTATAGAAGCGCAAAAGTTGTCAATATTTCAGTTTTCAGATGTGAAAATGTATACTTTGTATGAAAACCGTGACCCACCTTTATACCTCGGTTCGGTATAAGAAAAACGTATGTTTTGCAAATTTTTTGCCTTCCTTTGGTGTTAGGGGTGCAAACGGGGTGTCAGCGGATAGGTCTCGTATAGGCGCACAATATCTACGAACAAAGCACACAGGGTTGTCGAACAAAAGTTTTCAGTAGGGCTGAAAAACCGAAATTTGACTATGAAATGTACCTTTAAAATTTTATAACTCCAAAACTATACGTCGCAGCGCGCTGAAAACAACGTGGACGTGCTTTAAATAACGGATACTACAAATTAGAAACAAAAAATTTTGAAAATCTGTTAACCGAAAAAAGACTTAGAAATTTTTCGATATAATTTTGTATGAAAAAGTCCAAAATATGTAAAAAATGTCAAAAATAAATGTAAATGTACGCTTTTTATCGCTTCTTTCAACGTAAATAAATAGAATCGTGCAAATAGAATTTTATAGAAGCGCAAAAGTTGTCAATATTTCAGTTTTCAGATGTGAAAATGTATACTTTGTATGAAAACCGTGACCCACCTTTATACCTCGGTTCGGTATAAGAAAAACGTATGTTTTGCAAATTTTTTGCCTTCCTTTGGTGTTAGGGGTGCAAACGGGGTGTCAGCGGATAGGTCTCGTATAGGCGCACAATATCTACGAACAAAGCACACACGGTTGTCGAACAAAAGTTTTCAGTAGGGCTGAAAAACCGAAATTTGACTATGAAATGTACCTTTAAAATTTTATAACTCCAAAACTATACGTCGCAGCGCGCTGAAAACAACGTGGACGTGCTTTAAATAACGGATACTACAAATTAGAAACAAAAAATTTTGAAAATCTGTTAACCGAAAAAAGACTTAGAAATTTTTCGATATAATTTTGTATGAAAAAGTCCAAAATATGTAAAAAATGTCAAAAATAAATGTAAATGTACGCTTTTTATCGCTTCTTTCAACGTAAATAAATAGAATCGTGCAAATAGAATTTTATAGAAGCGCAAAAGTTGTCAATATTTCAGTTTTCAGATGTGAAAATGTATACTTTGTATGAAAACCGTGACCCACCTTTATACCTCGGTTCGGTATAAGAAAAACGTATGTTTTGCAAATTTTTTGCCTTCCTTTGGTGTTAGGGGTGCAAACGGGGTGTCAGCGGATAGGTCTCGTATAGGCGCACAATATCTACGAACAAAGCACACACGGTTGTCGAACAAAAGTTTTCAGTAGGGCTGAAAAACCGAAATTTGACTATGAAATGTACCTTTAAAATTTTATAACTCCAAAACTATACGTCGCAGCGCGCTGAAAACAACGTGGACGTGCTTTAAATAACGGATACTACAAATTAGAAACAAAAAATTTTGAAAATCTGTTAACCGAAAAAAGACTTAGAAATTTTTCGATATAATTTTGTATGAAAAAGTCCAAAATATGTAAAAAATGTCAAAAATAAATGTAAATGTACGCTTTTTATCGCTTCTTTCAACGTAAATAAATAGAATCGTGCAAATAGAATTTTATAGAAGCGCAAAAGTTGTCAATATTTCAGTTTTCAGATGTGAAAATGTATACTTTGTATGAAAACCGTGACCCACCTTTATACCTCGGTTCGGTATAAGAAAAACGTATGTTTTGCAAATTTTTTGCCTTCCTTTGGTGTTAGGGGTGCAAACGGGGTGTCAGCGGATAGGTCTCGTATAGGCGCACAATATCTACGAACAAAGCACACAGGGTTGTCGAACAAAAGTTTTCAGTAGGGCTGAAAAACCGAAATTTGACTATGAAATGTACCTTTAAAATTTTATAACTCCAAAACTATACGTCGCAGCGCGCTGAAAACAACGTGGACGTGCTTTAAATAACGGATACTACAAATTAGAAACAAAAAATTTTGAAAATCTGTTAACCGAAAAAAGACTTAGAAATTTTTCGATATAATTTTGTATGAAAAAGTCCAAAATATGTAAAAAATGTCAAAAATAAATGTAAATGTACGCTTTTTATCGCTTCTTTCAACGTAAATAAATAGAATCGTGCAAATAGAATTTTATAGAAGCGCAAAAGTTGTCAATATTTCAGTTTTCAGATGTGAAAATGTATACTTTGTATGAAAACCGTGACCCACCTTTATACCTCGGTTCGGTATAAGAAAAACGTATGTTTTGCAAATTTTTTGCCTTCCTTTGGTGTTAGGGGTGCAAACGGGGTGTCAGCGGATAGGTCTCGTATAGGCGCACAATATCTACGAACAAAGCACACACGGTTGTCGAACAAAAGTTTTCAGTAGGGCTGAAAAACCGAAATTTGACTATGAAATGTACCTTTAAAATTTTATAACTCCAAAACTATACGTCGCAGCGCGCTGAAAACAACGTGGACGTGCTTTAAATAACGGATACTACAAATTAGAAACAAAAAATTTTGAAAATCTGTTAACCGAAAAAAGACTTAGAAATTTTTCGATATAATTTTGTATGAAAAAGTCCAAAATATGTAAAAAATGTCAAAAATAAATGTAAATGTACGCTTTTTATCGCTTCTTTCAACGTAAATAAATAGAATCGTGCAAATAGAATTTTATAGAAGCGCAAAAGTTGTCAATATTTCAGTTTTCAGATGTGAAAATGTATACTTTGTATGAAAACCGTGACCCACCTTTATACCTCGGTTCGGTATAAGAAAAACGTATGTTTTGCAAATTTTTTGCCTTCCTTTGGTGTTAGGGGTGCAAACGGGGTGTCAGCGGATAGGTCTCGTATAGGCGCACAATATCTACGAACAAAGCACACAGGGTTGTCGAACAAAAGTTTTCAGTAGGGCTGAAAAACCGAAATTTGACTATGAAATGTACCTTTAAAATTTTATAACTCCAAAACTATACGTCGCAGCGCGCTGAAAACAACGTGGACGTGCTTTAAATAACGGATACTACAAATTAGAAACAAAAAATTTTGAAAATCTGTTAACCGAAAAAAGACTTAGAAATTTTTCGATATAATTTTGTATGAAAAAGTCCAAAATATGTAAAAAATGTCAAAAATAAATGTAAATGTACGCTTTTTATCGCTTCTTTCAACGTAAATAAATAGAATCGTGCAAATAGAATTTTATAGAAGCGCAAAAGTTGTCAATATTTCAGTTTTCAGATGTGAAAATGTATACTTTGTATGAAAACCGTGACCCACCTTTATACCTCGGTTCGGTATAAGAAAAACGTATGTTTTGCAAATTTTTTGCCTTCCTTTGGTGTTAGGGGTGCAAACGGGGTGTCAGCGGATAGGTCTCGTATAGGCGCACAATATCTACGAACAAAGCACACAGGGTTGTCGAACAAAAGTTTTCAGTAGGGCTGAAAAACCGAAATTTGACTATGAAATGTACCTTTAAAATTTTATAACTCCAAAACTATACGTCGCAGCGCGCTGAAAACAACGTGGACGTGCTTTAAATAACGGATACTACAAATTAGAAACAAAAAATTTTGAAAATCTGTTAACCGAAAAAAGACTTAGAAATTTTTCGATATAATTTTGTATGAAAAAGTCCAAAATATGTAAAAAATGTCAAAAATAAATGTAAATGTACGCTTTTTATCGCTTCTTTCAACGTAAATAAATAGAATCGTGCAAATAGAATTTTATAGAAGCGCAAAAGTTGTCAATATTTCAGTTTTCAGATGTGAAAATGTATACTTTGTATGAAAACCGTGACCCACCTTTATACCTCGGTTCGGTATAAGAAAAACGTATGTTTTGCAAATTTTTTGCCTTCCTTTGGTGTTAGGGGTGCAAACGGGGTGTCAGCGGATAGGTCTCGTATAGGCGCACAATATCTACGAACAAAGCACACAGGGTTGTCGAACAAAAGTTTTCAGTAGGGCTGAAAAACCGAAATTTGACTATGAAATGTACCTTTAAAATTTTATAACTCCAAAACTATACGTCGCAGCGCGCTGAAAACAACGTGGACGTGCTTTAAATAACGGATACTACAAATTAGAAACAAAAAATTTTGAAAATCTGTTAACCGAAAAAAGACTTAGAAATTTTTCGATATAATTTTGTATGAAAAAGTCCAAAATATGTAAAAAATGTCAAAAATAAATGTAAATGTACGCTTTTTATCGCTTCTTTCAACGTAAATAAATAGAATCGTGCAAATAGAATTTTATAGAAGCGCAAAAGTTGTCAATATTTCAGTTTTCAGATGTGAAAATGTATACTTTGTATGAAAACCGTGACCCACCTTTATACCTCGGTTCGGTATAAGAAAAACGTATGTTTTGCAAATTTTTTGCCTTCCTTTGGTGTTAGGGGTGCAAACGGGGTGTCAGCGGATAGGTCTCGTATAGGCGCACAATATCTACGAACAAAGCACACAGGGTTGTCGAACAAAAGTTTTCAGTAGGGCTGAAAAACCGAAATTTGACTATGAAATGTACCTTTAAAATTTTATAACTCCAAAACTATACGTCGCAGCGCGCTGAAAACAACGTGGACGTGCTTTAAATAACGGATACTACAAATTAGAAACAAAAAATTTTGAAAATCTGTTAACCGAAAAAAGACTTAGAAATTTTTCGATATAATTTTGTATGAAAAAGTCCAAAATATGTAAAAAATGTCAAAAATAAATGTAAATGTACGCTTTTTATCGCTTCTTTCAACGTAAATAAATAGAATCGTGCAAAT
The DNA here is from genome assembly GCA_963924145.1 of Pyrausta purpuralis. Classification (NCBI taxonomy): domain Eukaryota; kingdom Metazoa; phylum Arthropoda; class Insecta; order Lepidoptera; family Crambidae; genus Pyrausta; species Pyrausta purpuralis. The sequence goes on from CAWUPE010000056.1 coordinate 7,429, forward strand.
AGAATTTTATAGAAGCGCAAAAGTTGTCAATATTTCAGTTTTCAGATGTGAAAATGTATACTTTGTATGAAAACCGTGACCCACCTTTATACCTCGGTTCGGTATAAGAAAAACGTATGTTTTGCAAATTTTTTGCCTTCCTTTGGTGTTAGGGGTGCAAACGGGGTGTCAGCGGATAGGTCTCGTATAGGCGCACAATATCTACGAACAAAGCACACAGGGTTGTCGAACAAAAGTTTTCAGTAGGGCTGAAAAACCGAAATTTGACTATGAAATGTACCTTTAAAATTTTATAACTCCAAAACTATACGTCGCAGCGCGCTGAAAACAACGTGGACGTGCTTTAAATAACGGATACTACAAATTAGAAACAAAAAATTTTGAAAATCTGTTAACCGAAAAAAGACTTAGAAATTTTTCGATATAATTTTGTATGAAAAAGTCCAAAATATGTAAAAAATGTCAAAAATAAATGTAAATGTACGCTTTTTATCGCTTCTTTCAACGTAAATAAATAGAATCGTGCAAATAGAATTTTATAGAAGCGCAAAAGTTGTCAATATTTCAGTTTTCAGATGTGAAAATGTATACTTTGTATGAAAACCGTGACCCACCTTTATACCTCGGTTCGGTATAAGAAAAACGTATGTTTTGCAAATTTTTTGCCTTCCTTTGGTGTTAGGGGTGCAAACGGGGTGTCAGCGGATAGGTCTCGTATAGGCGCACAATATCTACGAACAAAGCACACAGGGTTGTCGAACAAAAGTTTTCAGTAGGGCTGAAAAACCGAAATTTGACTATGAAATGTACCTTTAAAATTTTATAACTCCAAAACTATACGTCGCAGCGCGCTGAAAACAACGTGGACGTGCTTTAAATAACGGATACTACAAATTAGAAACAAAAAATTTTGAAAATCTGTTAACCGAAAAAAGACTTAGAAATTTTTCGATATAATTTTGTATGAAAAAGTCCAAAATATGTAAAAAATGTCAAAAATAAATGTAAATGTACGCTTTTTATCGCTTCTTTCAACGTAAATAAATAGAATCGTGCAAATAGAATTTTATAGAAGCGCAAAAGTTGTCAATATTTCAGTTTTCAGATGTGAAAATGTATACTTTGTATGAAAACCGTGACCCACCTTTATACCTCGGTTCGGTATAAGAAAAACGTATGTTTTGCAAATTTTTTGCCTTCCTTTGGTGTTAGGGGTGCAAACGGGGTGTCAGCGGATAGGTCTCGTATAGGCGCACAATATCTACGAACAAAGCACACAGGGTTGTCGAACAAAAGTTTTCAGTAGGGCTGAAAAACCGAAATTTGACTATGAAATGTACCTTTAAAATTTTATAACTCCAAAACTATACGTCGCAGCGCGCTGAAAACAACGTGGACGTGCTTTAAATAACGGATACTACAAATTAGAAACAAAAAATTTTGAAAATCTGTTAACCGAAAAAAGACTTAGAAATTTTTCGATATAATTTTGTATGAAAAAGTCCAAAATATGTAAAAAATGTCAAAAATAAATGTAAATGTACGCTTTTTATCGCTTCTTTCAACGTAAATAAATAGAATCGTGCAAATAGAATTTTATAGAAGCGCAAAAGTTGTCAATATTTCAGTTTTCAGATGTGAAAATGTATACTTTGTATGAAAACCGTGACCCACCTTTATACCTCGGTTCGGTATAAGAAAAACGTATGTTTTGCAAATTTTTTGCCTTCCTTTGGTGTTAGGGGTGCAAACGGGGTGTCAGCGGATAGGTCTCGTATAGGCGCACAATATCTACGAACAAAGCACACAGGGTTGTCGAACAAAAGTTTTCAGTAGGGCTGAAAAACCGAAATTTGACTATGAAATGTACCTTTAAAATTTTATAACTCCAAAACTATACGTCGCAGCGCGCTGAAAACAACGTGGACGTGCTTTAAATAACGGATACTACAAATTAGAAACAAAAAATTTTGAAAATCTGTTAACCGAAAAAAGACTTAGAAATTTTTCGATATAATTTTGTATGAAAAAGTCCAAAATATGTAAAAAATGTCAAAAATAAATGTAAATGTACGCTTTTTATCGCTTCTTTCAACGTAAATAAATAGAATCGTGCAAATAGAATTTTATAGAAGCGCAAAAGTTGTCAATATTTCAGTTTTCAGATGTGAAAATGTATACTTTGTATGAAAACCGTGACCCACCTTTATACCTCGGTTCGGTATAAGAAAAACGTATGTTTTGCAAATTTTTTGCCTTCCTTTGGTGTTAGGGGTGCAAACGGGGTGTCAGCGGATAGGTCTCGTATAGGCGCACAATATCTACGAACAAAGCACACAGGGTTGTCGAACAAAAGTTTTCAGTAGGGCTGAAAAACCGAAATTTGACTATGAAATGTACCTTTAAAATTTTATAACTCCAAAACTATACGTCGCAGCGCGCTGAAAACAACGTGGACGTGCTTTAAATAACGGATACTACAAATTAGAAACAAAAAATTTTGAAAATCTGTTAACCGAAAAAAGACTCAGAAATTTTTCGATATAATTTTGTATGAAAAAGTCCAAAATATGTAAAAAATGTCAAAAATAAATGTAAATGTACGCTTTTTATCGCTTCTTTCAACGTAAATAAATAGAATCGTGCAAATAGAATTTTATAGAAGCGCAAAAGTTGTCAATATTTCAGTTTTCAGATGTGAAAATGTATACTTTGTATGAAAACCGTGACCCACCTTTATACCTCGGTTCGGTATAAGAAAAACGTATGTTTTGCAAATTTTTTGCCTTCCTTTGGTGTTAGGGGTGCAAACGGGGTGTCAGCGGATAGGTCTCGTATAGGCGCACAATATCTACGAACAAAGCACACAGGGTTGTCGAACAAAAGTTTTCAGTAGGGCTGAAAAACCGAAATTTGACTATGAAATGTACCTTTAAAATTTTATAACTCCAAAACTATACGTCGCAGCGCGCTGAAAACAACGTGGACGTGCTTTAAATAACGGATACTACAAATTAGAAACAAAAAATTTTGAAAATCTGTTAACCGAAAAAAGACTTAGAAATTTTTCGATATAATTTTGTATGAAAAAGTCCAAAATATGTAAAAAATGTCAAAAATAAATGTAAATGTACGCTTTTTATCGCTTCTTTCAACGTAAATAAATAGAATCGTGCAAATAGAATTTTATAGAAGCGCAAAAGTTGTCAATATTTCAGTTTTCAGATGTGAAAATGTATACTTTGTATGAAAACCGTGACCCACCTTTATACCTCGGTTCGGTATAAGAAAAACGTATGTTTTGCAAATTTTTTGCCTTCCTTTGGTGTTAGGGGTGCAAACGGGGTGTCAGCGGATAGGTCTCGTATAGGCGCACAATATCTACGAACAAAGCACACAGGGTTGTCGAACAAAAGTTTTCAGTAGGGCTGAAAAACCGAAATTTGACTATGAAATGTACCTTTAAAATTTTATAACTCCAAAACTATACGTCGCAGCGCGCTGAAAACAACGTGGACGTGCTTTAAATAACGGATACTACAAATTAGAAACAAAAAATTTTGAAAATCTGTTAACCGAAAAAAGACTTAGAAATTTTTCGATATAATTTTGTATGAAAAAGTCCAAAATATGTAAAAAATGTCAAAAATAAATGTAAATGTACGCTTTTTATCGCTTCTTTCAACGTAAATAAATAGAATCGTGCAAATAGAATTTTATAGAAGCGCAAAAGTTGTCAATATTTCAGTTTTCAGATGTGAAAATGTATACTTTGTATGAAAACCGTGACCCACCTTTATACCTCGGTTCGGTATAAGAAAAACGTATGTTTTGCAAATTTTTTGCCTTCCTTTGGTGTTAGGGGTGCAAACGGGGTGTCAGCGGATAGGTCTCGTATAGGCGCACAATATCTACGAACAAAGCACACAGGGTTGTCGAACAAAAGTTTTCAGTAGGGCTGAAAAACCGAAATTTGACTATGAAATGTACCTTTAAAATTTTATAACTCCAAAACTATACGTCGCAGCGCGCTGAAAACAACGTGGACGTGCTTTAAATAACGGATACTACAAATTAGAAACAAAAAATTTTGAAAATCTGTTAACCGAAAAAAGACTTAGAAATTTTTCGATATAATTTTGTATGAAAAAGTCCAAAATATGTAAAAAATGTCAAAAATAAATGTAAATGTACGCTTTTTATCGCTTCTTTCAACGTAAATAAATAGAATCGTGCAAATAGAATTTTATAGAAGCGCAAAAGTTGTCAATATTTCAGTTTTCAGATGTGAAAATGTATACTTTGTATGAAAACCGTGACCCACCTTTATACCTCGGTTCGGTATAAGAAAAACGTATGTTTTGCAAATTTTTTGCCTTCCTTTGGTGTTAGGGGTGCAAACGGGGTGTCAGCGGATAGGTCTCGTATAGGCGCACAATATCTACGAACAAAGCACACAGGGTTGTCGAACAAAAGTTTTCAGTAGGGCTGAAAAACCGAAATTTGACTATGAAATGTACCTTTAAAATTTTATAACTCCAAAACTATACGTCGCAGCGCGCTGAAAACAACGTGGACGTGCTTTAAATAACGGATACTACAAATTAGAAACAAAAAATTTTGAAAATCTGTTAACCGAAAAAAGACTTAGAAATTTTTCGATATAATTTTGTATGAAAAAGTCCAAAATATGTAAAAAATGTCAAAAATAAATGTAAATGTACGCTTTTTATCGCTTCTTTCAACGTAAATAAATAGAATCGTGCAAATAGAATTTTATAGAAGCGCAAAAGTTGTCAATATTTCAGTTTTCAGATGTGAAAATGTATACTTTGTATGAAAACCGTGACCCACCTTTATACCTCGGTTCGGTATAAGAAAAACGTATGTTTTGCAAATTTTTTGCCTTCCTTTGGTGTTAGGGGTGCAAACGGGGTGTCAGCGGATAGGTCTCGTATAGGCGCACAATATCTACGAACAAAGCACACAGGGTTGTCGAACAAAAGTTTTCAGTAGGGCTGAAAAACCGAAATTTGACTATGAAATGTACCTTTAAAATTTTATAACTCCAAAACTATACGTCGCAGCGCGCTGAAAACAACGTGGACGTGCTTTAAATAACGGATACTACAAATTAGAAACAAAAAATTTTGAAAATCTGTTAACCGAAAAAAGACTTAGAAATTTTTCGATATAATTTTGTATGAAAAAGTCCAAAATATGTAAAAAATGTCAAAAATAAATGTAAATGTACGCTTTTTATCGCTTCTTTCAACGTAAATAAATAGAATCGTGCAAATAGAATTTTATAGAAGCGCAAAAGTTGTCAATATTTCAGTTTTCAGATGTGAAAATGTATACTTTGTATGAAAACCGTGACCCACCTTTATACCTCGGTTCGGTATAAGAAAAACGTATGTTTTGCAAATTTTTTGCCTTCCTTTGGTGTTAGGGGTGCAAACGGGGTGTCAGCGGATAGGTCTCGTATAGGCGCACAATATCTACGAACAAAGCACACAGGGTTGTCGAACAAAAGTTTTCAGTAGGGCTGAAAAACCGAAATTTGACTATGAAATGTACCTTTAAAATTTTATAACTCCAAAACTATACGTCGCAGCGCGCTGAAAACAACGTGGACGTGCTTTAAATAACGGATACTACAAATTAGAAACAAAAAATTTTGAAAATCTGTTAACCGAAAAAAGACTTAGAAATTTTTCGATATAATTTTGTATGAAAAAGTCCAAAATATGTAAAAAATGTCAAAAATAAATGTAAATGTACGCTTTTTATCGCTTCTTTCAACGTAAATAAATAGAATCGTGCAAATAGAATTTTATAGAAGCGCAAAAGTTGTCAATATTTCAGTTTTCAGATGTGAAAATGTATACTTTGTATGAAAACCGTGACCCACCTTTATACCTCGGTTCGGTATAAGAAAAACGTATGTTTTGCAAATTTTTTGCCTTCCTTTGGTGTTAGGGGTGCAAACGGGGTGTCAGCGGATAGGTCTCGTATAGGCGCACAATATCTACGAACAAAGCACACAGGGTTGTCGAACAAAAGTTTTCAGTAGGGCTGAAAAACCGAAATTTGACTATGAAATGTACCTTTAAAATTTTATAACTCCAAAACTATACGTCGCAGCGCGCTGAAAACAACGTGGACGTGCTTTAAATAACGGATACTACAAATTAGAAACAAAAAATTTTGAAAATCTGTTAACCGAAAAAAGACTTAGAAATTTTTCGATATAATTTTGTATGAAAAAGTCCAAAATATGTAAAAAATGTCAAAAATAAATGTAAATGTACGCTTTTTATCGCTTCTTTCAACGTAAATAAATAGAATCGTGCAAATAGAATTTTATAGAAGCGCAAAAGTTGTCAATATTTCAGTTTTCAGATGTGAAAATGTATACTTTGTATGAAAACCGTGACCCACCTTTATACCTCGGTTCGGTATAAGAAAAACGTATGTTTTGCAAATTTTTTGCCTTCCTTTGGTGTTAGGGGTGCAAACGGGGTGTCAGCGGATAGGTCTCGTATAGGCGCACAATATCTACGAACAAAGCACACAGGGTTGTCGAACAAAAGTTTTCAGTAGGGCTGAAAAACCGAAATTTGACTATGAAATGTACCTTTAAAATTTTATAACTCCAAAACTATACGTCGCAGCGCGCTGAAAACAACGTGGACGTGCTTTAAATAACGGATACTACAAATTAGAAACAAAAAATTTTGAAAATCTGTTAACCGAAAAAAGACTTAGAAATTTTTCGATATAATTTTGTATGAAAAAGTCCAAAATATGTAAAAAATGTCAAAAATAAATGTAAATGTACGCTTTTTATCGCTTCTTTCAACGTAAATAAATAGAATCGTGCAAATAGAATTTTATAGAAGCGCAAAAGTTGTCAATATTTCAGTTTTCAGATGTGAAAATGTATACTTTGTATGAAAACCGTGACCCACCTTTATACCTCGGTTCGGTATAAGAAAAACGTATGTTTTGCAAATTTTTTGCCTTCCTTTGGTGTTAGGGGTGCAAACGGGGTGTCAGCGGATAGGTCTCGTATAGGCGCACAATATCTACGAACAAAGCACACAGGGTTGTCGAACAAAAGTTTTCAGTAGGGCTGAAAAACCGAAATTTGACTATGAAATGTACCTTTAAAATTTTATAACTCCAAAACTATACGTCGCAGCGCGCTGAAAACAACGTGGACGTGCTTTAAATAACGGATACTACAAATTAGAAACAAAAAATTTTGAAAATCTGTTAACCGAAAAAAGACTTAGAAATTTTTCGATATAATTTTGTATGAAAAAGTCCAAAATATGTAAAAAATGTCAAAAATAAATGTAAATGTACGCTTTTTATCGCTTCTTTCAACGTAAATAAATAGAATCGTGCAAATAGAATTTTATAGAAGCGCAAAAGTTGTCAATATTTCAGTTTTCAGATGTGAAAATGTATACTTTGTATGAAAACCGTGACCCACCTTTATACCTCGGTTCGGTATAAGAAAAACGTATGTTTTGCAAATTTTTTGCCTTCCTTTGGTGTTAGGGGTGCAAACGGGGTGTCAGCGGATAGGTCTCGTATAGGCGCACAATATCTACGAACAAAGCACACAGGGTTGTCGAACAAAAGTTTTCAGTAGGGCTGAAAAACCGAAATTTGACTATGAAATGTACCTTTAAAATTTTATAACTCCAAAACTATACGTCGCAGCGCGCTGAAAACAACGTGGACGTGCTTTAAATAACGGATACTACAAATTAGAAACAAAAAATTTTGAAAATCTGTTAACCGAAAAAAGACTTAGAAATTTTTCGATATAATTTTGTATGAAAAAGTCCAAAATATGTAAAAAATGTCAAAAATAAATGTAAATGTACGCTTTTTATCGCTTCTTTCAACGTAAATAAATAGAATCGTGCAAATAGAATTTTATAGAAGCGCAAAAGTTGTCAATATTTCAGTTTTCAGATGTGAAAATGTATACTTTGTATGAAAACCGTGACCCACCTTTATACCTCGGTTCGGTATAAGAAAAACGTATGTTTTGCAAATTTTTTGCCTTCCTTTGGTGTTAGGGGTGCAAACGGGGTGTCAGCGGATAGGTCTCGTATAGGCGCACAATATCTACGAACAAAGCACACAGGGTTGTCGAACAAAAGTTTTCAGTAGGGCTGAAAAACCGAAATTTGACTATGAAATGTACCTTTAAAATTTTATAACTCCAAAACTATACGTCGCAGCGCGCTGAAAACAACGTGGACGTGCTTTAAATAACGGATACTACAAATTAGAAACAAAAAATTTTGAAAATCTGTTAACCGAAAAAAGACTTAGAAATTTTTCGATATAATTTTGTATGAAAAAGTCCAAAATATGTAAAAAATGTCAAAAATAAATGTAAATGTACGCTTTTTATCGCTTCTTTCAACGTAAATAAATAGAATCGTGCAAATAGAATTTTATAGAAGCGCAAAAGTTGTCAATATTTCAGTTTTCAGATGTGAAAATGTATACTTTGTATGAAAACCGTGACCCACCTTTATACCTCGGTTCGGTATAAGAAAAACGTATGTTTTGCAAATTTTTTGCCTTCCTTTGGTGTTAGGGGTGCAAACGGGGTGTCAGCGGATAGGTCTCGTATAGGCGCACAATATCTACGAACAAAGCACACACGGTTGTCGAACAAAAGTTTTCAGTAGGGCTGAAAAACCGAAATTTGACTATGAAATGTACCTTTAAAATTTTATAACTCCAAAACTATACGTCGCAGCGCGCTGAAAACAACGTGGACGTGCTTTAAATAACGGATACTACAAATTAGAAACAAAAAATTTTGAAAATCTGTTAACCGAAAAAAGACTTAGAAATTTTTCGATATAATTTTGTATGAAAAAGTCCAAAATATGTAAAAAATGTCAAAAATAAATGTAAATGTACGCTTTTTATCGCTTCTTTCAACGTAAATAAATAGAATCGTGCAAATAGAATTTTATAGAAGCGCAAAAGTTGTCAATATTTCAGTTTTCAGATGTGAAAATGTATACTTTGTATGAAAACCGTGACCCACCTTTATACCTCGGTTCGGTATAAGAAAAACGTATGTTTTGCAAATTTTTTGCCTTCCTTTGGTGTTAGGGGTGCAAACGGGGTGTCAGCGGATAGGTCTCGTATAGGCGCACAATATCTACGAACAAAGCACACAGGGTTGTCGAACAAAAGTTTTCAGTAGGGCTGAAAAACCGAAATTTGACTATGAAATGTACCTTTAAAATTTTATAACTCCAAAACTATACGTCGCAGCGCGCTGAAAACAACGTGGACGTGCTTTAAATAACGGATACTACAAATTAGAAACAAAAAATTTTGAAAATCTGTTAACCGAAAAAAGACTTAGAAATTTTTCGATATAATTTTGTATGAAAAAGTCCAAAATATGTAAAAAATGTCAAAAATAAATGTAAATGTACGCTTTTTATCGCTTCTTTCAACGTAAATAAATAGAATCGTGCAAATAGAATTTTATAGAAGCGCAAAAGTTGTCAATATTTCAGTTTTCAGATGTGAAAATGTATACTTTGTATGAAAACCGTGACCCACCTTTATACCTCGGTTCGGTATAAGAAAAACGTATGTTTTGCAAATTTTTTGCCTTCCTTTGGTGTTAGGGGTGCAAACGGGGTGTCAGCGGATAGGTCTCGTATAGGCGCACAATATCTACGAACAAAGCACACACGGTTGTCGAACAAAAGTTTTCAGTAGGGCTGAAAAACCGAAATTTGACTATGAAATGTACCTTTAAAATTTTATAACTCCAAAACTATACGTCGCAGCGCGCTGAAAACAACGTGGACGTGCTTTAAATAACGGATACTACAAATTAGAAACAAAAAATTTTGAAAATCTGTTAACCGAAAAAAGACTTAGAAATTTTTCGATATAATTTTGTATGAAAAAGTCCAAAATATGTAAAAAATGTCAAAAATAAATGTAAATGTACGCTTTTTATCGCTTCTTTCAACGTAAATAAATAGAATCGTGCAAATAGAATTTTATAGAAGCGCAAAAGTTGTCAATATTTCAGTTTTCAGATGTGAAAATGTATACTTTGTATGAAAACCGTGACCCACCTTTATACCTCGGTTCGGTATAAGAAAAACGTATGTTTTGCAAATTTTTTGCCTTCCTTTGGTGTTAGGGGTGCAAACGGGGTGTCAGCGGATAGGTCTCGTATAGGCGCACAATATCTACGAACAAAGCACACACGGTTGTCGAACAAAAGTTTTCAGTAGGGCTGAAAAACCGAAATTTGACTATGAAATGTACCTTTAAAATTTTATAACTCCAAAACTATACGTCGCAGCGCGCTGAAAACAACGTGGACGTGCTTTAAATAACGGATACTACAAATTAGAAACAAAAAATTTTGAAAATCTGTTAACCGAAAAAAGACTTAGAAATTTTTCGATATAATTTTGTATGAAAAAGTCCAAAATATGTAAAAAATGTCAAAAATAAATGTAAATGTACGCTTTTTATCGCTTCTTTCAACGTAAATAAATAGAATCGTGCAAATAGAATTTTATAGAAGCGCAAAAGTTGTCAATATTTCAGTTTTCAGATGTGAAAATGTATACTTTGTATGAAAACCGTGACCCACCTTTATACCTCGGTTCGGTATAAGAAAAACGTATGTTTTGCAAATTTTTTGCCTTCCTTTGGTGTTAGGGGTGCAAACGGGGTGTCAGCGGATAGGTCTCGTATAGGCGCACAATATCTACGAACAAAGCACACAGGGTTGTCGAACAAAAGTTTTCAGTAGGGCTGAAAAACCGAAATTTGACTATGAAATGTACCTTTAAAATTTTATAACTCCAAAACTATACGTCGCAGCGCGCTGAAAACAACGTGGACGTGCTTTAAATAACGGATACTACAAATTAGAAACAAAAAATTTTGAAAATCTGTTAACCGAAAAAAGACTTAGAAATTTTTCGATATAATTTTGTATGAAAAAGTCCAAAATATGTAAAAAATGTCAAAAATAAATGTAAATGTACGCTTTTTATCGCTTCTTTCAACGTAAATAAATAGAATCGTGCAAATAGAATTTTATAGAAGCGCAAAAGTTGTCAATATTTCAGTTTTCAGATGTGAAAATGTATACTTTGTATGAAAACCGTGACCCACCTTTATACCTCGGTTCGGTATAAGAAAAACGTATGTTTTGCAAATTTTTTGCCTTCCTTTGGTGTTAGGGGTGCAAACGGGGTGTCAGCGGATAGGTCTCGTATAGGCGCACAATATCTACGAACAAAGCACACACGGTTGTCGAACAAAAGTTTTCAGTAGGGCTGAAAAACCGAAATTTGACTATGAAATGTACCTTTAAAATTTTATAACTCCAAAACTATACGTCGCAGCGCGCTGAAAACAACGTGGACGTGCTTTAAATAACGGATACTACAAATTAGAAACAAAAAATTTTGAAAATCTGTTAACCGAAAAAAGACTTAGAAATTTTTCGATATAATTTTGTATGAAAAAGTCCAAAATATGTAAAAAATGTCAAAAATAAATGTAAATGTACGCTTTTTATCGCTTCTTTCAACGTAAATAAATAGAATCGTGCAAATAGAATTTTATAGAAGCGCAAAAGTTGTCAATATTTCAGTTTTCAGATGTGAAAATGTATACTTTGTATGAAAACCGTGACCCACCTTTATACCTCGGTTCGGTATAAGAAAAACGTATGTTTTGCAAATTTTTTGCCTTCCTTTGGTGTTAGGGGTGCAAACGGGGTGTCAGCGGATAGGTCTCGTATAGGCGCACAATATCTACGAACAAAGCACACACGGTTGTCGAACAAAAGTTTTCAGTAGGGCTGAAAAACCGAAATTTGACTATGAAATGTACCTTTAAAATTTTATAACTCCAAAACTATACGTCGCAGCGCGCTGAAAACAACGTGGACGTGCTTTAAATAACGGATACTACAAATTAGAAACAAAAAATTTTGAAAATCTGTTAACCGAAAAAAGACTTAGAAATTTTTCGATATAATTTTGTATGAAAAAGTCCAAAATATGTAAAAAATGTCAAAAATAAATGTAAATGTACGCTTTTTATCGCTTCTTTCAACGTAAATAAATAGAATCGTGCAAATAGAATTTTATAGAAGCGCAAAAGTTGTCAATATTTCAGTTTTCAGATGTGAAAATGTATACTTTGTATGAAAACCGTGACCCACCTTTATACCTCGGTTCGGTATAAGAAAAACGTATGTTTTGCAAATTTTTTGCCTTCCTTTGGTGTTAGGGGTGCAAACGGGGTGTCAGCGGATAGGTCTCGTATAGGCGCACAATATCTACGAACAAAGCACACAGGGTTGTCGAACAAAAGTTTTCAGTAGGGCTGAAAAACCGAAATTTGACTATGAAATGTACCTTTAAAATTTTATAACTCCAAAACTATACGTCGCAGCGCGCTGAAAACAACGTGGACGTGCTTTAAATAACGGATACTACAAATTAGAAACAAAAAATTTTGAAAATCTGTTAACCGAAAAAAGACTTAGAAATTTTTCGATATAATTTTGTATGAAAAAGTCCAAAATATGTAAAAAATGTCAAAAATAAATGTAAATGTACGCTTTTTATCGCTTCTTTCAACGTAAATAAATAGAATCGTGCAAATAGAATTTTATAGAAGCGCAAAAGTTGTCAATATTTCAGTTTTCAGATGTGAAAATGTATACTTTGTATGAAAACCGTGACCCACCTTTATACCTCGGTTCGGTATAAGAAAAACGTATGTTTTGCAAATTTTTTGCCTTCCTTTGGTGTTAGGGGTGCAAACGGGGTGTCAGCGGATAGGTCTCGTATAGGCGCACAATATCTACGAACAAAGCACACACGGTTGTCGAACAAAAGTTTTCAGTAGGGCTGAAAAACCGAAATTTGACTATGAAATGTACCTTTAAAATTTTATAACTCCAAAACTATACGTCGCAGCGCGCTGAAAACAACGTGGACGTGCTTTAAATAACGGATACTACAAATTAGAAACAAAAAATTTTGAAAATCTGTTAACCGAAAAAAGACTTAGAAATTTTTCGATATAATTTTGTATGAAAAAGTCCAAAATATGTAAAAAATGTCAAAAATAAATGTAAATGTACGCTTTTTATCGCTTCTTTCAACGTAAATAAATAGAATCGTGCAAATAGAATTTTATAGAAGCGCAAAAGTTGTCAATATTTCAGTTTTCAGATGTGAAAATGTATACTTTGTATGAAAACCGTGACCCACCTTTATACCTCGGTTCGGTATAAGAAAAACGTATGTTTTGCAAATTTTTTGCCTTCCTTTGGTGTTAGGGGTGCAAACGGGGTGTCAGCGGATAGGTCTCGTATAGGCGCACAATATCTACGAACAAAGCACACAGGGTTGTCGAACAAAAGTTTTCAGTAGGGCTGAAAAACCGAAATTTGACTATGAAATGTACCTTTAAAATTTTATAACTCCAAAACTATACGTCGCAGCGCGCTGAAAACAACGTGGACGTGCTTTAAATAACGGATACTACAAATTAGAAACAAAAAATTTTGAAAATCTGTTAACCGAAAAAAGACTTAGAAATTTTTCGATATAATTTTGTATGAAAAAGTCCAAAATATGTAAAAAATGTCAAAAATAAATGTAAATGTACGCTTTTTATCGCTTCTTTCAACGTAAATAAATAGAATCGTGCAAATAGAATTTTATAGAAGCGCAAAAGTTGTCAATATTTCAGTTTTCAGATGTGAAAATGTATACTTTGTATGAAAACCGTGACCCACCTTTATACCTCGGTTCGGTATAAGAAAAACGTATGTTTTGCAAATTTTTTGCCTTCCTTTGGTGTTAGGGGTGCAAACGGGGTGTCAGCGGATAGGTCTCGTATAGGCGCACAATATCTACGAACAAAGCACACAGGGTTGTCGAACAAAAGTTTTCAGTAGGGCTGAAAAACCGAAATTTGACTATGAAATGTACCTTTAAAATTTTATAACTCCAAAACTATACGTCGCAGCGCGCTGAAAACAACGTGGACGTGCTTTAAATAACGGATACTACAAATTAGAAACAAAAAATTTTGAAAATCTGTTAACCGAAAAAAGACTTAGAAATTTTTCGATATAATTTTGTATGAAAAAGTCCAAAATATGTAAAAAATGTCAAAAATAAATGTAAATGTACGCTTTTTATCGCTTCTTTCAACGTAAATAAATAGAATCGTGCAAATAGAATTTTATAGAAGCGCAAAAGTTGTCAATATTTCAGTTTTCAGATGTGAAAATGTATACTTTGTATGAAAACCGTGACCCACCTTTATACCTCGGTTCGGTATAAGAAAAACGTATGTTTTGCAAATTTTTTGCCTTCCTTTGGTGTTAGGGGTGCAAACGGGGTGTCAGCGGATAGGTCTCGTATAGGCGCACAATATCTACGAACAAAGCACACAGGGTTGTCGAACAAAAGTTTTCAGTAGGGCTGAAAAACCGAAATTTGACTATGAAATGTACCTTTAAAATTTTATAACTCCAAAACTATACGTCGCAGCGCGCTGAAAACAACGTGGACGTGCTTTAAATAACGGATACTACAAATTAGAAACAAAAAATTTTGAAAATCTGTTAACCGAAAAAAGACTTAGAAATTTTTCGATATAATTTTGTATGAAAAAGTCCAAAATATGTAAAAAATGTCAAAAATAAATGTAAATGTACGCTTTTTATCGCTTCTTTCAACGTAAATAAATAGAATCGTGCAAATAGAATTTTATAGAAGCGCAAAAGTTGTCAATATTTCAGTTTTCAGATGTGAAAATGTATACTTTGTATGAAAACCGTGACCCACCTTTATACCTCGGTTCGGTATAAGAAAAACGTATGTTTTGCAAATTTTTTGCCTTCCTTTGGTGTTAGGGGTGCAAACGGGGTGTCAGCGGATAGGTCTCGTATAGGCGCACAATATCTACGAACAAAGCACACAGGGTTGTCGAACAAAAGTTTTCAGTAGGGCTGAAAAACCGAAATTTGACTATGAAATGTACCTTTAAAATTTTATAACTCCAAAACTATACGTCGCAGCGCGCTGAAAACAACGTGGACGTGCTTTAAATAACGGATACTACAAATTAGAAACAAAAAATTTTGAAAATCTGTTAACCGAAAAAAGACTTAGAAATTTTTCGATATAATTTTGTATGAAAAAGTCCAAAATATGTAAAAAATGTCAAAAATAAATGTAAATGTACGCTTTTTATCGCTTCTTTCAACGTAAATAAATAGAATCGTGCAAATAGAATTTTATAGAAGCGCAAAAGTTGTCAATATTTCAGTTTTCAGATGTGAAAATGTATACTTTGTATGAAAACCGTGACCCACCTTTATACCTCGGTTCGGTATAAGAAAAACGTATGTTTTGCAAATTTTTTGCCTTCCTTTGGTGTTAGGGGTGCAAACGGGGTGTCAGCGGATAGGTCTCGTATAGGCGCACAATATCTACGAACAAAGCACACAGGGTTGTCGAACAAAAGTTTTCAGTAGGGCTGAAAAACCGAAATTTGACTATGAAATGTACCTTTAAAATTTTATAACTCCAAAACTATACGTCGCAGCGCGCTGAAAACAACGTGGACGTGCTTTAAATAACGGATACTACAAATTAGAAACAAAAAATTTTGAAAATCTGTTAACCGACGAC
>CAWUPE010000059.1:0-25945 GCA_963924145.1 Pyrausta purpuralis
TAACGAGGTAGTAGTAATAAGGTAATATGAAATTCGCCATTTTGAAACGTCGGCCATCTTGAATTTACAATTACGCAAAATGTAGGTGTAGTTTCCAAAACAAGAAATGTTATGTTGTTAAATTTTAGAACAATCTATCAATAGGAAGGGAGTAAAAAAAAAACAATTAATAGATTCAACTTCAACAAATAATTATAAAGAGACAAGCCTACCAATGTTAATATTTTTATACCGACTGAACAAAACTAGCCTTTACAATTGCTTGATAGATGAAATAAAATAAGAATTTATTTAATTCGAGGCGTTATAAGAATGTTTGAGTGAATGAATAACTTTGATGCGTTTCATTCTTCTGGTCACAACACTTTTTTTTTTTCGTCGAAAATTGGTAACACTGTAAACGTCAAATTTTTCTACAGGATTATTGATTTGACTTTACGTTAGCTCGCTATTCAAACGAAGAAGAAGAAGATAGCAATCGTATTCATTTATTTGACAGGTCAAAACGTGATCTGTCGAACGTTTTGTTCTTTGCCGTTTGACAGATCATACCGTACGTTTTGAACTGTCAATTGAATACGATTTCTACAATTCCACCTCTGAATTGTTAGTAGAATCGACTTTCAAAACACTTCGAAAAAGCGTCATCTAGGCAAGCAAATAAAAATCATAGCAAACCATCATTTTGCTTGTCCCTCTTCAAAATAGTGCTTTCTTACAAAGCTAACTGTCAATTCTATGACAACGATCCACCATTTTGGTGAGCGGGCGTCATATTGCTTATAAACGCTATTTTCTACGAAATGCGGCACTTGTCGGAGAAAGAAAGTTTTATTAGATCGTTAAAAATATCTTATTTTTTTAACCGAATTCAAAAAAGGAGTAGGTTATCAATTCGAATGATTTTTTTTTGTATAAAAAAAGTCATAAAAATCATATATTAATGCAAATAGTGCCCTCTGGGGGCACTTTTACCAGAGGAGTGTCACTCCGAAGTTTAGGTACGTTCAAGCGATTCGGTACGCCAAGCATAAATGAGTGCGAGGCTACCGCTCGCGGGTACGCGCCACGCGCCTGTTACTGTTTATATTCTTAGCCTGTGACTGACTACATTACAAAGAAATATAAATAATAATAATTTAAGGTATGTGTTCCTAATTATGACATTATTTATTAAAACAAATTTTGCAAGTATTCAACATTTCTTGTTCAAAGAAATAGGTTTGAGTTAAAGATACCTACCCTTTTACTAACGTCAATCTAACTTAAAATAAACAGAAAAAAATTGGTTGCCTGTAAAGTCGGTATACGGGCGAAAGTTTTACGTGACAACGACCTTTTTATGTCTGTCTCTCTCGTTCTTACGCTTGCCTCTCACTCGCTCTCAGTGCTGCGCGCGCGGGCCTCTCTCTCGTTCGGTGACTCATCGTAACGTTACCGAGCGTTTCACTTTTTCATAAGTGACTCCCAGCCGCAACCTAATTAAGACGTTGTCAACGTCAACAGGCCAATTAAATTTGTTTTAAATTTAGCATAATATTTATAAGTACTACCAAAGTACTAATTTGGTGTTAGGATTTTACTTAGTCGAAAATCTATGAGTCCAAGAGCAACAGTTCATTATTTTACTTTTGCTATATAATATCACCTTTAATGCTCAAATAAAACAAATCTCGAATTTGAATAGCCTTCTATTTTTGAAGTCTGTTAAAAAGCATTTTTTACGATAGATAAAGCTCACATTCAAAAAATTGACTCTTTAAGTTAGTACGGACAATAGTAAGTTAAGCTTAACACTGTGGTATCTTATGCTGTTAGGCATTAGGGCTAGTTTGCAACAAAAGTGTGTAACTTGAAATTCTGGTGAATGTACAGTCTCAAGCACATCAGGTTACCCAATTTTGTTGCAAAACTGTTTATACACATGTACTTCATACCTAAACCATATAAAGTATGTATACTATGTGTGTTTGGTTTGTACTTTGATTTCTCCACGTTCAGTAATTTTGAACGAAATACTGAGTAAACACTTATTTTAATGTTTAATGAGCGCTGACACTATTAATTACTTTTTCCGATATAAAACAGTCAAGAAATGTGCTAGCTCCTAAACTATATTATTTTATTTGGTTAGCGAGTTGTTACCTACGCGTATGTTCGTGCCACGCGCCGCTCGCAACCCACAAAACACATACACATTCAAAGCCACGAAACTGCGATAGCGTTACTTACGCGTTAGAAAGAAACACGCATAATCGGGAGATGAAACAAATGCTGAATGACAATCGTGCGAAGAGAATTGCACTTTATTGCGTTGCAGCGAAAGTGGCTTTTACTTTATCTTTCTTATCACAGTGATCCTTCTGTACGTAGTACTAATATATTTCTATGCTTTTACACGTCCCAATATAAACCCTACCACAGCTTCGGGACAATTGTGGGCTAGTGCTGAGAAGAAGCTGCGCAACAAACTCAGTCACTATTGTCAATGCCTCTTTTCAAAAGGTTTACTTACAATGTTTGTAGTGATCATGCAAGTTTATTTTTAAATAATCATCTGCTTTATAATACCCTTTCGTCATATGGGTTTCTTTAATAACAGTTTTAAATTTTATTAAACCGGTAAGTTATATAATGTGTTCTGGTAGTTTATTAAAAAAAAATACCTTTCCCCACGAAAGAATTACCAACCTTTCGAAGCCTAAATTGTGGAATAGCTAGCTTATCCTTATGCCTAGTATTATATTTGTGTATGTCACTATTTTTCGTGAATGAATGTAATTTATATCCGTAGGTACATACATTAAATTTTCGTAAATATACTGAGAGGCTAGAGTTAATATTCTAATTTCTTTAAACACTTCTCGTGAGAAATCTTGAGGTTTAAGTTTATAAATAGCTCGCACGACTCTTTTTTGTAACACAAAAATTTACTGTACATCAGCAGCCGCGCCCCACAGTAAAATGCCGTAGGACATCAAGCTATGAAAATAACTAAATTAAACTAACCTAGCTGTTTCTACATCAGTCAAACGTCTAATCTTCTTACAGCAAAAGCAGCTGAGCTTAGTTTCCCTGACAAGGGCCTCTATATGAGGACCCCATTGTAGTTTATCTATGTTACCTCATATCTCAGTCATTTGTCGACTGATTCGACAAATTTTCGCCTACCAAGAGGGTTTACTTTGTAGTTGGTCCCATTTTTGCTAATTGGGATCTGATGATGGGATCTTGGTGTAATTGAGGGAAACTCAAATTTAAAAGGCACGTATAGTGTTTTTTTACTAGAATCTTAATGTTGACGTGTTTTTACGTCTGATAGTCTACATCTTGTAAAGCTGATACGATGACGGAACTTCTTAACGCTAAGGAGTTAGTAATTATAATGGCAGAACTTGATTGGTAATTTGCAGCTTTTTAAAGAACAGAGTCAGGGCATTTTGGCTTTTACTTCTTTTTACCACGCTTTTATTAGCTTGGGTTGTATGTATGTATGCATGTAATGGAATCTTTGAGCATAAATTTGACCGATTTCCAGAAGTTTGATTAATTTGAAACTTTGCACACGTATCAAGGACCGATGACAATGCAATAATTTAATAACAGTTTCTCAATATCCTTATCTAATCGCAGTGGTTGTAATTCTTACTAATCTGTGTAGTAATTCTTTGGCCTGCACAAAATCTGCACTGCAAGCCTTGCACCCTCAAACTTTATATGGGTCCCTAATCGTTCCAAGAGCTTTCCAATATCAATCTGTCATATCTATGGTCATTATAATATCAGTCAAAGATTATAAGAGTATGTTTACTGGCACCTATTCGCAAGTACATATACGAAAAAGATCTATGAAAAAGGGTCATACTTAAATGGCGACTATGGCTATCTCACATCCTGTCATGCCCTTTCGCTCTGTTGTCAAATTCAAATTGACAAGTCAGTAAATGTATTTTTTTCTTGTGTTTTTAATTTTGTTTATCCGACAAAAATAACGGATATTACTATTCAAAAGTTGAATTCTTATGATTAATTTGGTAAAACTGTGTTTGTTTGAAAAGTTGTTCGAAAGTGATAATAAATAGCTTTAAACAATGTTGAATGGAGTCGAAAAAATCTCCAGAAAACATTATTTCGAGATTTAAATGAATAAAGGAAGCTTGGTAAGTAGTTAATTCAGGCACATCGCATATTTCAGCGTTTCTGATTACAAATAGCATCAATTGAAATGTTTTGAATTTATTGTTACAAAAATAGTGCAGTGTTACGTAATGCCTCCATCAACAGCAATATTTTGATCTGATCATTCATCTTAGGCGTGGTGGAGGAGGCGGCTTAGATTCAAAGTACCTGTACCTATTGCCCTATGTTTTTTCATATTTTAATAAGATTAAATGAAAGAGTAAATCATTATTCTTGTTAGGTCATTTCGATCGGATAAAGAAGTGAAGTAACTTCAATCGTATGCACTTACTTCATATTAATGTTCATAAAAAGATGCTTTTTCGTGTATGAATATTTTCTTTCAGTAAATGTAACTTCAGAATAAACAAAATTAAAGTAATTATTTTTTATTTCAGGTCACGTGTGTGGTAATGTACGAAAAGCAACTTGGAATAGATCGTGATGGCTAGGATGATTTTTAAATTCTTTTATTAATACTAATATGACAAAGCTGAAGAGTTTGTTTGTTTGTTTGAATGCACTAACTCATGGAACATGAGACCGATTTAAAACAATATTTTGTGTCGGATAGCTTATTTATTGAGAAAGGCTTAAGGCTATCGATATCGATAATTTATGGTGCAATAAGCGGTACATTACTATATTATTTTTTGGCAAGTTGGATTATTTCTGATGTTTTTTTTTATTATTATTTTATGTGGAAAATGGAGTCATTTTTCACATTTAATCTATTTCTTTCCAGGGTACTCCTGTCTCTTCGATACTCAATGCCATTTGTCATTTATCGTCGGGTTGGTGGGTGGGTGGCACAGATTAGTACACAGATTATTAGTAAGAGCACAGATTAGTAAGAGTATGTCTATGTGTTCGATGGTGTTATTGTGAAAATAGTGATTTACAAACAAATTCTATTAGATTTTTTAACTAAATGCAAATAATGAATAATATTGAAATAGAGAAGCAGAATAAGAGATATCGTCGAAAGTATAAGTTCATTAAAATCCGGATCAAAAGTTTACTTTTGGTATATATTTTTTGTGTCATACCAATATGATTTAAATAATTAATTTATTTAGTGTACCCTTTTTGTAGTCTGTGTAGCAACTTTACCGTCTATATTGTACCTATTATTTTTTTGAGTGTCATAAAATTATTCTTCCAGGAAAATGCAGCTTTATGTGATGAAGTTGCAAAAATTCAAGAAAGCATTTTAATAGTTAAAGAAGAAAGAAAGTTTTTACTTCGAAAGTTGGTGGAATATGAAAATGACCCTGACATGTTACTTTCTTACCAGAGAAACGATATTATAAATACTGTTGGTTCAAGAGGAAAGTTTAAGAAACGCATCAGTTTTGATGATAATGTAAAAAACATACTTGGCTAATAAACCATTCCTTAGTATAAATTATATTTTATTTTGTATTTAGTTAGTGCCTCATGAGGCACTAACTAAATACAATTGCATTGAATAACATCCATGGATGTTTATCAACATTCTTTTATTAATACGTTTGCCAGGGGCCTATGGGTATGAGAGTATCTACTGATAACTACTTATCCTGCAGATCATCTTAAATGTTTTTTAAATATATTCGTAATTATTTCAAGAGAAAATGAAACAAACGCACATAGAGAAATTATCATAATATATTTAGTTTACCACAAACTTAAAATATAAAAAATTGACAGTTCATTTAATCTTCTTCAGCTTCATCATCAAATGAAAGCAACTGACGTGATTTCTTGCAGTCATTCTGCTTACTATTGTTGCTTTTTCTTTTATTTGTTTCTTTGTCTGTACATGGCTTTTGCTTTGATTTGAAAATAATTCTTTGCGTAAGATCTGCTTTAGTTTTGGATTCAATGTCTTCAATTCTTCTTTGTTCTATATCTGCTTCTTCAGATGTAAGATCTCCTTTTTTAAGCACTACCACTTGTGGCTTTTCACTTTCATCATCCTCCACAAAATCTTCCTCTGCATTCTGAAGATCGTCAAACTTGTGGTTTTTGTCTTCATATCCAGCTTGCTTTTTCAATACTTTAAGAAACTCGGGATCCTCTGGTTTTATGTAATTAACGTTTCTTTTTCGATTCATTTCTGGATCTTTCCTTCTACTGAACTAAAGGTCTTAGGTGCAAAAACAAATAATCACATTGAATAACCTGCTTGTTATTCAAGGTAGTAGGCTTTAGAATAAGTGTGGTGTGGTGACAGATAAAGGAAGTAAGACAGATGTTTGACGTTCTACTCTACAAAGGTACAGGTAGAAAGCAGAGTAGATAGAATAGACCTGCTGCCAGTTACCAGAACATCAATAATAATGCAGTGATGACTGAGCGAGCGAGCTAGGCCCTTAGCCTTATTCTCACTACATAAACTGTATGCCTTTCTTTCCTACCAAACCGGAAGGCAAACAAGCTTTGTTAGGTAGGTACCTACTACACAAATTAATACAATTTAGTTAATACTAAGAAAACCAATGACATACAATGATAATGTCAAATAAGAAACAAACGAATTAGTGATGTGCCCGGTAAACAGTATAGCTTCTCGATATTAGTAATCAATTCGAGTTCAGTTTACTCACGCTACTACCTATTACCTGATCAATTAATTATCATCAAATATATATCAATCGATATCGTATAATATACGCGTCGCTTTATAACTCGAACTTCGAGTTATAAAGCGACGCGTATACTATGAGTTAGGTATAGTTTTTGTTTTGATTTGATATAAATCAGTAACAACAAACAAGTAAACTTGCATGCAGCAACATTTTTTTAAACTGTATCCAAATTCAATTTAATTATTGCCAATGCAGAGTACGATATTAATAAATCCCTCAAGCGTATGTGAACGAGACACAATAGGTATTCTATTGTTATGCGGTCGCATGCGACCGCTCGGGTGTTGAAGTATTAATAATGAAAATGATGAAATAACTCTGCAATAAGCCTTAGCAAGTGACCTCTTGTTGCCAACAGGTAGGATTCGGTCGACGCAGGGTTTGTTTTTCTGACTCGAAATAACAGACTCCAGTATGCTCTTGTTCTTCAAATATGGTTTTGATTAATGATTTAAATCACTCAGACGAGTCGAGTCGACTCGGAGCCTCTACACGGCACGGCACGGCACATCATCACTCCCCACCCATCATCATGCATGTTATTTTGAGTTTGACAGTTGCAGATACTGCCTCCCTCAGATTAGTAAGAGTATGCCTAAAGATGGTGTCTCTCAACTTTTTTCACCTCACGTTCGATTGAGAGCGCGTTAGAATGTTGTATGGGAAAAATAAAGCGCCACCTTGCGGTCACTTTAGGAAATAAAATTGCGATTCTGAGTTTATACGTAGGTACTCGACTCGAGCAGTGAAAACGGACTTGCAATCGAAAGTGCTCACTTGTCTTCATTTTCTTTCAAAACGTAGGTATAGGTACTTTAAAAGCAAACAAACAAATAGGCGCGCCGCGGCAAAGTGTTTTTGTATTTGACGTATCTAAAATACTCGAACAATTTCAATAGACAGTTAGATTAAATAAATATATCCTTTCCTTTGGACATTCCCACACATCGCCATCTAGTTCCAAAGTAAGCTACTCAAAGCTTGTGTTATGGGCGCCAGACAACGGATATAATACTTAAATACTTTTTGTTTGTAAATACATACATGATATACACAGAAAACACCCAGACCAATATAAACAGGCATGTTCATGCACACAAATGTTTGTATTGTGCGGGGATCGAACCCGCACCCGCTGCGTAGTAGGCGATTTCTCGACCACTACACCAGACGGGTCGTTACATGAGGTTTATTATAGGATAATGTACCCTCAAATCTGGTTGGTTTATCTTCAGTAGTGAATGTCTATGGTAGCTACACAATCAAATGGCCAAAATAATAAAAATGACGCTCACCTCTCGCCGTGAGTAAACGCGGATCGAATAGTTAGCTTCGATTGCAACTCATACTCGCGTGTGTTCGATAGTCGATGCGTTTGACGTTTGCTCGATTAACGCGATGGTAAAGTCATTCGATGATTTTGTGTCACTCAAACTAAGCACTCTGAGGGCCTAGTTTGAGTTTTTCCACTCACGTTCGATTGCGAGCGCGTTAGAATTTTGAAACATTTTGTATGGGAAAGACAAAGTTAAGGTAGATGGCGCTGTAACTTCTCCATACATAATTCTAACGCGCTCGCAATCGAACGTGATTGGAAAAACTCAAACTAAGCCCTCTGTTCCGTAAATCGAGAAATACGGTGTTGTAAGGGTAAAATTAGGTACCGTGTTTTTAGACAACATTACGGTGAATCTGCTAAAAAGATACCGTGCAAATTACCGCCATTTTATACGAAAATCAAAGATTATAAAGTGTACCTTTTTACCCTGTTTAGCATAGGATGGAAAAGTAGGTAATAAATGAGGTAAGGAAATGCGATGTTGTGCTACTTCTAATAAAATGTTTTTACATCGGTAGTTTTTCCACGAGTAATTTTGTGTGCAAAATTTAAATAAAGGGAAAAAAATGTAAAATAATAAAACTAACTAAATACTTCGTTTTATGATAATTTAACGATCCCCCGCGACTTAAACCACCCTCGTAGGCTGTAGCGTAGCGTTTATAAATAAATATTAATCCATGTTAGTAGCTATTATACATTTGAATAAAATAATATGCATTCAATACCGTTAGGTAAAATAGGCACAAACACCTGTGTCACTTCTGCAGTTTCATAATCAACATTCAAATTTCAAGGAATACATGAGTTTGTTGACAGTTCACGTCAAAATCTTGTCATCAAATTGTGCACACTTTTTGCTTGGCATGGCGTCTCTATACGAAGTAGTAATGCCTCGATGGCTAGAAAACTGTAATTTGGCATAGATGTGTTTTCTAATCTCCTTGCCAAATAAGTGAAAAACAATTTTGAACAATATTTTTTTACAAGAAACGTAGGGATGTTTTTTTGCTCTTACAAAACCCATATTTGAGTAGTTTTTTTTAAATGATTGTGCTTACGTATTTTTTAATAAATACAGCTTGTTTCCGTAACGTTCGTTACAGCGCGTTATTACCAATAATAATTTAAGATATGTGTCTATGTCTTTAATTTAGTTTTTTAGTAAAACATATTTTGTAGGTATTCAACATTTCTTGTTCAAAGAAATAGGTTTGAGTTTCAGATACCTACTCCAAAAAGATAAGGGCAATTTTTCTTTCAATTAAACATTATATTTATAAGATCCTACCAAATAATACCAAGGAAGGAATTTCCATTGTGTGTCCACGAAATAAGTGGTGAGGGGGGGAGGGGGGGAAGGGGGGGAGGGGCGGACTACCCCCCTGCACCACTCCCCCCCCTCGATTATGCCTAGTTTAGAAGATATGAATTTTTGAAAAATATCAAAAAATAACCTATAAATGCCATAAATTCACACAAATATCCCACTGGGGGGAGGTAGGGGAGGAGGAGGGGTGTGCCCCCCCTCCTCCCCAAACAAGCCACTAAAAAAACACTTAGAAAAAGGCGCTCGGCGGCCGCTGCCGCGGCACGCTCGCTACGCTCGCTCGCCATCGCGCGCTGTGTGGTCGCAGTTCTAACCTAACCTAACCTTTTTTTTCATTAAGGGGGAATTCAACTTATTTAGATTTCCTCGTCTCCGGCGCTGCGGGAAGTGCAGCCTCTTCGCCCTTACGTAACAAATCACAGTCAACCATGCTCGCCTCCGCAGCTTCGGCTTGCTGGTCGCCTCCGGCGACCAGCCTCAGCCGCTCCGGCTCGCACGGGTGCCTGCGCTTTGTTACGGTGGGCGGAGGCTGCTCTCCCTCTGCGCCTCCGGCTTTGGAATTACACTCTAGTGTCGGGCAGACAAGTACCACGGCCAAAGGACCACGGCAGGTCGGGGTTGACAAAAGATTCATTCATTTCAACCACTCATTCGTCATTAGTCATTCGAAATCACGAAAATGGCTGACAAGATAGCGTTTTGTTAACAAGCGTGATATTTGTCTTTGTAAAAATTGGAATTTTAATTATTTTTAATAATAATTTTAACTTAGTTTGAGGAATTCATTGGCGCAATGTATAATTGCAATACAAACACGCTTAAAAATACGTCAATAGTGCTTTTGAAAGCAGAACTATAACTCAACCAAACACGTGCATAAGAATAACGAAACGCAACGACACGACGAAACGTAAAAAAAACAAAAACAACAAAGTTGTATTAGGATTTTAATGATTTTCAGTAATTAATTCTGAAAAAACTAGGCCGAACCGAGAGTTGAAACATTGTGATTAAGTGTAAGAAAGACCTGCCTTTTTAATGATAATAGCTGTGCATCAATAATCCTGGACACACAATGGAAATGTGAGCCTAATACCAAATATTTAGGTATACTTATAAAATTAGTCTCGAATTTGATAGCCTTCTATTTTTGAAGTCGGTTAAAAAGCAATAATATAGGTGCAATATAAGTCTCTTTTTTTATAGTTAAGTACGGCCCACAGCATGCCAAGGTTAACTCTGCGGTATCTTATGCAGTTGACATCAGGGCTAGTTTGCAACAAAAGTGTGTAACCTGAAATGCTGGCGAATGTACTACAATTTTGTATGGTTAGGTGTGATCTAGCTGACACTACCAATTATTTACCGATAGAACACAGTCAAGAAATGTGCTAGCTCCTAGACTATTATTTTATTTGAATAGCGCGTTGTACCCAGAGACATGTTACTATAACTAACATGTCTCTGGTTGTACCTACGCGTTTGTTCGTGCCACGCGCCGCCTCGCAACCCTGACACATTCAAGGCAACGAAACAGTGATAGCGTTACGCGTTAGAAGGAGTCATACATAATCGGAAGATAAAACAATCTTGAATGAAAGCCGTGCGAAGTGAATTGCACTTTATTGCGTTACAGCGCAAGTGGCGTTTACTTAATCATTATTAGTTCACAGTGATCCTTCTGTACGTACCTAGTACTATTATATTTTCTGTGACGTTAGCAGGTGGATACGTGAAAAAAATCGAAGCAGTAACATGTACAATACATTTAGAAGAAAACTATCACTATCTTCATTGAGGTCCCGGGTTCGATTCCCGGTCGAGTCAGTAAAAAAAAACAATGTAGAAATCAGATTCTTTCTAATTCTATCTTTAATGTAGAAAACACTGGTGGTACCTAACACACCGTGTGGTAGGTACCACCGTTGTTTCTGATTTATATGACACAAGTGCATTAGCTACTTACTTCGAGATCTGAGCATGTATATGATCGGATTCCAATATTTATTTATTTATCACAATCATCATCCATCAGGCAAAAATAAATTGTTCGCTTAATTTAATTATTAGTTAAAGAGTCAAGAGCTTATTCAGGACTTTTTTGTACATTTTGTGTTTGTAGTCGTTTTTTTTAAAGGTCATTTTTTGTTAACGGTTTACTGCCTAAACCATCTTTGCTTGCCTTGATAGTTGTGTCTTCGATGGATAATTTAGGTTTAAACCTTTTCCATATGGTCCTTGAGAATTTGTTTGTAAATAAAAAATGCCGGACATATTCGTATGCGCAGGCTCGCCCATGAAGCCTGTTTGAGGGCAAAGCTTTTCCAAATCATTTCTCCAACTCTTACACGCGAATGCTGGGAATGCTTTAGAATTTAAAATGGACTCCGCAAAGTAAATGTGAGCCCTGCTGTGACTACACGCATCTGAAAATGAAGAGAGTTACAGATATTTTACAGAATGGGCGTAACGGCGCATTTTCAAATATCTGTAGTGAAAATTCAGCTTAATTCGATTTCCGGAAATAAAAAGAGTATTTATCATAATATCTTATAAATTAAATGAATCATATTATTGTGTAAAAAAAACTACTTAGTACTTAAATCGCCTAATTAACGTAAAACAATAAAAATCCAAACATTGTTGTGTACGTATTATGGTGTATCCACACAGCCCGGCGGCTTTGCCGGCGGCATAAGTCAATTTTTTATATGCAAGATACGGATACTGGCGGTGTGGATACACCATTACGCGAGTAAGTACTTTTTTTTTCTAAGAAGCTAGTTCCCAAACGTTCCTACTTACCCAACTGAAATATATTTTGAAAATTGCACCCTGGTTGCGGCGCCTTGCCATTATTTGGATAAAAATCAGCACTACCAATGGCATCCCAAAAACCAAGCACTCCACCACAGGTATGGATCACGTCTACGAATTTAGCATCAGTGTAATCTAGCCTTGTCTTCATATTCTGGGTACTGTCGAACATTGGCAAAGCTGGATCTAGCCCTGAAATAAGTCATTTTGTGCAGGGAAATAAATATTGCTAAGTTTTATTTATTTCTTCTTAGATACTTCTTCCTACTTTGACCGACTATAAATGCTCCAATAAATCGTAGGTTTTTTTATACTACCAAAAACATAAGCGTGGAAAATGCCAGTCAGCCAAGTTCAATACTAAGCAGTTTTTGTATGGAGACAACCTTTATAGGTCTTAATTGTATTTGTTTTTTTTTTCTAAAGGCAATGTGGCAATACAATTAATAAAAAGAAAGAAAAAAAGAATATTTTGTACAAGTACGAGTACAAATGTTTCTATTCATAAAGATGAAATTAGAAACCAAAAATATGCGTACGGGCGGGACTTGAACCAGCAACCTTTTGGCAGACCGGGCCAAACGCTCTTACCAATTGAGCTACCGTGCTGTCAGTCCGACCCTGTGACATTTGTGGTTTCTTATGAAAACGTCAATTGCGTGACGTTTAGCGCCATCTAGCCGCCTGTTTATGAAACAGATGGCCCAAGCAGTTATTCTTTACAGAATAAATTCAACTTGGAAATTGATGTCGCTTCGCTATCTAATGCTTTAGTTAGAATGTTTTTAACACTCACAGTGTCATATTTTATATTCATAAAGATGAAATAAGAAGCCAAAATAGGCGGCTAGATGGCGCTAAACGTCACGCAATTGACGTTTTCATAAGAAACCACAAATGTTGCAGGGTCGGACTGACAGCACGGTAGCTCAATTGGTAAGAGCGTTTGGCCCGGTCTGCCAAAAGGTTGCTGGTTCAAGTCCCGCCCGTGCGCAAATTTTTGGTTTCTTATTTCATATTTATGAATATAAAATATGACACTGTGAGTGTTAAAAACATTCTAAAGCAACATATGTTTCTATTTTTTATTTTCTTTTGTTTAGATTTTTGCCTTTGCTTACACTACTTAAATTTTTTTGAGTTATGAGTAAATAACTAAAAATTAAGAAATAAAAATGTAAATTTGACCACCTTCAAAAAACTGACTAAAAAGCTTAAAAATTGCACTTAGGAGAAAGAAATTCATTTGGAGTTGGTGAATGATTTATATTTATTTACCCATATCTCAAAAACTACTTGACCGATTACATACATTAAATTTTCATCAATTAGAGTATTAACTGTAGCCTCTCAGACTCTCAGTTTAAGTCTGAGAGGCTACAGTTAATGCTCGAATTTCTTTAAACACCTCTTTTAAGGAATCTTGAGGGTTAAGATCATTATCGGCAGCCGAGCCCCGCATTTAAGCTATGCAAATAAATAAAATAAAGTAACCTAGCTGTTTCTTCATCAGTCAAACGTCTAATCTTCCTTACAACAAAAGCAGCTGAGCTAAGTTAGTTTCCCTGACCAGGTCTCTATATGAGGACCCCATTGTAGTTTGGTGTTTAAAGTGATTCCCAAGAATGTTGGGTAGTCAAAAGCATCAAGCGATTTTTCTTTCTTTCATGTTAACCTGAGTTTGATGCCTGTCGGACATTAGGCATCGTACAATTTCTGTTTTACTTCCATTAAGAAGAAGATTGTTAACAGTAAACCAATGTAGTACTACTTGTAAAAGAGTATTATCATTTATCAATTAAAATCTTATTTCCCTTGGAATTTTAAACATAAGTGAAGAAAGATTTCCTACATAGTGCGGTCCCTATAGGTATACTTCCCGAGGTATAAGGGAGGTCCCAATATAGATCCCTAGGGCATACCCATTGTTAAAGGGTGCTCCAGAAGACTCAGTTCCGTTTACATATACTTTTTGCGTTCTACCTGTGACACAAGAATTAATTAAGTTGAATGAGTTATTTGTTATGGTTACTTTTATCTCCTAAATATTTTTTTGATTTTTCTGTGGAACTTGTCAAATATTTGGTCTCAATACTTTTTTTCGGCGAAGTCCACAATCAAACACTCTTGGTTTTGAACTTGGCTGTCATTTTTCAGTTTTTGGTGGGATAAAATAATAACGCGAGGGCAAATCCCTCTTCTTAGGAGAAACAAATTCATTTGGAGTCGGTGCATGATGTTAAGCTTAACTACACCAACAGTCTACACTCATCAAGCACAGACACCAAATGAATATGCGTTATTTTAAGCAGTTTTTCAAGACTTTTTTTAAGTCTAGTGTGGTTTAGTTAACTTAAGTCCCTTGCCTCTACGGCTTAGCTAAACCTTACTAGACTTTACTATGGTACTTGGGTACATCTTACCTGTGATTCGTCCGATGGTCATTTGAGATTCGAAACCTGCGATACCCATAACGTGTGCTCCAAGACTGTGTCCAATCAAATGTATTTGATCACCAGAAATGTTATACTGCCTATGCAATGAATCTAAAAATATCGCTATCTTCCTTCCAATGACTCTCGTTTGACCCGCCACAGAGTTATAGTAATAATTCATTGCAAAGCTACTCCAATCCACAGTCACGACATTAGTATCGTTTTGTGATTTAAGGTACGCATTTTTTATATTCGTTACAGCGCTTTTCTCGGCATTAGACATCCATCCATGAGTTATTATTTTCATATTAGCGTTTGACAACTTTTCCTGTATAGCTAAATCTGTAGGCATAGCCAATTCGTCTAATATGATATAATTTTCTGGATCGTCTCTAAAATGTTAAAATTTATATCTAGATGAGAAAATAAGCTAGTGTATATTGGTAGGAATACTTATATAGTCCTTATGAGTGGGTCTTAAGCAACATTTACATTAAAAAATAAAAGTAAAATAAAAGGAACACGTACGTTTCGTACAGACGATACTCTATTTCATGTGCCATTTTTACAGAAGCTTCCGGTCCTTTTATAGATTCCGATAAATTCACAAAATGTGGCAGTCCATCTTCATCAGGGAAAAGAATCCAATCTTTACCATATTCTCCGTCAAATAGTGTGTGTGCACGTGACTTTCCTGGGTAAATGAGTACGCACTTATAGAAAAACTAATTTCATCAATTTACTTAATGACTAGGTATGAAGGAGAAGAAATATACACTAAAATAATGGTTGTAAGTTAACCCTATACAAATATTATAAATTAAAAAAATAGTTACATGGGTAGCAGCTAGTTTATTAATAAAATAAGGAGAAAGTAAAAAAATAAACTTACCAATATTATGAACCATAATGAGGAGTATGATAAACTTACGAAACGTTTCTACGACATTAAACATTTTACTTGTAACTGTTTTCTAAAGTATACAGGTTACACAAAACAGGAACATTAAAGTAAAATTGAATTCAGGTTGTGGATTATTTTATAGTAGAACAAAATAGATGTAGAACAATCGAATGTACTTAATTACTTAGCGATATATTTTATTGGTAATAAATTAAACAACTTAACTATCCAAAGCCCTACTTTAATTAAGTACGTATTTTTAGATAATAAAGGCAATAAAACTCTTGCATGCAATCAAGACCTTCTTTCGTGTAAATACTTAATTTTAGGACAAGGTTAACTTTTCCCGAAAGTGTTGGATTGGATAATCAAAACATTTAACATATACCTAGGTAAGTACTAAAACAAGTTAAATAATGTTTTACTTACCTCCTTTATACGAATTGATGCCTGACAACATCGCTTCGAAAGGGAGATAGGTTTTTTATTTACTTTTTAGAGTTCCGTAGCCGAATGGCAAAAAACGGAACCCTTATAGTTTCGTCAAGTCTGTCTGTCTGTCCGTCCGTATGTCACAGCCATTTTATTCTGTAACTATAAGCATTACACTGTTGAAATTTGGTAGGAAGATGTATCCTGTGAACCGCTTACCGATTTTCATACAAAAAATAAAAAATAATGTCATTTAAGGGGGGGGGGGGGGGAGGCTCCCGTACATGAAACTAAAACAAAAAAATTTTTAGTCAAACCTATGTGTGCGTCTATGGATAAGTCTTTAAAAATGATATTGAGGTTCCTAAAACCATTTTCTTTTAAAGTCTAACGTTTCATAGCTATCCGCTTCCAAAGTGGTAAAATGAGCGTCCCCCCCATCTTACTTCTAAACCAAGAGAGTGTAAATTTTGAAAAAAAATATATAATATAGATCGTAACAAATACTTTCAACAAAAATTGGTTTGGACGAGATTAAACGAGTAGTTTTTGAGATATAGCATGTTTTCAACAACCGCAAACATAACTTTGTACTTCATACAAACACTATGAAAAACAAAGTTATATTTGCAGTCAAGAAAATATTGTGGTATTTTAATAAGTAGAAGTTAGTGGATTCCCTAATTCAATTAAAGTTGGCACGGAACCCTCTATGCGCGAGTCCGACTCGCACTTGGCCGGTTTTTATCAGTGCCTTCTGCACGCTATTTTCTATAGTGTGACGTGCTGTGTTGTGTTACATTAGTTTTAAATTATGGGTACATAAATAAAACGAATGTTTAAAAAGTACATAACTTTATTTTATTATCATCATAGTAGTAATAATATAATAATAATAATATCTTATCAGACCTCACGAAATTCATCAAATGTTTTGGCAAGTACAGTTCACACTAACATTTTTATTTAAAGTCCAAGGAGTAAAATATATGGCTTGAAGATTTTTTTGTCATCAAAGCTACCAATAAAATAACATTTTGAGCTTATCCTCAACATTGAGCCAACAATTCATAGAAATATCACCAATGTAGCCTCTTAGAGACAATAAATCATTCACATACTTAAATACATAAAAAATCTGCCTTAAGTAACAATTAAAATTACACTAAAAAGTATTTGCTTAAAATGGAATGCATAGAAACATTACTTATTTACATCATTGCTCCTGCGATATGTACTATTATCCTCCAATACTCAGTGGTGTTTTATTTAAAATAAAAAGTCAATCAAATAAAAACGACATTATAAAAATGTATTACCTTTTCATCGCTTAATCAACGAATTTGTCTCATAACAATTAAATAAATATACAGTGTGTCTAGTCACCGATCCGATCCGTTAGGGCGCCTTAATATGATCAATTTTACCAACTTAAAGCCGAAATCCACGTTATGTTACAATCCTAATATACCTCTAGGATATGTTATCCTTTTTTGATACTCCATATAATTTTTGTGTTAAAAACATCTAATAATTCAAGATAGTAATGTATCATCCTGGTTATAATGTTTACGTTTTCAACAATGCATTCCTTGACTTTGCCGCCTCCACGCGTGCCACACCATTAGCCAATCTAAGATAGTCCAGGTGGAACTTTACTTAATAATGCGCCAGCGTAATCCTTTGTCCACCATGCCCACAACCCCCTCGGTAAACTAGGTCAGTAGTTAAAGACAGCCGAGTGAATGACCCGCGCGGCGTGCTCGTTATAGAATGTTTCGTACTAAATTGTGCTATTTTTTTTTTAATTTCTTAGGTTTTTAAATATTAATATTTACTAAGTTTTATTTAACGTATGACAAGTAGTTATAGGATACTTTATATGGCCTACGGCTTTAAGACTGTTAAAAAAGCACGGTGTATAAATATGTTTTATTTTTTATTTTTCAATGTTACAAAAAAAACTAGACTCATATACGTTTTTTTACCACTTTTTAGATGTACAAAAGCATTATCTAAAAGCTTATTATTATGTAGGCTTATGTTAATAGGTACCTTAGCTTTAAGTGAACTTCTCTAGGCGTTATAATTAATTGAATATGCGGGAACGCTGCGACTGCTAAGGAGACTCATTTTTTTTTCTTTCAGTTATTAGATGCACTGTCATTCCCTAAAAATTGTCAACTAGTCTAGCCGTTATGAATAATTGAAACGCTGAAACTGCTGTAAGTGAGTCATATTGAATTAATCATAACGCCTAGACTATTTGACTACAAGTTTATTTATTACCATAAATTTTTAGGTAATGACTTAGTGTAACTTACTAGGGATGGAACGTATTTACCTTACCAGGTTTACAAACAAAGTATTTGCTTCAAAGTACGTATACCAGGTAAAGGCTCAAAATACTTCCCTTAAATACTTTTAATAAATTATAGTTTAAAAGTGTACATCCGGCCGTCTGAGCCAGGCTTCTATGGAAATCTAGCATATCTAGGCTGATAAAGAATTGTTAGTGACGCTGATATATCCAGGTTTCATCGTTTGTGACGCAATAGTTTTCTTGGAAAATCAAAAAAACTAGGCTCAGACAGCCAGAATTTCGCATTTTCTGACTTTCCAGATCTCAACTATCAGAGGGTTTCAGGGCGCTGTTTCTTATTAAATGTGATGTGACGCGTAAGTGACGGTCATCCGAAGTACTTTCATCCATTTTAATCCAGTACTTTTTGAGAAATCGTGATAAACGTGTGGCTCAGACAGCCAGATATCTGGTCGTCTGAGCCAACTTGTTTTTCTCTATATTTCACGAAATGTTATGTTTCGAACAAATGTTTTTAGGATTTACTGATGTGACGACGTTAGTGACAGCTCTCAACCAGATTTGAACCTCCGTGACGCACGCGTTTTTGAGAAATTGAGAAAAAGCTGCTGGCCAAAAAGCCACCCAGTTCTACCACTTCCAGGTGTTGTACGAAGCTGAAAACTCATCTAATCTGATGTGACGCGGCCACTAAATACAAAAAATCGTAAGTGACGGCCGCCAATCAAAAGTTATAAGCATTTCAAATGTTTCTCATACATTGATGCATTTGGGTGGCCACACTTCGCACTCTTTATGGAAACGGAAAGACAATTAAGTAAAAAATGTAAGCTAAAGCCCCTCATATTATCAAGGCGGATGCTTTCTCCTGCTATTTAAATATTTAATTACGTAGTCAATAACTACGCCGATAAAGGAAAATATGTTAATTATGTATGGGTATTTAAATTTTATGTTTTTTTAAAATTATTCTTTATTTGAAAATAACCGCTAGCTCCAGCTGATTACTACAATATAAGACTTTTTCGGTATTAAATACATACTACGTACTCATTCCCCAACTCGTCCCATATGATTACGGCCCATTTGGGACAAGATGCAATTATCAATTTTAAACATTCTGCAAATCGTCTCCTGCTTTTTGGGTGCAAAATAATAACCATAAAATGGCACAGAAGGTGAAACGCAGTTCGCTGGGACAGCTTATTATTATTACGAACAAAAATTACTAAGCAAGCCTTATTTCACCTTCGAAACACGATACGCGCGCCATCTTTGTGTCGTTGACATGCCATCAATGCGAACTAAACAGTTTCGATCAATATGTCTGATGCGGAGGGATAAAGAATGGAATGCGCTACCGGCTGAAGTGTTCTCGAAACCCTTAATTTGGGCATTTTCAAGAGAAGAGTGATTAAGCTATTACTGATCAGACATGATCAATCCTTGACGACATCATCACTTACTACCAGGTGTGATAGTGGTCAAATGGCTGATCATTTAAATAAAAATATATAGATATACTATAAAATTAAGCAGGATGGAAAGAAATCATCCACTCTATATCATTTATTTTTATAGCTCAAAAGATTGTTGTTGAATTTAACAAGAAAGTTTAAATATGTATATTACAAAATGTATGCATAATAAATAAAAATGTAAGTAACAATTGGTGGTTAGAGAGGTGCGTAGAGACCAACTTACGAAAATAATTAAGTAAAATCTTTTGTTTTGGACTTGTCATGTTTATTACCACAGGTTGTAGCGTTTATCTTATTTTAAAGTTTATGTTCACAGGACAAGAAACAAATATTTTGTTTTAATAAAGCAATGAAATAAGTTTTGTGCTAATGGATTTTTACTTAGTTCGAAGACTTTATTGATTTTATGACGAGTATAGTATACCTATTTACGAGTAGTATTATTCACATTTTACTAAATTTGTTTTATCCGATGTATATTATATTTTACTTAATCATTTAAAGGGTTTCCTTTCATGCAACAAAATTGTGTTAATATTTTTATAACAATATTATTGATTTTATTCTGATTATACTAATATTGATACTTTTAACTTATTGATTACTTTAAATGACGTTAAAAAATCATTTGATTTAATTATCTGCATCTCGTCCAAAATAAGCTGTAGACATGTTTTGGATGAATTGATGAGCTTCTATTTGTATAAATGCTACACCAGAAACAATTCGTAAAATAACTTTTTTATTTACTAAAATATCAATAACAGGAGACTTCCACATCGTAATTCTAAGACGTTGGGTGTGATCAGAATTATCAGTAAACAACTATCTAAACGAAGAGTAAAAAGGTAAGTGCAAAGCGCTGAGTATGACTACTCAGCCTGGAGCCTAGCTTTTTTGAAGAGAACGCTGACTACGCCTAGTAAAAGTAGTAAGTAATCCAACTAAATACTGATCTGCTGACTGCGGTCTGAGTCTGGAGCTTACGTTAAAACATGCCTGATTGTTGTCATAAGTCTTTGGGCCCCTTTTAGTATACTACTACTAACTACTAGCCCAATGTCATCTCCACAAATTTTTTTAAATGCATTTTTTTATGATTAATTTTGTAAGTGCAGGTTTTCCTTGTCAGTACATCAGTCACTTATCGTGTCTATCAGTAGTGCAGTTTTTTTTCAGCAACTGTCATCACTGTAAATGTCTAATTTTTCGTCTGACGCTATCTTGCTTGTCGAATTAACAGTGATTAAAAAGTGTTTTAAAGTTCTCATTTAACATATTTTCTTTAACTTGATAGCGTATTCCTGTTTTTTAAATGGTGAATAAAATATGAGCCCGTACATGGTTTGATAAACTACGATCTTGGTAAGATCATCTCATTTAAACTAGAAATGAAAAATAAAAGCCTCCTTTTAAACGTTTAAGAATTACTGAGGAAGAGCTGCAGAATGTAAATATATCTTTGATTTTCTGCATTTCGTCCCAAATATTTTATAGGCATGGTGGGACGAGTTCATGAATCATTAAATTTTCCATCCAAACAAAAATAGGAAACGACTTGTAGAATGAAGTTAGTATTTATATTGATTTTTTGCATCTTGTCCCAAGTGGACCGTAATCACATGGGATGAGTTGAGGAATATGTTAGTATTATACCTTACAGAAATTTTCTTATATTGTAGTACCTTACTGAAACTAGTGGTTGTTTTCGAATAAATAGTAAACAATCGATTTTTTTTCTTGAAATACCATTTGAGCATAAATAATTATCATATTTTCCTTCATCGGTGTAGTTACTGACTACTTAATTACATATTTACATAGCAGGAGAAAGCATTCGCCTTGATAATATGAGGGGCTTTAGCTTACATTTTTTACTTAATTGTCTTTCCGTTTCCATAAAGAGTGCGAAGTGTGGCCACCCAAATGCATCAATGTATGAGAAACATTTGAAATGCTTATAACTTTTGATTGGCGGCCGTCACTTACGATTTTTTGTATTTAGTGGCCGCGTCACATCAGATTAGATGAGTTTTCAGCTTCGTACAACACCTGGAAGTGGTAGAACTGGGTGGCTCATACAGCCAGCATCCGGCTGTCTGAGCCAGCAGTTTTTTCTCAATTTCTCAAAAACCGCGTGCGTCACGGAGGTTCAAATCTAGTCGAGAGCTGTACTAACGTCGTCACATCAGTAAATCCTAAAAACATTTGTTCGAAACATAACATTTCGTGAAATATAGAGAAAAACAAGTTGGCTCAGACGACCGGATATCTGGCTGTCTGAGCCACACGTTTATCACGATTTCTTAAAAAGTACTGGATTAAAATGGATGAAACTACTTCGGATGACCGTCACTAACGCGTCACATCACATTTTATAAGAAACAGCGCCCTGAAATCCTCTGATAGTTGAGATCTGGAAAGTCAGAAAATGCGAAATTCTGGCTGTCTGAGCCTAGTTTTTTTGATTTTCCAAGAAAACTATTGCGTCACAAACGATGAAACCTGGATATATCAGCGTCACTAACGATTCGTTATCAGCCTAGATATGCTAGATTTCTATAGAAGTCTGGCTCAGACGGCCGGATGTACACGTTTAAAAAAACTAAAAAACCACGCTTTTCTAGCTAACCGAACTAAAAAGTAGAAAATAATTTTTAATTACAAAGAGTTAGAGAATAATTCAATTCAGAGTAAAAAGCGTGGGTGCTTGATATATTAAATGTTGCACCCCACGCTTTTTACTCTGAATTGAATTATTTAGTTCGATGTTTCAATTAATTATTTGCGGACATGCGACACGCGATAGCTCTATCTTTCTTACTCCCTTACAAAGTATCCACGAAAGAATTTATTAATCCTGGCGGTCCTTATAAGGATATTGAGAAACTGTTATTAAATTATTGCATTGTCATCGGTCCTTGATACGTGTGCAAAGTTTCAAATATATCAAACTTCTGGAAATCAGTCAAATTTATGCTTAAAGATTCCATTACATACATACATACATACATAGATACAACCCAAGCTAATAAAAGCGTAGTAAAAAGACCGTAGTTATGAAAATAAACCTCAAGTTCATACAAAAAGGTCTAAAAGTGCGAGAAATGAAAGAAGTACTCGCAACTAGTTTTTTGTTAACATAAAAACTAAACATCATTTTTCTTGACCGTTATACGTTTCAAGTGTTTAGAACGATTATATAATGGGAGCTTTTGATAATTTTCTTGATGTCAACTTATTGTCTACCTATTAAACTGTCAAATGAAACTATTTTTATGCTGAAAGGTCTTATAAAAATCAGTAATGCAAAATAAATGGATCTTCCCAGACACAGAATCCGGAAAAAAAATAGCTGCATTTTGTAAATAGTAGTAGTAGTAGGGCTCTTATTAAATTATAGTGGATTTGATATTGCTGCGCCCTGACGGGTCGGACACCGGTGACCAGACACACTGTATAAGATTTGTTTAAAGTGTGGCACAGCATACGCTACCTTACCTTTGGCATCGCTAGCGTCTTGTTAATTTATCAAGTATTCTATTCTATTATACGGGGTTCTCGCGAGTATTTTTTTCCGTAGACACCCAAAACATCGAAAAAAGATAATTACAAGAGGCAACGCTTAATATGAGCTTTACCATAACTGACTGGTTCACTTCTAGGATTAATAATTATTTATTTAGAGAAATAGTCACGACCAGCCAGTGAGTTAGTTTATAAGATAAAAATCCAACATGAACACGACGAAATTGTTTAGAGTAGTCACGGATTGTGGAAATAACACAACAACAGCTAGAGGGAATACACAATTCTATAATCAAGTATGAGGCAAATGTAAGTAAACTACTCCAAATATAACTATGCTCTCTCTGAACAAATAGCTGGGTACGTTACATCCTATGTCACGTACATAAAATAACAATATTAATTTTATGGTCACTTTTCAGATGTATAATCTCGACGAGATAGTCTGAGGTAGACCGCGCTTAATATCAATCTCTAGATTGAAATTAAGCGCAAAAAAAAACAAATTGGTGAGGGGTACTCTGTCTTACCGGAAGTGTAAGTACCGTCGTGGACATTATCATTTTCGAACGAAAATCACTTACACACGCAACGCAAAAACGGGCGTAAACGGGCGCAAAAACTTCAAACAAAAGATGACGCGAGGTGCAGGCGATTTCGGCTCTTAAATCGGTAAGGTGGCGGTGTCCTTGGGAGTCTTTAGATTTGGTATTTGTCCTATCCGTTGTCCCAGGTGGGTGCCGCGATACATACTAAGGATGCCTTTGATTTGCTCGTGGCGCTTGCTGCGCACCGCTCACCGCCTTAGGCAACGATTACACCATCAGTTTGGCGTCAGTCTGGTCAAAATGATCTTAATCTACAAAGACTGTTATACCAATGATAATTAAAACGTAAAAGCTGTCCATCATTCTGGTGTCAGGGCATGCCAACGGATTGAACCGAGCGTGTTACTGGCCTTACTTATTTGTCATTCATTACCCGAAGCTGTCTCTCAACTTCGCACGTAAAAAACGAAGTCATTTTGTTGCCTTAATAAAAAAATACCTATGTGCCACTGTCCACGTAGCTTCATAGACCGCGTATTCGTCATTATACGCTTGGTGTACGCTTGCTTGCAACTTACATACAAAACAATGTAACTCTGTCGACGGAGCGGCAACGTCGCGCTCGCGTCGCTGCACGCAGGCTGCATGACGCCTGCCGTACTTGCTGTCATACGCCGGAGCGTACATGGAGTGAACGCACGTGTTTTTTTATTGTAAAAAATGTATTTTGTTTTTGTAATAATTGTCCTGCGATCTGGAGTAAATTTTGATAAGTTATTTTACTCATTCTATAGAATAAGTGAAATACACTGTCATCTAATAATTATCTTGCCGCTATGAACAATATACAGTTGATATTTCTTTGTATATATGAATGGGTCCAATATATTCGTCGTTTTCGTCGACTTCGAATGTAGTGTTAGCCAAAATAACGTCTTCGTCATCCGACTGCATTCTCACAAATGATTGACAATGTACGCTTGCAATACGCTTCATGGATAGAGACGGGTACGCTGGGCTGCTTAAGCTGCACGACGTATTTTGAAGCGTCTATGAAGCTACGCCTCCGTGGACAACAAGGCTTGAAACCGGTTCAAGATATACCGGTATTATAACGGTTAAACCGGTTTTATCGTAATATTCCGTTCTGGAGCGGAACCCATTAAGATCGATACTGTGAACCTAAATAAACCGGTTAATGCCTAGCTGCTTGCGACGATCCCAACACAACTTGTTTTTTACCGAATATTTTTCGAAAGAGGTTATACTGATTATCAGATTCTACACAATTATTTCCTTGGCCATAATATTGTTTAATAATAAGTATAATTAAAATTTACAAAAATATGTCAAAAAATTACCACTGCACGTATCTGATAGGATATATAAACAAAATACGTTTTATTGAATAAAAACAAACGTCAGATGCGCTCACCGCTCGCAGATCTAAACAAAGCTCAGATGGTTGTCCTGCCTGAACGAAAAGTTAAACCGGTTAATGAAAAATACCCATATTTTTCCAAACCGGTTCAAAGGGACATAACCGTTTTGAAAATATTCCATTCCTTCGATTTGATCTTGCTCGCGGCAGTCTGGTCAGAATGATCATATAACTTACAAAGACTGTTAGACTGATGAAAATTAAAACGTTCAAGCTGTCCATCATTGTGGTGTCAGGGTATACCTTTAAACCGAGCGTGTTACTTGCCTTACTTATTTGTCATCCACTACCAGAAGCTGTCTCTCAACTTCGCACGTCGGTCGATAGTCACAAAATATAACATTGACAAACACTGTAATAAACGAAGTCATTTTTGGTGCCTTAGTTTAACCGGATGATGAAAAATACTCATATTTTCCAAACCGGTTTAAAGGGACATAACCGTTTTGAAAATATTCCATCTGTATTTTCGTGAAATCGGTTAAAAAAAATACCGGTTTCCAAGCCCTGGTGGTCAGTGTGGCTAAGTGGACAGTGTATCGGGTGGGTACCGCG
>CAWUPE010000060.1:0-19114 GCA_963924145.1 Pyrausta purpuralis
AGCTTCAGTTTATGCCATACAGGATTTGCTTTCGCATCGCGATGGCATACAAGTTACACAATAGCCCTGTGGCTCGAACTAAACCCTGTTTGTAAGCCTTGTCGAGATCTACGAACGAGTTTTATAGAGCTGCGCGTACAATAGCTAGTCATTTTATGCGCTGTGAAACGGCTGTGAGTATATTTAGATGGGAAACGCAATTTCTTGGGTGAAATGGTGAAAAGGTTAAATGCTTCATAATTTCAATTCGTGTTTGTCAATTCATTGGATTCATACATATTGTAAAAAAAATATAAGCCGTATTTGTGACAGAAATTTTCATGTTTTAACGTCCATTCAGTATCCTCAAAGTCAAATTATAGAATAAAATTATCCCTTCTAATTTTTCTAAGTACTTGAATATCAGTGTTCCCACAGGAATACAGCCCAAAGCCCTTCAAAGCCAGAGTTAACAGGTTTATTCTAGGTGAGCTCGCACCATCGTCGACTGTGTCTAAACTAGGTAAAGTATAGATGTAAGAGCAAACCCATTTAGATTTAAAAAAATACCGGCTATGTGCGAGTCGGATTCGTGTACTGACGTTTCTGTACCACCTTTTACTAAATAATGGGTCCACTTACTTCCACTTGCCAAAATATGACAGTTTTTAGAGTTCCGTAGCCAAATGGCAAAAAATAGAACCCTTATAGTTTCGTCAAGTCTGTCTGTCCGTCTGTATGTCACAGCCAGTTTATTCTGAAATTATTAGTATTACAACGTTGAAACTTAGTGGATAAATGTATCTGATTAACCGCTTACGGTTCTCACACAAAAAATAAATAACAACGATATTTAATGATATTTAATATCCATCTATGAACTAAAATATAAAATTTTTTTTCGTCAAATCATCGTAGAACCATTTACTCTAAAAGTCTAACGTTTGAGAGATGTACGCTCCAAAAGTGGTAAAATGGGCGGGCGATTGTTTTTTTTTAAATATACATGATGTAGATCTTGACAAAGACTTTCAACAAAAAGTAGTTTGAACGAGATTGAACTATTAGTTTTAGAGATAAAGCACGTTTCAATAACCTCAAACAAAACTTTGTTATTCATTTAAATACTATGATAAACAGAGCTATATTTTCTTTAAAAAAATATTGTGGTATTTTGGCTAAGTGGAAGTAAGTGGATCTCTGATTCAGTTCAAGTTGGCACAGAACCATTGGTGTGCGAGTGCGACTCGCACTTGGTCGTTTTTTTTTTGTTGACTACGTTAATTAACATGATATTCATAGTAAGTATGAACGACAAACTAAAGTTATAGCTTTAACGGAAGCGTCTATATTCCAAATGTTAAACTTTACGCATAATTACTCAATGTCATTTTAAAAGACCTTTCCATTAGACGACTTACACGCATAGGTTTGAGTATCATTTTTCTCTGTATTAGTTCCGTGTCAGGGATGCCTGCGATTTAATATTTATATTTCTTATTTTTGTATTAAAATCGTAAAGCGGTCAACAGAATTCACCTTCTAATATAAAGCTCGTGTTGTAATAGTTTTACAATAGCTTGTGTAATAATGAAGTGGTTGCTTACAATTTCCTTCCTCAAAGTTTGTCCATAGCGCGCCACTGACAGTCAATTTGTATGAACAAATCGCTTGTTTTTATAAAGTTCTTTATGACCGCCATTTCCATCTCACGGGACGTTAACGACCCCGATTATTGGGCTAAAAATTACGTGTTGTTTCCACCATTTTGTTGGGTCGGTCGTTACACTTTGGGAAAATGAGGGAACTATTTAGCTTGGCGTATTAAAGTTTGCGGCGCTGTTAAATGGACGAGTGAACTGGTATGACGGGACTGCGAAGTCGCTGGTTTCTAAAGCCCAATTTTTTAAATCGATATTAATAGTAAAATGTAATTACCAGCGGGTGAATATTTTATGACTTTTAAATAATAATAGTTAGCAACGCTATTTTATTTTTTCGTACCTTTTTAGCAAACCATTTCACTACTTCACAATACCCACACATGGGGGTGCATTTCAAATAGCTAATCCTCCATTTTCGATGTCCGCCATGTTGGAAGTCACGTGCCATATTTTTTTTTGTATTCCCTGAAAGGGTTTGATACCCATATCATGGGGGTGCA
Source organism: Pyrausta purpuralis (assembly GCA_963924145.1). Classification (NCBI taxonomy): domain Eukaryota; kingdom Metazoa; phylum Arthropoda; class Insecta; order Lepidoptera; family Crambidae; genus Pyrausta; species Pyrausta purpuralis. The sequence continues at coordinate 2,144 of CAWUPE010000060.1, forward strand.
TTTCAAATAGCATATCCGCCATCTTGGGAGGCCACCATATTGGATTTGTAATGACGTTTCTCAGCTATGTATTGTCATCAAAACTCAGTGCGTGTGCAAAATTGCATCCTAAAGACCGGAAAGTGGGTCAAATTAAGATTCCAAGATTTTCTTACATACATAGTTACAAATGAAGCTAATATAAGCGTGATAAAAATACTTTAACCAGTGGTCATCCAAATAGCCAGTCTGTCATTTTTTTTCAGGTACATATTATTTCTTTAAAACACACAAAATTGTCATTTTTTTACCGCTGGTAACAACATTTTACCATTACTATCGATGAAGAAGTTGGGTCTTAGCTGGCTGTCAGGATAAAGCTTTTTTGACTGATTTTTTATTGCATATTTTTGATGATTTTGAATACTTTTAAAAACAAACACTGTGGATGATAATGTTTTTTAAAAATCTTATATGATGAAATAAGAAACCAAAAATCCCGCACGGTGGCTCGGTTAGTAAGAGCGTTGGCTCGGTTCACCAGAGGTCGTGGTTTCAAATCCTGCGAGCGGAATTTTTGGTTTCTTATTTCATCTTCTAAAATGCATGTGTTTATTTCAAAGAATCCTCAAATAAGGTTGCAAACAGTTTGACTACTAGCTAACATAGCCAGTAGATGTGATCGTTGCATTTGGTAGGTGTTGTTCAAGCGTGTCGCTGCCGCATGCGAATGCGTTGGTGTATTAAAAGCGTAAGAGCTTTTTAACATTTAATTACACGTTTATTTATTACGATAACTGTTTTGAGTACTTAATCTTTTGGTCGTGGAGCACCAGTATTTCCTAAATACCTATTTTAAGTACTAGGTCGTAATGTGGAAAAAGCTCAGACATGTCCAACTAAAGAGATGATATTTCTCGTAAAACCCTCTTCTTTTCTTACTTTGTCTTAGCTAAACAATACAAACATGCAAACACATAGATGCAGTCGCACTGCTATTTATTTGTCAGTCTTTTTTGTAAACTTACCTCATCATCGCACACTTGCGTAACATATTCTTTCCTTCCATGTAAATTCCTTTGGGAAAAAACTAATTTTTTTATCAGACTACGAATGTGTTCCGTACAAAGATATACACTTGGGCACACTATTTCTGTTGTTTGCGTACACGGTTTTTCAATTTGGTTGTTTATTTCTCAATGTTGAAAAACTTTTTTCTATTTCTACAAAAAACGTTAAAAATGTAGTTTTATTTTGATTAAATGTGGTCAGCAATTTTACGCTTCTTTTATGTTATTACAGATAACTTAATAGTGATCAAATGTGATAAGGTAAGATTAAAGTGACTCGATGTAGCTTTAACGAGAGCCAACTTAGAATTTCATAGACAATGCAAAATTCACCGTGTTGATTTTAAATATTTTGTAACGTTAAGCCCGCCTCAGCAAAGCTGATGGCTACCTGACGCCAACGCAACACCAACCGTACGGCAAGTCGGCTAAGTTAGCCAAGCCATAGACAAGCAGCCGCTTGTAAGCCCCGTTTCCCCACATTAACTTCCGCCAGCCGTGCCTCTGATGGAGGGAGCAAGCCTATACAGCGTGTCCGGGATAGCTTAAGCGATATTGGCGGGAGGTATTTTAAAGCAAATTTACAAAAACTTTTATTAATGATACAATACCGAAAACTTGAAAAAAAAAACGCTTTTCCATACTAAAATCCAAATAAAGGTTAGATTTTATTATGAGAAAGTGATCTATTTTCCGAGTTTTCGGTATTGTTTCATTAATAAAAGTTTTAGTAAATTTTCTTTTAATTACGTCTCTCCAATATCGCTAAAGCTATCTCGGACACCCTGTATATGCGCCGGATAGCTCAGTCAAGCTCACTTGCACGCCGCAGCCACTGAATTAGCTGTAACTCTGCTAGTTTGAGGATCCATTATTGTCTCATTGATTTGCCTTTGGACTTAATCTGTGTGTTGAATGTTTTTTAATTTATGCCACTTGTTTCATTTGTTTAAAACTTTTATAACTCTTTCATGTTGAACAATATTTTTCTAAGTTTCAAGTCTCTAAGCACTTGATCACTCAGCACTGAGTTAACTTGATTGCTAATTTAAAAGCTCTATGTCATTTTCAAGTTGATCATCAACAAAGTTCAGCCGATCCCTTAGGCGTCTAAGCCGCTTATTGTAGACTTATTGAAACATGCTTAAGAGTTCAGTGCCTACGGAATTCAAAACGCCAGAATGATTTGAGAAGAAACTTTTCACTATCTCCTGAACAACAAGGCAATGAAATTTTCTGTCGGGTAAAAATCAACACGCGTGCTACGTTTTGTCCAATTTGATATCATTTTATTTGTATGAATATTATGCTTAAGGGTTATACATATTTGTTAAAAAAAACAAAACCAAGCAGTTTGTTCGAAGATGAAAAAGAAACACACTAATACCATCACTATGAACAGTAGTTTCATACAAAGAACACTCATGTACGGGATGCTCCCACTTATGTTACATTGCTAAATAACGAAAAATTATTACAGTTATTAAGGGACGTCGATTGGAATTGTACATTAAATATGGATTGCCCTGAGGAGATATACCAATTTATTTGCAAAAATTTTTATGAATGTTATTGGGAATCAAAGTACGAAAAAAGAGTTAGTTCTACAAATAGTATTGAACATAAATGGATAAACCAAAATATTATAAATCTAGCAAAAAAAGGGATCAATTGTATGCAATGTGGTTAAAGGATACTAATAACAAGGAACTGAGAAGTGAATATAATAGAATAAGAAATAAAACAACAAAGTAATACATAAAAATAAAATAAATACATAAGGACTGAAATAAACAACCATAACACAGATACAAAAAAGTTGTGGCAAATAATAAATAATATAACGGGGAAAATAACACAATCTATTGATAAATTAATCATAAACGCATTTGGTGATGATGTTGGCGGTCTAAAAAATGTAGCTAACAAATTTGCTGATAAGTTCCAACATAATGTTAAGTCGATTATTCCAAATTGCCCTCACAATCTATTGAATAAACAAGATTATACAAAATTAGTAGACAAATCAATGTTCTTTCCTAAAGCTACAGATTCGGAAATTCTTAAAGTAATTAAAAAAACCAACCCACATAAAGCTCCGGATGTGGATGGCATTCGGGCAATAATTAATACGAGTATTGTCGTGAAGCGACAAATGTGAAGAAGTAGAAGTTAAAAGAAAGAGGTAGAAAAGAGGGAATAGAATTTATATTAAAACAAAAAAAATACAGTACTGAAATATGAGATGAGTTGATGTCTGTATGAATGAAAGTAAAGTGCAGTGGGCGTGAGGTAGTGTCTTCAGATCTTCTATAAGTATTGTCTTCTATAAGGCAGTAAAGGGCGGCGTCGGAGTGCAGGGCCGACACAGCGGAGGTAGCAGCGACGCCTACTCCCCTAGCGTGAGGAGGTGTTACAGCAGTCACTGGCGGTTCTTCAAGACTTCTTGAGGGAAAATGAAGAGTGTTAAACTTGTAGTATGTCTAATGAATAATAGAACTGTTCGAGCTTAGAACTCGGAATCGAATGAATCGAATGAAAAAAGTAAAGGCTTATATAGGGGCCTGGGCCTTTCAAATTTAGATCGAGGTAGGTTCAAAAATAGAACATGAATACTGGTGGTTTACAGAGGATTTAATTCGAAAAAGTAAGAAACTTTGATAGAAGTTGTCAGACTTTGAAAGATATTGTCATAACAACCATGTCAATAAAGATATAAAAATTGTCAATAATCAAGCAATTTACATAAATAAACTGAATAACGAATCATCACCCAATGCAAATTAAAGGAAAATTGCAAACAAAGGTAAAACACAGCTATTTTTGCAGTGTTATGTACAGAAAAGTAGAATAACAGAGCTTTGAAAGTTTGACATTTTTAGATTCACAATAAATATTGTTCAAAAAGGATTAGAAAACAAATATAATCCAAAAATACAGAGTAATAGTACAAGAAGAGTAGAAAGGCAGGTAATGCCTATAGTTTAATGTCTACAGTACGACTTTTTAGGGAGAAAATACGAACTGTGTTATGGTAGATAAAATCTATGATTAACTCTATGTTCGTGTTTACAGCAAATGAACCAGCAATCTTTGGATGGAAAAAGGAAATGAAAGAATGGAGAAACAAAGATAATGTGATGAAAATGTTAATGTGGATCCGATGAATATTAAATATATTAAGGTACTCAATTTATTACATATAATACATGTACAACAGTACAGTATAGCTACAGGACGCTACCCCAAAGATTTGAAAAAAGGGATCGTTCGGCCTATACATAAGGGTGGTAGCACGCAAGATTATGGCAATTACCGTCCGATAACAATCTTACCAGTTGTAGACAAAGTCATAGAAAAATTTACTTGCAGTAAAATCCAAAAATTCTTCTCTGAGAATTCTATCTTATCTTCTCAACAATATGGATTCCAATCAAGTAAGAGCACTACGATGTTGTTATCTCGCTTTACTGATGAAGTCAATAATTATCTCAATGACAAAAAACATGTTATTTTAGTTTTAATTGATTATGGGAAAGCATTCGACACTTTGCGGCATGAACTGCTTATAGAAAGATTGGATGATAGTGGAATAAGAGGTAAATTACTAGATTGGTGCAAAGACTACCTTAAACTTCGGAGTTACCACGTTAAAATAGGTGATAGGCTTAGCGAGGAAGTCAATGTTACCGAAGGCACAGCGCAGGGTTCGGTCCTCGGCCCTTTGCACTACTTAACATACGTCAACCATCTCAATAACGTCATCAAGTTCTGTACAGTTTACCAATTCGCGGACGACACGTGTCTTGTAGCAGCTGACAAAGATCCCTTGGTTGCACAAGAACGTATTCAAGCAGACTTCACTGCAATATGTAAGTGGTCACATGACTCGGGACTTGTTCTCAATGCCAATAAAACGAAATTCATACACGTACGCTCAGTGCGTATTCACTACTTAAGTAGTATACGCGTAAAAGTAGTCGCCCATAGTCATGACTGCCTTCATGCAAAACTGCAATGTACCAGTAGCAGCTGTATGGAGCTTGAGCAAGTTACTGAACATACATATCTAGGATTGGTGATTGATAATAGATTTAACTGGCTCAAACATATCGAGAAAACATGTGATAAATTAAGAGCTATCCTGGCAAAATTCTATATAATTAAAAGTAAAGTACCTAATGACGTCCTTCTGACAATGTACAAGACGTTAGTTGAAAGTATTTTATCATATGGTCTAAGTAGTTACGGTCGAACGTATAAAACGTACTTAGATCAGATTTTAAATTTACAATACAGGTTATTAAAAATGATTGTTCCAACAAAAATAAAAAGTAAATATTTGGATGACATGAGGGGATTATTTAAGCATTGCGGTATTTTACCAATACATAAGAAAGTCGAACTTAATTTACTTCTTGAACAATACTTTGAAAATAGTCTAAAAATACCAATTAAACACGAAATCACTACTAGAAGTATAACAAACAAAAAACTTATAATTCCAAAATTTAATAACGACTACGGAAAAAGGACAAGCCAATACCTCATACCAGACCTTATTAACAAAATACCAACAGAAATAAAAAATAAAATTAACGAAAAAAATATCAAAAGAATATTAAAAGCATATTTTCAAACAACATTAGTGTTAACTGAAAAGGAGCGTGTACTAAGTTGAAGCATCCTGTACGCAGCTAGGCGAATGCGCACATAAGCGAGTGATCTGCATGAATGGGGTTGTTTACGCGCAAACGCAGCTAGTTCGCACACCGTGTCGCATAATGCAACCGGTACAATTGATGCGTCGAGTAGATCGATGTGCGCGTTCACTTAATAGCAGACATACTCGCAGATATGCAGTCGTTTTGTTAAACACTTGTGTGACTAAAATAATCTATAGTTATTTTGTACTTTGTATTAATTTTTATTAATTAATGATTTTTATTGCTATACGAGTATGGATGCTCAACGATCATTGAGAACACTAGTATCTAGACAAACCTGTAATAGGCTTTAAGATACTATTAATTAAGCTGATACGTGTATATTTTTCTTATGATGATAGTAATAATAATAAATAAATAATAAATAGGAATAATAATAGCATAAAATTATTATTCCTTCCAATAGGAAATATACATTCTATGCTTCAGACAAAATGCGACGCAAGGTGCAAGAGATTAAGCCCTTTAAAGAATTTTCCCCTTGTACTGTACCATACCATATTTGTGTACGTCCGACTAAACACATATCTTGCACAAAAGTAGCACCTTTTATTTTAAGGTTCATTTCTTTATTAGTGCGCACAGTATTTTTGATGTGTATTTTCGTAGATTGTACAAACTAAATCTGGTATTAACAATAACGATTTTATATTTTGTATACCATGACTGTGCTAGGAACGTGTCAGGCACGTAAAACAACACGATACGCTCTACCTTACCCTGATCGGATCGACAGCGTTGTGTCTCACGGTTTATATGTAGCGAGAGCGAGAGCGAGCGATAACGCATTGTGCCGGAGCTAACACGCTCCGTGCGTGGCACGCTACGGTGATGGTCGGTGACGGAACGTTCTAGACGGAACGAGTCTAACGGTAGTGTTACACGACGGTTCCCGATCCTAGTCTGCACCACATATTTACTTACTTCTGTAATAGTATACTTCAGCACTAAACCACATACTCACTGCGTGTAACTTATGTTACCCCATTGTATTCACTAAATTACACATTCTCTTCGTCATAATATATTCAATACATTACAATTCAAATTACTATCTAAATTTAAAAAATTATGATTAACGTAAATGTCGGAAGTGTCCACCATGTTGAATCTCATTCGGCTATGATATAAGAATAACTTAGATTAATATTTAAATGATTTAATTATTAGAATTGAATTTTATTAATTGTATATTAATTATTTAAAGATTATTGGGACACTTATTAGATTTTTAGGGTTCCGTAACCGAATAGCAAAAAACGGAACCCTTATAGTTGCGTCAAGTCTGTCTGTCTGTCTGTCTGTCTGTCTGTCTGTCCGTCAGTATGTCACAGCCATTTTATTCTGTAACTATAAGCAATACAATATTCAAATTTGGTATCCTGTTAACTGCTTACCGATTCTCATACAAAAAATAAACAGTAATGACATATTAGGGGGGGGGGGGGGGGGGGGGGGGGGGGGGGGGGGAGGGAGGGGCTCCCATACATGAAACTAAAACCAAAAAAAATGGTTTTAGTTTGGGCGTCCCCCCCCCCCCCCATCTAACTTCTAAACCAAGCAAGTGTAAATTTTGAAAAAAATATGTAATGTAGATCTTATTAAATACTTTCAACAAAAACTAGTTTGGACTAGATTGAACGAGTAGTTTTAGAGATATAGCACATTTTCTACAACCGCAAACATAATTTTGTACTTCAAACACTATGAAAAACAAAGTTGTATTTGCAGTCGACAAAGTATTGTGGTATTTTACTAAGTAGAAGTAAGTGGATTCTCTAATTCAGTTAAAGTTGGCACGGAACCCTCAGTGCGCGAGTCCGACTCGCACTTGGCCGGTTTTTATATCTGCCGTATAACAAATGTTCATTTTGGCGCCAAAAGGAAGTTGACTTTGATTGGTTGGTTGAGGTTAGATTTATATTAAATATTGTACCTATTAAAATAATAATCTAAAATGCTAACTAAATTCAGTACGATTAATAACTTACTAATTAATGAATTTACATATTTATAAGCAGATTGTTTATCCCTACAAATAAATATTACAGTAAATGTTCATATATGGAAACGGATGTCGTCCCAACTGTTTTCTACCGTTGTTCAGGGTTTTGATTTGTATAAAAGCAAGCTTCATGCGAGAATATGCTCTCTATTTGTACTTTTTATGACTTTGTGCCTTATCTTTGTGCTATTTATTGAAATTAATATATTGGAGTAGAACCTAAAGATATATACTAAGTCATAAAGATGAAATAAGAAACCAAAAATTTGCGCACGGGCGGGACTTGAACCAGCAACCTTTTGGCAAACCGGGCCAAACGCTCTTACCAATTAAGCTACCGTGCTGTTAGTCCGACCCTGCGAAATTTGTGGTTTCTTATGAAAACGTCAATTGCGTGACGCTTAGCGCCATCTAGCCGTCTGTTTATGAAACAGATGGCCCAAGTAGTTATTCTTTACAGAATAAATTCAACTTGGAAATTGATGTCGCTTCGCTATCTAATGCTTTAGAATGTTTTTAACACTCACAGTGTCATATTTTATAGTCATAAAGATGAAATGAGAAACCAAAAATTTGCGCACGGGCGGGACTTGAACCAGCTACCTTTTGGCAAACCGGGCCAAACGTTCTTACCAATTGAGCTACCGTGCTGTTAGTCCGACCCTGCGAAATTGGTGGTTTCTTATGAAAACGTCAATTGCGTGACGCTTAGCGCCATCTAGTCGTCTGTTATGGTTGACTTACTACAACCTTTTTTATGTTAATAAAATTGTAAAAAAAATAATGCATCATGTTTAGAGGTGTATTATACACACAGGTATTTATTCTTATCAAAATAAATACATTCATCATCACGAACATTTCATTTAGAACAAAGTTGCCCTGTATATCATTTGATTCCAATAAATATCTTAGGAGCTATCACAGTTTTAACATAACTCCGCACCAAAATAATGTTCGCAGCTTAAGTACAACGTGCGCTTGCGCTAATTTTATTATAAAGCTAAAGAGTTTGTTGGTTTGAACGCGCTTATCTCAGGAACTGCTGAACCGATTAAAAAAAAAAAAAACTGTGTTAGATAGCTTATTTATTGAGAAAGGCTTTAGGATATAAAACATCACGCTGCGACGGGAGGGGAGGGAGCAAACTCAAAACGCGCGGACGAAGTCGCGGGGGACCGCTAGTAGTTTATAATAAAAAGAAATATTATTTTTGCTGCCCATGTTCTTAGCACGGTCATGGTATGCTACCGTGTACTGGGAAAAGACCTTTAAGGTAGTTAGAGGCGAGATATCTAGAATATACATAAATAAAATTAAAAAAAGGTAGGCGAGATTTTATAGAATCCATTCATTCATGTAGAATCTAAAAGAGACGTTATACTACTTGTTGCGGAAACTTTTTATTGACTTTTGTATTTTTCTTATTTTAGTCCTCTTTAGTCTATGGTTAGTTGCTTGAATAACGTGCAGGAAAGTGTGAATTATTTATTTTACTATTGCGTGTTCTTTTTGGTTTGTGTACATATTTACTAAAACCTGAGCTCTGTAAACCAGCATAATATATTTATATACAGTCCGCCTTTCGCAATTCGTAACATTACGAAAGACCATCAATCGTTGGTAGGACATTGACCGTGATGAAACATAAAAACTTATTAATGTCTCAATTTCGTGAAATAATCGTTCCTTCTGACTAAGCCTATAAGAATCTAACGACTTGTCGTAAATGAGGATCCATTTTGACAGAAATAAAAAGAAAGATTTCAAAGTCAACGAACAAATTACATAATATGATTACTGACATAATTTTGAAGCATAATAAGAATTACAATATTTTAAAAAAAGTTGAGAGCAAAATATGTGTGGATACTTCGACATCGGCATCAGAATGTCCAAAATATATATGTAACAGTTGAAGCTACGGCGTAGTCAAGATGATGCTACGACGCTACGAGTGTCATAGTCGTAGTCACGTTGCTACGAGAATCAAGCTTAACTGACAACAGCCACATTCGTAGCTTTGTAGTAATGTACAGGCAAATCGAAGCCACAATGACAATCGTCGTACGAGTACGTATCAATACAATTGGCTAATGATATAGTTTTATTTATAACTTTGTTTTGCCGGCACGCTAACCCGTTTTTCATTCCTTATAATTTTTGTCACGTGCTACGATCAGTGATGCGGCCATTTTACTCAAAATTACCAATATCTAACTAACGACTATGCGTTAGACTGGTGAGACTGATCATTCCAGGTCGATAACTTAAGTGGAAGCTTCAAAAGAAACTAAACCGATGTAACATTGCAACAAAATTAGTCAGCTATTGGTGCTTCTTAGTCAAAGTAATTTACAAATTCAACGGAGAAATATATAAAGACCATGATTTTAGTGTAGAGTACGTTATAGTAAAAAGAATAGTATTGAGAGTCATTATTGAATAAATATTTGATTTCTTTTGATTAAAAAAAAATCAATGATAATTAAACTTTATTACATATTTCTTTATTTTGCACCAACCAACCTGTTTCACCTTCGATAAAAGAGATTAATTTAAATATGGAAACTGTACTACTGCCAATATAACATTGTTTTTCATAGTATTTGTATGAATAACAAAGTAAAATGTTTTTCATTTTGTTTAAATGAATAACAAAGATATGTTTGCGGTTATCAAAAATGTGCTCTATCTGAAAATGAAAGTCTGTGTCAAAATCTACATCATGTATTTTCCAAAATATACCCTTGCTTAGTTTAAAAGTTAGATGGGGGAGAACGCCCATTTTAGAGAGTATATCTCTAAGACGTTAGACTTTTAGAAAATAGTTTTAGGAACCTCGATGTGATTTTAACAGACCTATCCATGGACACCCAACACGCATAGGTTTGACTACCAGAAATATTTGTATAATGTATGGGAGCCCTCTCTTAAATATCATTTTTTTATTTTTTGTATGAGAATTGTTAAGCGGTTAACAGTATACATCTACCTACTGAGTTTCAACTGTGTAATACTAATAGTTTCAGAATAAAGTGGCTATGACATACGGACGGACGGACAGACAGGCGGACTGACACACAGACTAGAAAAACTATAAACTGCCATTATCAACAGAATACTACATCTAGAGTTATAGATATCGTATGGACTTTTTAATTAGCATTTTTGTAGTAAATAAACTGTGTGTGGAATTTTGATCTTGTGTGGAGCTGTCATTGGAGTTTATGGGGCACTCAAGATGAGAAAACGACTGCAAAAACATCGACGTCACGCGAAATCACCGCAAGGCGATGAAAACACAAGTCAGCGGGAGCAGGTCGGCGCAGACGTGGACCACAACATCGAAATTCGCTCGATCAGCAAAAGGGTCGACACGGCGAGCTCACCGTTCCCGACGCGAGTCAAATGATTTCATATATAATACTTTTTATCTCAATTCTTTTCTTGACTCGGCAAGATGTACGAGCAAGTACATGGTATTTTAGTTGTATCTGAAATCTGCTGACAGAGGCTTACCCGCGCGGCTGCGTGGCTTCATATTACTTTCATTGCATTTTGTATTCAATTATAATTTAGTGTAATAAACGCTCTCTACGGAATCGGACACAGTTTTACTTACCACATCCCGTATCGTAGAAAAACAACCTTCTTACTACAATCAACATCTAACATCCTACATCTATCATATGTAGTGGTACATCATTACAGCCCCTACACCCAGCCTGAAGTATTTTTTGCCTATTTCGTTTGGGGGTTGAAGCTCACGCGACTCGTTTAGCATAGTTTTGCAAACCCTGCTCTTTGCCAACGTTTCCCTACATGTAACTCGTGAATAATTTAGGTTTCTGAAAAATACATGAAGAATCACGGATAAAGTGGTGGGAAAAGGGGGGTCTGAGCCATGATACACCTTGCTTCTTTATTTGGTTGTAGCGTTGTATATGATTATTCAGAAAATAATCAAAATAATTTATTTTCAGAGTTTTATGGTTCCGTCTACGTCGTGCTAGCAAATAACCTAAATCCATCCTTCTCAACTTAACAACATATTGTTATATTTACCTATTTAAATGTACCTCTAACACTTTGTGATTACCTAATGCGTTAGCCATATCATAAACCAATGCACACACACAGGTACGTTAATACATAATATATCTCTGCTTGACACTAAATTTCTCGCCTAAATGTACATAACTTAAAACTACTTAGTATATAAGGGAAATATATATATATCTCACATGTGTTCCACAGACTGTAGGTACATAACGATGCATTACACACAACATTATAAAGACTTTGATAATAAAAATAAAATAAGAGACTACAACGCTTTAGCCCACATTGGAATAAAACGTTATGCAAAAACGTTTCGTAAAATCAGACTTGTAATTCAAATCCAGCCTGGAATGATCAAAATTTCGCGACAGCTGTATTTTAAAAGTCCTAACTCGCGTTTTAATAAATGTTTTAGATAACAAGAAAATGTTATAAAGTACGTGAAGGATCTCAGCTACGAAAATTTTTTACAATAAGTAAAAGAAACGTTCTAAGAAAGCAGTTTCAATGATCATTATCTGCAATTTATGTAATACAATAGGGTAGTTTCATTTATCAATATTAAATTACAAAAGTGTGTAATTTATATGGTATTCATCATAGGAAAGACGTATACAGCACTGTTTTGTTCAATAATTAATCGGTCCATTTATAATTTCAAAAATAAAATTGAATTTTTATTATCTGTATATCACGTGACCGAAAACGCCAGCCACCATGTTTTATTCGAGAGTGACGTCATAAGACCAGAAAAATGTACATTTCTTTGAAGGAATTATAAAATCTTTTAACTGCAAATTTGTAGCTTGTTCCAGTTTTTTGCACATTTAAAACATCGTTTTACAATGGAGGAAGGATTCGTAAAAGAAGACAGTACAAATCTGGCTAAATTTGACTCGCTTATGATAGCAAAATTCTTTGTATGCAATAAAGATTTCTTTTCTGCCGAATTCAGAAATATTAAAACAGCCATGATAGTTTATTCTGTTAATTTTTTAAAACTACATTATCACATTTACAAATCTTAATCATTTGATTTTGGTGTTCTTGAAAAGACTTGTTTACAAGGTTATGTGTAAATAAAATATCTAAAAACTTTTTGTCTTTCCTTTTAGGTATCTGATAAATAACTTTTCTGGAGTCTTTAACTGCATTAGAGGCCGGCAGAGTTTACAACTATTCCCCTTATGAGATGAACAAATTACCTAAAGGCTTTCGTAAATAAGCGGAATTGCCTTCGTGTCTGGAATTGGGACAAAAATTCGGTCTAGCCATACTAAGCAATAGCTTAGTATAATATCCTTATCTCTAAAATAATAAAACAATATTTTGATTATTTAACGTTTTATAGTTTTATTATTTAAGGTAGCCATGCAGTACGAGGGTCAAACTGAAAGTTCTTAGAAAATCAAAAACTGATTACATTAGCCAGTTATTAGTTTTATTATATCTTTCAAAATATTGTCCATTGACGTCAATACACCGCTGCATGCGATGGAACCACTGGGAAAAGCACTTTGCCCACTCGTCCTTAGGGGTCTCTTCAATGGCATCGCGATACGCAGCCACCGCTTCTTCAGCATTCATAAACCGCTTTCCTTTAAGTTTTTCTTTAATTTTTGGAAATAAATAAAAATCACAAGGCGCGAGGTCGGGGCTATACGGCGGGTGACCCAGTAATTCAACGTTTGATGTCGCCAAATAGTCGATCGTTCGCTTGGCGGTGTGCGACGAGGCGTTGTCGTGGTGAAGGAGGATCCTACTGCGAGGTCGTTTCCCTCGAACTTTTTCCAAGACAAGTGGCAAACAATTGGTAGTGTACCATTCTGCAGAAACTGTTTTTTGATCCTCTAACACAATTGTTGCGAAATGACCTATCCTTCCAAAGAACGAGGCCACCATTTTTTTTCCCGCACTTCGATCTCTCTTCACTTTAGTTGGCAACTCCTCGAAAGGAAACACCCACTGAGCAGATTGTCTTTTGGTTTCAGGATCATAACAGTAAATCCAGCTTTCGTCACCTGTTAGTATGTCGAACACAGCATTTGAGTCACCTCCGTTAAATCTTTAAATCATTTTACGGCACCAATCCACACGATGGAGTTTTTGAGCCTTAGTCAAATTATGAGGTATCCACCGGGCGCAAAGCTTCCTGACCGCTAAATGTTCGTGGAGGATTTTGTGCACTTAACTCATACCGATGCCTAAGCTTGTCCGAACATGCTGATAGGTCACTCTTTTGTCAGTCTCTATCATACGCCGCACAACACAGATGCTATTTTCAGTCGTCGCCGTAGAAGGCCGTCCCTCACGTACATCATCAGTGAGATTAGTGCGACCACGTTTAAACTCATTAAACTAGTTGTAAACAGTCGCACGAGATGGGGCTTCATCGTGAAAGGCCAATCGTAGTCTATCATAACTTTCTTGTTGACTTAAATGACATCGAAAGTCATAAAAAATCATTGCACGAAAATTTTCTCGTGTTAAATTCATGTTGACGTGACACAGACAATTTTCAATTTGCCGCCAAATCGTAAAACAAATGACAAATGAATGAAATATATACTCAGTAATATTGGCAAAGAGTTCTATTTTCAAATTTTAGAATATTTTTTTTATTATATTGTTTATAAGTGGCCAGTTCTAAGAACTTTCAGTTTGACCCTCGTAATATTGGATTTTGCTATATTGGTGGATCTTTTGATTAAATTTATCAAAGTTCACAGTATCTTATGAAACATTTCAGGTCCATGCTTATGTTATTCCATAGTTTTTCGATTTTAAATTACTTCAAAAGACATCAAATCAAGAAAATTATCGAACCCCAATTATTTATAAAAATATTATAATAAAAAGCACTGCTGTAGTTGTGTACAGTCTACCTTATCAAGATTTTACATTATTACATAACTACATAATTTTATCTGTAAAAAATCCCACCTTCCAAGAAAGCCAGTTTTTAATCTTAAATAACACGATGAATACACACTGAGAGATGAAATAAGCAACTAAAACTTGCGGGAATCGAACTTGCAACCTCTGGTAAGCTGGGCCAACGCTTGTTCAAATCCAGCTACCGTGCCGTTGATCCGACCGCCCAACATTACTGGCCTTTTATGGATACGTCCTTACGCATGACGTATACTCATACTCTTACATATTGACATACAAAGTTCTCTTATAAGAATATAAAAAAAAACACTGTTAGTGTCAAAAACATTCCAAATCATTGCATACTGTAAAAGAATCGCACTTTAAAAGCGACGATTGCGCAAGAGGTCTCGGGTTTGATCCCCAGGTCCGGCCAAAATATATACCAGAGTTTTTCTGTTCAGAAATTATTAGGGTAGCCCGGAATTAGGAAGTTGGCGGTGTTTCACCCCCGTGCCCCGGAAAAGCATGTGAAGCCGTTAATCCTGCGCCTGAACTCTCTCCGGATGTGTCAGATTGCTGTCACATCGGATATGAGAGCGAAAAGAATGTGAAGTACACCTGTGTTTGCGCACACACTCGTGCACTACAATATGTCAAGCACAATCGGTTAGTCGTTGTGACTGGCACCGTACTCGAGATCGGCTAGGGGGCTATTATTATTACTGTGAATTGGAATAATAACGATTTATGATACACACACTATGCATCATTATATCCATTATTATAATTAACATTACTAAAGGTAGTCGATATGAAGTGCCAAAGTGCGCACTCACATAATTAATTATGCATCCGGTACAGTACAGTATGCAAATGGCACCTCAAAGGAACTGAGATCACACACGAAACCTTGACCGGGACATCTCAAGCCATAAAGCCTGTTGCTGAAATTAAAACACCTATATTGTCTAAATCGGTAGGTAGAGTAACGATTTTTAGCAATAAGAACTCTTCATCACTGTGGATTCTGATTTTTCAGTTTTAAATAGGTACATAACACTAACCGCCGTAAGTTTGTTCTTGAATCTAGCTAAACTCTTTGACTCTTTGCACACTGAGACTTTTAGCAGCGATGAAGTCGCGATGCAGCATCGATGCAGTCGCAAAATATCAACCTTTACAAATTTGCGCTACTTTAGTCATTAATACAGTTGCGATACAGAAGCTGGGCGTTGACAATTTATGTGCGGTATATTGGAGACTGCATCGATACTAACGCGCGTTAGCAGCGATGCTAACGCGCGTCGCAACCAAAAAGTCACAGTGTAAGGGGTCTTTTACTTTAATCACTTGGTTAGGGTATATAACAAAAAATAAATAATTTTACTTATATACTTATATTAACATTTCATAATTTATATAATTGTTATTGTTAGCTGTCAAATCAATAAAGTTGAAAATTTCATTACTTAACCCAGCAGCGGGCGAAGTCTGATGCATCATTTTTGACATTTCGCGTCGACAACTTCAATTTTATGATTTTTCTGATCCATCAAATATCATTTTAACTTACGTATCTATATTTTTAATAAATCTTTAAAAAAATGTAGGTTTTTAAGCTTCATTCAAAAATTCTTCTCAACCAATAAATACAAGAAAACACCAATTTTGTTTTAGCATTTTTCGAGCGACACCTGGTGGTTTTACACGGAACTATGTCGAGACTTCCGACACAGGTAGAGGAAATTACGTTAAAGTTTGATTCATTTTTCTGCTTGACAGCAGTGTTAGGGAGAAAAGTTGATGAAATTGACAGTCGAGAATAATTTTATAAAGCAAAATTAAATAAACAATTCAGTTCCTTTGAATATATCTAAATGAAATGATATAAGGAACATGAGCAATAATCCCCTTGGAATATTTTTTAAGTAATTGCGTAGAAACCGCATTGCGTAGCCCACTAAAACACCACGTGACCAAAATATCTTGTAGCAATAATCAAAACCTGTGCAAATATACGGTCAATAAATATGATAAATATACCGTTTGCATTCTAGACCAGCGATGTATCGAACACAAAAAGATCTTTTTGAGAACTTGTTTCTTTTATCAACATAGTTTATTACTTTATATTTCACGAATGATGAGTAATTTATTACGTAACCTCAGAAAGATGCTTTCACTAAAAGTCAGTGATGAAAAATAATATTTACCTTTGAAACTACAGTTCCTTTGCCTAGCTTTCAAA
>CAWUPE010000061.1:0-33788 GCA_963924145.1 Pyrausta purpuralis
TCACGCTTTAGTTTTACAGCTATCTGGCATAAACACATGCACTACACACATACCTACACGCGATAATATGCACTTACCACAAGCAGCTTCAGATTACCAAGTGGTAATAGTACTTATCTCAAGCAAAGCCTTTGATACTCATCTTCGAAATGCATAGCTTAAACCTACCGATTAAAAGCCTACTTGTTTTTGAGTATACTTATCGTCAGCCCGATGGAACTCGTTCGGTATTCTATTAGTTCAGAAAAATAATATTTAAACCTAATTTAGCATTAGACTCTATTAAATAGGTAATTTTCAGGGTTCTTCACCTCTCGAAAGATTAAAAAAACGGCTAAATGCGAGTCGGACTCGCGCACTGAAGGTTCCGCACAAACTTGTCGGTAAAGTAAAAGTTCACCCATCACGACAATCGAGTCACAGTTAAGGTATTTTTTTCTCTAAATGCAATCCAAAACATTACGGCATCAAAAACGTTCGTGATTTTCGTATGAGTAGTCTCGGAAGGAAAAAATCGTTCTAGCTAGGTTCTTCTTTTTCTATTTAAAAGTCGCACTCTTTTCGCAGGAGTAATTGCCATTATTTTCTACTGTCTGCTTTCCTCTTGACTTCCTGATATAAAAGATTAGATGATTGATTATTTTTCGATAAGCTATTTTGACCAAGTGAAGTAAAAAAATTATGTCATGTCTAGCTAAGTTAATTTACAGAAAAAAATATCCGTGTTTTCAGGCTTAGAAAATTTTTAACAATTTTATAAGAATACATAAGGAAATTTCGCCACTATTAAAAGCTCGGTGGGTACAGCAGGCGGGCACCGAACGCATACACCCGGGCTCAAACTCGATTGATACATATTCGGTTCGTTGTTTTTTGCAACAATTTACCAATCACCCAGATATTATTTTATAAACAGGAAAGATTTGAAGAAAATATGTGTTTTGTATTAAACCATTTGACGGTCTGAACACAGCAGCGGCAGCGCAGAAAAAACTATTATAACTATGACTCGTTTGTCGTGATGGGTAAACCTACAGGTTTATACGGAACCTTTTTAACCTTTTTTAAACCCTTAGTTCAGTAACTTAATTACGTAAGAAACTTATTAAAAAAAAAGCAATACAATCTTAGATGAACACGGGTCGCGATTAAGACTCCAAGGAGAGCGTCAAATTGTAAATTTAATTACATAAATTCTTAAAACACTCTGGGTTCAAGTTCCGGAGAACGAGGTGAATTTGAATTCCAAAGATATCACACTGGTGACATACGGTCAAGTATTTTGTAGAGCTTGAAAGTAGGTATCACATTATATTAGAATTTTAAACTTGTAGAACTTTAATTCGAGACAGAAATGCATTCCAAACTTGACATTGTCTGGTTTATGGTGTATCCACACCGCCCAGCGGCTTTGCCGGCGGCATACGTCAATCATTGTCAGATACTACATGAACATGT
This sequence comes from Pyrausta purpuralis, assembly GCA_963924145.1. NCBI lineage: Eukaryota > Metazoa > Arthropoda > Insecta > Lepidoptera > Crambidae > Pyrausta > Pyrausta purpuralis. Next base: position 1,459 of record CAWUPE010000061.1, read on the forward strand.
ACAGTATTACATGAAAAACCAATGAAAATTATAACTTCATAAAAGGAGGTTAGTATAACAGTATTTAAAAATAATCATTTTATTTTAAACAAAACTGTTACAAATATCTAACATCAGGGAGACGTTAGGGAAAATCTCTTGTGAGATTGTGAAGATTTGGCTACACTAGATCTGACAACCGCATTTTGGAAGTTGACAGCGTTTGTTCTGATTTTCGCTGTCAGCAAAAAGATCTATGTCGCACAGTATATAGTAGATTACGCATACTTAATTCATGAAAAATGAATCAATGGAATGAAACATGAAACAAATAATTACTTTTTTTCATCAAATTTTAGAAGCATAGAAGCGTTTGTTTGTCCTACCTAACTACCATTTTGATAAACACTTGCAGCAACATATATCTTCGTAGCGTCTGCCACTGGGTCTAAGTCTGCTGAGATCTTACTTCCCGGCAACGAATAGACGATTTAAATGGTCACCCCACTTTTATCTCTCTTTAACCTTCTAGTATGCTCACTGTTTTCAATCCCCGTATTTTCACAAAGGTCGGTCGCGAAGGTGGATAGCAGCACGGGCTCTAATAAAGAGCCAGTAATGTGTGATGACCACTTCTCGCCGCTGCATCCCGCTTAATTAAACTACAAACTGGACTTAGCACAGGGCTGCTAGAAAAAACTCGTGGAACGGTAATGGAAACGGCAATTAAACTTAATGGTGTATGCATTTATGTCGCAGCTTTGGGGATAGCTGGTTAAGAATAGAATAGAATAGAATATTGATTTATTTGCATTGAAACATGGTAAGAAGTACATTATCAGGTCTTAATATTAAAATTTAAGAATCGTGCTTCATCGATGTAAGGATTGGCAAACATGTCTTCGTCATGTAATATTATACCGCCGGGAGGCATGTTAAAGTGCTGTCAAACGTAGGTATCAAGTTCAGTGCTGCAAATTGCGTATTGTTTGAAACGTGATGTCATGCAGACTACGTGACGACGATGGGTGTTTCGCGCAGCAAAAGTTTATTTGAATTTTTATTTTTGCTTTTTATCGTTGTTATGCTGGTGTTGAGTTAACAATTTTTTTTTGGTGCTTTGAACTTATTAATAATTAAGTTGAAAAATGGGCAAATATCCTATTTCTTGCAAAGCAGTCCGGATATCGATATCGAAATATTTTCGTGCATTAAGCAGGACATCACTATTTTGTTTATTCAATTGGTATTGGTAAAATTGAAAGATTATTTATGCGATCGAAGCGATAAAACCAAAAATTGCAGACGAAGTCGCGGGCGGCTTCTAGGACTTCAAATAATGAAAAACTCTGCGTCCAAAACGAACATAATAACTAATACAAATATGTAGACGGCACACATTCTGCGGACTCCTAAATGTCAAAGGCAACTCGTGATATATTCGTCAGAAATAAACAAATAATATGAATTATGAATACCAAAAGTATATCACGCGTTTTGCTTACACGCCGGAGCCGGGACATTATCCTCGCCAATGTCTCTAAATAACGAAATAAAATCTGTCGCTCACAAAGACACGTCAAATTGAATCAATAAACTGAGTTTCCGCAAAGAATAAGACTTGGCTACAAAATGCAGAAGGTCAATTCATAATTGTCATAGCCTTAAATTAAGGCAACAATTCATTTTTCATTTCATGTATAGTGTTACTGTAAATTAAAGAAACAAAATTCAAGGTGGCAATAACCTACCTGACTCCTGCAAGTCCAGTAGAGGGCGCTAATGACTGACATACTTAGGGCTCGATTTAACCAATGTCAGATAAGGAATATAATACAAAATGTCTAATTTGAAAACGTCACCTATTACGTAATTTTTATAAATTAAAACAGCAATCATTTAAAAAAAAAACGAGCGATACCTATATAAAGTTACCTCGTTTTAAGTGATAATGTTCAAAGAGCCGATTCCGCACAACAAATGAATCATTTTTGTAGAAAATAATGTGCGTTCTTATACGCTAGTTTTTGAGAAAATTAGAGATTATAGTAATTATTATATATTTTTTGCAGGTATTGTTTTTTTATTAAAAATGGTTAAAAATAGAGAAAACGAGGGATTGGGCATTGAAATTAGAGAGGCGAAGCCGATGACGTAGATAACTTTAAAAAATGACAGGGTGCTGTTTTAAAAAATGATAGTTTCTTTCTTCGAGAAAAAAAGGATAGTACCCTGATTCTATGACGTACACAAAGACAGAGTCAAAATATTATCACTTAAAACGATTTGACCTAATCCCGTCAGATAAATCCTGTCATTGGTAAAAAAATAGTGCAGGTGTTAACGTTGAACCGTATCTTCTTTTTATGTCACCAATACTTTGTACCTATTTTAACATGCTTTTATTGTATTTTATTAACGCGCTTTTATAGTCATTGTGTATGTATTGAACTACGTAATGGAATGTTTAGTAACTAATTTAGTCATATTCGTAAGATCGCAGCGTTATGAAAACTTGCAGCTGTTTGTAGTTCTGATGACAATACGATAATTATGGTACTGCCGAACTGATCTGATGATGGACCTGGAATATATGAACTGGAACTTCATGAAAGAACATCGGATCATAGCTGTGTTTAGATTTCTTAGAAAAGTCTCGTTATTATCTTTGAACACGATCAGGTTTTAAGGTTTAACAACGAAGCCAGGAGACAGGAACTGGAGTTCCATGTCAAAATTACAAATCAAAGTCGCGTTCTAGTTGTGAGAAAGAAAGGTCATGGACTTTGAACACGATCGGGTTTCTAGGTTATGAAATAGACATACCGTCCATCAAAGTTACTATTTTGCTGCGCTGAAGTGTAAACTTTAGTGCTTTTAATTAAGATATTCGATTAACAAAGCGTAGGGCGCTGGAACAGGAAATACTTTTTGCAAAATTTGCTGAGAAATAAAGTTGTTACGGGATGCACGTTACACAGATTGGCGCTCTAACTGAAAAGAGCCCTAGAGCGTCCTACGCTTTAAGAATCTAAATTATTATTAAAAGCACTACAGTTTACATTTCAGCTCAGCAATAGAGACAACTTGAACGATTTATAATTTCTTTATAATTTACGTGCATTCATAATAGCGTGTTTTTCTTGTGTTTTTTATTCATTATTTTATTCATGCATGCATACTAGTATATTATTAAACTAATCAGAATTATTTAAACTATTAATTTAAGGTGCCAGATGAAGCAATTAATATTTTGTTGGTTGGTAAATAAATAAAAAATAAATATCTGCTATTCTTAATTTACTTGTATGTGTTTGTCATGAACCAAATGGCCAAATCTATTTTGATTTATTTTCCCCTGCTTTTAATTTTGTTATTTTTTTGCTTCTTTGGTGCTAAACAAGTTTTATGCAAATACAAGCTTGATACAAAATCACGTTAATATGTCGATTGTGCATGAGGATCAGATCCTAAGCTTTCTTAAGTGGGTATATATACTCGTATTTATCACAAATTCACATTTTACAAATATAATATTGAGGACAACGTGCGCCATTTAAACGCAAAAAGATGACAGCGCTTTGCTTAGAATTTTAAAAAAAACTCCGACTTCTGGTTTTGCATTTCTCTGATCAAACATTAGGCATATTACTCCTGCGGTACCTCAAACATAGTCTATGGTTCTGGTCAAAATCACTGATACAACAAAGGAGGTGTTTCACCAAATATGCTTTGTATTCCGTTTGGGTTTGTTTTGTATGAATATTTGCGGGAAATGTCCGCAATCCCTAATATTTACCGGAAAGTTGGTCGCTATGACACCTTCAGAGTATCGTGCGGTAAACATACTTATGTAATCGTTCATGTTTTTATGCTTACCACAAATGGGTCGTATTAATTACGTGGGTGTTCTTATTATCTGTTTATTTGTGGTTGTAATTGTGCAAACCTACCAAACCCATAATGACTCAGAAATACACAAAAAATATATTCACAACATGAAATAAGAAACTTAAAACTCCGCACGAGTGTGATTGAACCCACGACCTCTGGCGAACCAGGCCAATGCTTTCACCACCAAGCTACCGTGCAGTTAGTCCTCTCGAGTGATATGTTTGGTCTCTAAACCCTTCAATCCTAGCCAAAAAAAAATAACGCCGGGACATAAGACCCCGGCCCGACGATGGTGGGTCATTAGGCCGCGCACCGAAAACATGAACACCTGATACGGCAGCCAATGGAGGGTCAAACTTTTTGTAAATCAGTGCTTGAGAGGACTGATGACACCTAAAGAACACTTCAATGCATGACGTCAACGCCCTCTACCCAAACCATATTGCAACAGTGGATGTCGCCCGAGAGAATTAATTGCACGGTGGCTGGGATGGTAAGAGCGTTGACCCGGTTTGCCAGAGGTCGAGGGATCGGAAAATTTGGTTTCTTATTTAGTCTTTTAATAGTAAAAGTATATTCATACAATAAATAAAATGCATGGGTGAAACATTTCGATCAATCCATAATAAAACAGAAATAATTTTAATTATAACCTAATTCGTCGCCGTTTAGTGAAAACCGCGTATGTGTTTTTGAGTAAACTTTTTAGAAGGTGAAGAAAACCGTCTGGTGAAAAAAAATGGAACAACGTAGATTCTTGTTTTAATTGTTATTGTGAGTAAAACTAAAGTTCGTTCATAATGTATATGCACTTTGAACGTCTGTTTTCACGATTTTAACATGCTCCAACCTGTCGTCTCGAAGTAATCACACCAGACTCTTTCACGCGAGCGAATTCGAGGTTTTTATTGAACGTCATAGACGGCGCTATTTGTATCAGATGAGCGTGTGAGTTAAACTAGAATGTGCGTCGCGAGGTTTTCTTTCGAATAATGTAATAATAAAAAAATGAGCAAAAATGCACTCCCGAGGTTTTCACTCTACGGCGACGCTATATGTGTTGGTATATGTTTATTTCAACTTACATGGTCACTAACATTAAAAAAGATGGTAACAGGATTGCTACCATGTATCTTTTTAAGGTTCCGTAGCCGAAGGGCAAAAAACGGAACCCTTATAGTTTCGTCAAAACTGTCTGTCTGTATGTCCGTCCGTTTGTCACAGCCATTTTATTCTGTAACTATTAGCATTACACTGTTAAAATGGTAGGAAGATGTATCCTGTTAACCGCTTACCGATTCTCATACAAAAAATAAAAATTATGACATTTAATGGGGGGCTCCCATACATGAAACTAAAACCAAAAAAAGAATTTTTGTCATTTCTATGCGTGTGTGGATAGGTCTTTCAAAATGACATTGAGGTTTCTAAAACCATTTTCTTTTAAAGTCTAACGTTTCATAGCTAGACGCTTCCAAAGTGGTAAAATGGGTGTCCCCCCCATCTAACTTCTAAACCAAGCAAGTGTAAATTATGAAAAAAATATAATGTAGATCTTAACCAACACTTTCAAAGAAAATTGACTCGGACGGGATCAAACTAGTAGTTTTTTAGATATAGTACATTTTCAACAACCGCAAACATAACTTTGCACTTTATACAAACACTATGAAAAACAAAGTTATACTTGTAGTCAACTAAATATTGTGGTATTTTATTAAGTAGAAGTAAGTGGATTCCCTAATTCAATTAATGTTGGCACGGAACCCTCAGTGCGTGAGTCTGACTCGCACTTGGCCGGTTTTTTTTTAAATTTCCGATATTTTGGCACTTTTGCAAGTGCCATGACGATATGACGTCACGGCGTAACTGAATTTATTGCGGGTAAGCTGTTATTGGGCAGACATATCGGTCTACCCTCGTACACCTGAAGATGTGTAAAGTTTCAAGATCGTTTGATAAACAGTTTTTCTTGTGCTGAACTTAATAATATCGCACTCACACATTGAATACTGTCATAGCGGTCTGTCAAAATATTATCGGTTTTTGGCACATATAGCAACTCATAAAATATCTCACTCATCGAAATAAAACACTATTTTACAGCTTTACTTTTCGCAAATTTACTAAATTTATCCCGACGTTTTGATTACTTTACCACATTTGTAGTCACGGACCGACTAGGATGTTATTTGTAATTTACAGAATTTTGAAAAATTACACTACCGTCATTCAATAATATTGATAAACGTTCCTATCCACGCAGAAAGAGCTAACTGTAACCAAAAAAAGAACGGCGGTTCGTTCCCCGTATGCTACGCAAAGCTATAGAAATAATAAAACATACAAATTTCAACAGAGAAGATAGTGGGAAAATTCCACCAGGATGGGATCCAGTGCTCCAGTGGGAGGTACTCGTAGCGTAGTGGTAGCAGCGCTTTGGTAGTGATACCGAAGTGAAGCAACCTACGGCGCGGTCCTGTTTGGATGGGTGACCATTCCGACCATATAAGTGACGTATATCACGAGTATCTCCGTGCTTCGGAAGGCCCGTTACGGCGTTGGTCCCGGCTAATATCGGTTGATATTAGTCGTTAAGCCTAGTCAGAGGCCTTATGGGCAGCTTGATTACATCTGACAGCAGGATTAGTCGCTTGCCTTGCAAACACCCCTCCACCAACCCGCACTGAGCCCGCGTGGTGGAGTATGGCTCAAACTACCTCATAGTTGAGGTAAGGCCTTTGCCCAGCAGTGGGATGTTACAGGCTAACTTTACTTTACTTATGGGATCCAGTGCTAGACAGGACCCAAGCTAGACCTCTCACTGCAAGATCACAAGACAGAGTTAGGTCTTTCTGGTGGATAGGAACGTTAATTAATTTGAGTGACGGTAGTGTAATTTTTCAAAACTCTGTAAATGACAAATACCATCTTAGTCTACCCGTGACCACGAACACTGTAAAGTGTTCAAAACGTCGGAATAAATTTAATAAATTCGCGAAAAGTAAATCCTTAAATGGTGTTTCATTTCGATGAGTGATATTCGCGTAAACTTCAGAAACAAATATCTCACCTTGAAATCCCATTTGTGTGAAATACTTTCTTGTTGTTTTTCCTACAGGTTTTGATAAAAAATATTGAATAGTATTGTAGGTATAGCTATAATTATGTAAAATAGCAGAACTTACATACAAAATATAGTCATAGTACCTGCAGATATTGCAATTATTTTTATGACTTCGTTTACAATTTAAATATTGGAGGTTCTTATTACTTACTTTATGTTGAGTGTTACATGTGTATTCAATCGGTGAAATAAAAACTCATTTTCATATGTCGTTAAGTTAAAAGGAATGTTAGATTTTTTTATTTCGAACGATAAAATTTATTTTTGCCAAGAACAAAAAGGAACATTTATTGGGATTTTATTTACATGAGTGAAAGACGACATTGTGTGTAGTCATTGCGATAATTTTGGAGTTTCTCATAATTTTTTTTGTATTATGCAATAGTTTTTCAGGATATATGAATGATTATTTTTGCGGGCCAAAAATGCGCGCTTATTTATCGCTTATCGTGGCAATTGATGATTTTTACACGCCTTTTATATCATTTCAAAAATTATTTTTACAAAATTTTCTACAGGTACTCATTCGTCTTAAAGCAATGAGAACTGCGATACCAGTTCAAACAATCTACAAAAAACCTGTTGTTTAGGAAATAAAATTATTTTGTCGACGCGATAAACGATATAGCCGGTTTTATATTTATTTGTAACGCTATATCGCTAATTTCATTTTTACCGACTTAAAAGGTGGTAATCTAGAAATTATAAAATTATATTTGAGTATGTTGATCTAATAAGCCTTCCAAACACGTGTGGTAAATTTCGTAAATTTATGTACGAGTATGTTTGTCCACGGATTTCGCGAAAACGAGGAGCAATGCGAGATGATTCTTTTTTAGTTTAGTCAGGTGTATCTTGACATAGGGTATAGTGTAAGTTCTATCAAAATCGGTACCCTAGTTATTGAGATATGGGGTAATAACGAAAAAAATGACACACAAAGCTCAAAATAACGCTGTTTGTGTAAATAACTCTGTTTCGGAGAAACAAATTCATTTGGAGTCGGTGCATGATGTGCGTAGACTATTGATGTTCGTAAGCATGAGATCATGCACCGTCTCCAAATGAATTTGATACTCCTGAACAGAGTGCAAATAGTTATTTTGAGATTTAAGTCTGTTTTTGAAGGCGGTTTTATTTGCTTTTGAAACATGGTGTCTTGGCACCAGACATTTACATTACCTTTGAAAAAATAAAATTATGTTTTTCGTCTATGTTGTTTTACTCTTTATTTATATTTTTGCATATAATCTTTATTAACGTTATTAATATTTCTTACAATTTAATTACTTTTGTTTTTATATGCACGGTGAAAAGTGCAAGTGAAGTTTCATTATCAACATTTTGTGATTGTTTCTAATAAATAAATATGCATCAGACCACACACATTTTGTCTGGTGTCATCATTATTATAAATAAATAGTGTGAATTTAAACGAATAGTTGGATTATTCTCTTACCACACCTAAGTATGTCATTGTTTTTCTGAAGAAGCTAAATATGACAAAATATGGCTTATCTGAACGACGACTTCAGTATTGTAAGTTAAATAGTTGGGATTACATAAGCTCTTTAACCTAATCATCTGAAAAACTCATTAACATAGACATAAAACAGTAAAGTAGTTTGAGTATCACCTATCTACTTCAGCAAATGAAAGTGACAGTTCTGACATACACTCAAGCAAATTAAGTAGGATGTTAATTTATTGATGTAACCCGATGAACTTAGACCATAATTGTTATATTGGTCTCTGTGAAGGTACAGAAATAATTTTGGGGTAAGCAGTAACTTTTCAATTTAAATATTACCAAAATTGGCTTAGAAATAGTGTGCGCTACCGGCTTAAGTATTCCCGAAATACTATGATTTGGGCTTTTAGAGAAGAGTGAATCCTTAATCACGTCATTAACTACCACCAGGTCTAATAGTAGTTAAATGCCTGATAATTTATAAAATATTATACTATTTATATACTTTTATATACTTAGGATAGATTAGTATTCACTGCCTCAATATGATCAAAAGCTTTTGGAAGTTGGCGGTGTTTCACCCCCGTGCCTCGGAAAAGCACGTAAAACCATTGGTCCTTTGCTGATATCTCTTCGGTCGTGTCAGATTGCTGTCCCGTTGGGCTATGGGAGTCAAAGGAATAGAGAGTGCACCTGTTTTAGAGCACACACTTGTGCACTATAATATGTCCCGCGCAGTCGGCTAGTCGTTGTGACTGGCCAACGTAGTCGAAATCGGCTAAGAGTACTTTTATTATTATTATGACCAAAAGATTTTCAGCCCATTAAAAAAAACATTGTATTGACATGACCTCGAACTTATTAGTAACAAGGTTCAAATTAGCGTAGCAATTAACATGAGTCTTGTGTTAAATGTTGACAATGTAAATAGGTTAATCGAATTTTTGAAATATCAATTCAGTTTTTTTAATTCTCTTAATCAGTAGAAAGGACTATAAACTTTTTTGTTTCAGCCAAGAAAATGGAAACCTTTGGTGCGTTAAGATTTCTGTCTGCTCTTGTAAAGATATTAAACATTCATCGCGATTTTATTTACATGACTAAAAGAAAACGTTTTTTTTGTAACCATAGCGATATTGTTTGAGTTTGTTTCAACTATTATTGTGTGCTACAACAGCTTTTCAGGGAATCTATTCAATGAGTATTTTAATCGTCCTGGTTCGTATCAGACAGCTTTTATCTTTCATAATCTTGGAGTCATACAAAGTCTTTCAGTGATTGTATACTTGGGTCCAAAAAATGGGATTTACTTTCATAAACTTGTATCAGGGCTATCGTTTTGCCATGAAATAGTTAAGTCAAATAAAACTTATGTAGCACGTGTAAATGCCCTGAAAGGGAGATGATTGATGATTTTCGGTTTATCCATAGTTCTGTTTATGTGTATGATAACGTCTTTGAAAACTGTAATAATTGTACTCGCTCAATACAATTTTCGACCTAACAGGGGGATTATATCGCTCATTTTATTTTTTATTGTTGAAACGTCGTATGAAATTAAACAGACAGTGGGACTATTGGTATATTACACCTTGGTATGTCAAATAATGTATATTTTAAAGACTGTTAACACACTTCTTAGATTTGTTAGTTTGAACTCTCTGAATGAGGATTCATATATCTTGACTAAGGTATACCGAAAGTTGAAAGAATGCAGCCGCGAGTTGAAGAATTGTTTTGGTCATCAAGTAAGTGCTTCAAAAAACTTTATACTGTGATAGCAAGATCATAAACATACGTTAGTGTAAAAATTTAATTCTTCAAGTTATTTGAGATTTGGTGTGTTTTTTAATCGATTCTTATTTCTGCAGGGGAATTTCTTACTTTTTACAGCAGCATTGCAGTTCATTATTTTTGCGATCCGATTATTACAAGATATACTAGATACAAAAACGGTAAGATTTGATTTCATAGTATAGGCCTGTTTCACCACTGATTAATAAGCACGAATAATTAAAATTTGGAACATCATTTCATTTTTGTATTTGTATTTTGTATTTTGTTTGAAGTATTGGACAGAAAACGAAAATCATAACTTATTAGGACATTGTGAAACAGGCCGTTAGAAAGTTATTATAAGATAGATAATTAATTACATACAGGGTGTAACAGAAAGATGTACTGGAACTTTAGGGAATTATTATATATTTAGTTACTTATCTGATAAGAATCCAATACCAAATACCAAGGCTGAGTAAAAAATGTCAATTTATCGTCAACATAATTGGAATTTATTAATCGACAGTCGTATATTGACTTTGATTACAAACATCACTAAAAACATTATGATAATTATTTGACATACTAATTGAATCACGATCTCTTATGAAATCGAACCTGAGTGAAATAGTAAAGAATTAAATATTTATTTAGTTGAATCGCAATACCAATTTGGAAACACAACTAATTGAGTGGGAATGAAATTGTCTCGATCTTGAACGAATATTAAAAAATCGCAATACGCGTCCAGTTTAATATGTTTTTATGATTTTTTTGATGAAAGACATGTTGCACGCCAATATGTTTAGTTTTCTTGTGATACTATGAACTTTTCCTATAGCATAATTGTGCACACAACGCACTTAAGAAAATAACGAAGTTAGTGTGGACTGTAGAAATACAAGACTGAAAATTATTTCGATTGGGTGCTTCGAAACACACATAAAAAGCATGTGATAACTTACCAGAATGCATCTGTCGTTGATATAAATGTTTAAAGTCTTCGTATATAAATATTAAATGTTGCTTCAAACACACCGAGCAAGTAATCACTACGTTTTACTTTAACGTTGCTGTAGGTATTATCGATCGATCCGCAAACAAGAAAACAATTGAATTTTTTCTTCAGTCAGTTTCATTATTTTCATTGCACGGCGCTCTTAGTGGCCAGCACGCGCGGCGAGGAGGTTGAACATGGGAATTACCATATATACGTGTAATTCACAACAATCATAATTTCCGAAATCACTTAAGCTTTTTGGTCAACGTGTCTTAGATCTTACTTGTGACTAGTTTGCAATCGAAGTATTAAAGTACTGTTTAACGCGCTTATATTAACTTCACCTGTAACTATGTCGGTAAGAAAATCTTGGAATCTTAATTTGACTCACTTCCCGATCATCGATTATGATGAAAGGATCTTGACCAAAACTCTATAACAAAAATAAGGTGTTTACGAAGAATTAGACATTTTGGCAGATTAGACATTTTTGAGGTTATGTTTTGTGATTGCAGAGTTAATGCACCTCACCTACATTCATTTTAATACATTCAGAAGGTAATTGTTATATTTGATTAAAGTAATTCAATACTTACTTACTTAGTTACCTTTAAAATACCAGCACAATTATAATTCAATCAAGATTTTTGAAATATAAACCACAAAGACTCAATCTGGGCCTGGCTTTGGTCAATATCCTTTTCACACGCTCTGAGTTTGACAACCCATGACTAGCTAAGAATCGTCATTACAAATTCAATATGGCGGCCTCCCCAAGATGGCAGACAGCACCCCGATGATATGGGTATCAAATGAAATGGTTTGCTGAATGGGATACGAAAAAAATAAAAAAAGCGTGTTCTTAATTTTTTTAACTATTATATTTTAAGTTCAACATCTGGAACGAGATTCGCAAAATCTTTTTCATCCTACACTCCAGTTTTATCTTCATCTTATTGTCAAGAGCTGGCCAAGATGTCCAAAATGAGGTCACCCAGTGCCGCAGAACTCTCGCTAAAATTCTTATTTCTACGCAAGGTGAGTTGTTTTAGGTACAATTTTTTATCATCAAAATATCAAAGAATTTTCTTGATGGTGTTATGAATACTATAAAACGATTATGACAAGGGCTTCTCCCTTAAATACCTTAATACAAATAAACATCAATAATTTAGACCCCTTACACACTGTGATTTTTAGTATCGATGCAGTTACGCATTGCAAAAATGCGCGACTGATGGCTGACTAAGTATTGTCAGCGCTTCGTACTTACGGTTAAAGCCTATTTATCCACCCGTCATGGGAACAGCACCAACGAGGCGTCAACTACACGGAAATACGTTACGCAAATGGATCAGCAACTTCCCGGCATGTGATCGGCACTAGATAGCAAACACCTCGTTCGGATCGCGTTTGCTACCACATTAAATAATTCTTGTTAATGACAGCCCGTTTGATAGGGTGGGTGGACAGAAGACAAACGCATGCGCCGCTGGTCAGGAGTGGATCTCGATCCGAGGTAGCGACGTTACGAAGTTGATAGTCGTGCACTGAAGTAAATATAAAGAAATAAATAAATATTGGACACCTACGAGTATCACATACATTGAAGTATAGAGTTTTATATAAAAAAAAACCTACTAAGTCGATACGGTGTTGTTCCCATAATGGGTGGGTAGATTAGCTTTAACCCTCTTTGTTTCTCCTTTGTTTTTTTTCTGAACATGCCCAATAAGTTTAACGGTTCAACAGATGAGAAAAACCAGCGCCCTTTGAAGGATTTGCAGCGGCTTGTCAATGTGGAGCCCCTTAGCATAGAACTGCGATCTCTACCAGTCGGAATGTATTTGCTGCCTGCTGTGTTATCACTTACAGTTAACTACATCACAGTCACTTTGCAATTAAACCATGATATCTAATTCATTGGTATCTGATTCTTAATCTCTGTATCTTTGAGTGGTTTTAAATGGAATGACTTTAACGTACGGGCCGACAGACAGACTTGACGAATAAGGGTGTGGAAACTATAAGGGTTCCTCTATTTGTCATTAAGCTACGAAACCCTAAAAGCTATTGCTTTTTTTTAAATATTGACAACGCTACCATCACCATCTGCAACTCCAATGAGTGGAAGGCCCACCGTACAACTGGCCAAAGTACATTATTACTTACAATATTCATTTCTCATGCATGACATCAAATAATCACCTAACGTACTTTCAAATTGTTACTTACGAGTAATATATATTTGAGTACTTACACCACATCGAATGTAATGAAGGCAATCGTTGTTGTAGTTCTGATTTAAAAGGAAGGATAAAAAGTATATTTCTACATTGAAACAGAATGGAAAACTTTAGGGCATTAAAATTTTTGTCTGCTATTGAAAAGAATCTCAATATTCATCGCGATTTTGTCTTCATGACCCGAAAGAAACGCTGTTTAGTGATCATCATGATCATTTTTGAGTTAATTTCAACTATTTCTATATGCTACAACAGTTTTTCAGGTAATATTAATGACCGCTTCTTAAATCGACCTGCTGTGTTTTACAAAGCGGTTATCTTTCACAATCTTGGCGCCGTACAAAGTCTCTTAGTAGTACTGTACTTTGGGCCAAAAAATGGAGTACATTTCAAAAATCTCCTATCTGGGCTATCGTTTTGCCATGAAATAGTGAAGTTTGATAAAGCGTATGTAGCACAATTGAATACACTGAAAGGAAGATGCATTTTGGGTATAACTGTAGTCGTAGTTATGAGAATTATTACGTCTCTAAAAATTCTAATCGCAGTATTGATTAATAACAGTTTTGAAGTTAACACGACCACAGTATCGGTATTTTTCTTTCTCGCCGCTGAAACATTGTATGAAGTTAAGCAAACAGTGGAAATACTGACGTACTACAATTTAGTGTCTCAAATAACCACTCGACTGTCCGCGCTGTCAGACTATGATGTGGGAAAACTGTCCGGCGATATCGCGCGACGGTTGCATGATAAAAATCGCGCGACTTGTCGCGCGATAAAAACGATTATATAAAGAAAAGTATAGTTGTGATTACGAAAACAAAAATACTGGTAGATAGGTAATAGTTATAAATATATAAAAAATTGAAAATCTAATACACTTACTATACTATAATATATACTATACTTAATTTATATATATACTATACTTAATACATAATTTTCAAGTGGTGGGCACTGTAGTACCACGGACAGTTTACCGTAAAAAAGAAAATGGCACTGTAGTGCCATTGGACTGCCGAGTGGATAAGGTACGTTTTGAAGACGGCTAACACTATTCTAAAATCTGATAATGTTGCGTCACTGAGTGGGGAGTCACGTGTCGTGGCTAAGGTGTACCGGAAGTTGAAGGAATGCAGTCGCGAGTTGAAAAATTGTTTTGGTCATCAAGTAAGTTTGTGTGTACTAAGGTAGCTGTTCAAAATTTTTGACTTTAAGGACATACTCACATAACTTTCGGATTTCCATGTCTTTAAATAAAATTTGTGTTGTTTCACTACAATCATATATTTTTAAAATTATTTGACATTCGATGAATTAAACACAGTTTTTTTAGGGCACTCTCATACTTTTTACTGCGACCTTGGAGTTCATCATTTTCACGATTCGAATATTTCAAGATGTATGTACGCAAAGGGTGAGAAAAGTTTTTGCACTCAATATGTATGTATATGTGTATTTATCATAAAATTAATATTCCTATCGGAATAGAAGGACAAGTATAAGCTGTCAAACGAAACCGATTTAAGATCTCAGTAACTAACATAAGTAAGTAACATTTGTAGCTTTATATGAGATAACCTTTTGATCAGGTGATTTATAACAATGTTCCTAAGTTAAATATAGTAGTTTACTGCATGATAAACAGTCGACACAACATATTGAACATGCAGCTCTAGTGTAAGACTAAATGTTATTTCATTATACAAAATATTCGTCGATATACATTCCCTGTGTTATTCTGTCTTTATTTTTTACGTAAATTAACGTTTGTAGAATAGAATAATCAAACTGCGTACTTTAAATTTGAAGCGCATTGGTAAATATAGGTCGTATATTAAGAGGCTTCGATTTGGACTAATCTACCTGTTAAATGATTATTTGTTGGGGTTATGCCGCTGTAATGCATAACAATTAATCACCGATCAAGTCACCATGTTTCAGATGCATTATTTATCCAAAATATGCACAATTTCACTTTCAAATATAAAAAATCAAATGCACGTAATTTTCAGCGAGCTTCTGCAGGGCGGTCAATTGTTTGACATCTGACAAAAGTGGTTCTGCTACCCATCTCTTTTTATCACACAGTTTGCTGCTAGTGACATCTCGCTTTTGTCGTTCTATTCCAAAGGGATAATAATTTTATGGTATTTATGTATATGATGTTACAAAAATTGTGAAAAGTCGTGTAAAAATTCATAAATAAAAATCATACTATTTTTGTAACACGCTTAAATTATAAATTGCGTGGGCAATGTGTTTTATATTCGACGTTTAGTTTATCTAAACAATATCAAAATTAATTATTTTTTACCATAATGTAAAATGTTAAAATATGTGTTGGTAATTTTCAGTTTAGCTTATGGGAGCAAGTTACTAAAATATATTTCGTCCTATACGCCAGCGCTGCCTTCTTCATCTTGTCAAAAGCCGGCCAAAATGTCCAAAATGAGGTCTCCCAATGCCGCAAAGGACTTTCTAAGCTTCTTGTTTCTACCCAAGGTGAGTTAGCTAGTGAGAAAAAGTACTAAAAGACTATTTAAAATAGTCCTGTATATTGAAAACCAAGTGATTTTAACCAATAAACGCTTAAAGAAAGGTTTTCTATGTATTGAGGTAACTTTACTTATTTAGCATCGATGCAGTTGCGTATATAGGTAATAGAAATAAAATTAGGTGAAATAAAATTATGACTATAATATATATAAGGATATCAATTGATCATTATATGTAAAATATGAAATTAAATGAGATAAGTTGAAGTTATCATAAGTTCTTTTGTTATTATTTGAAACATTGCACACCCCGGGAGGTGTAGATACACCATAAAAATTGGTTGTTGTCCATTTTGACAGTCTTTTATGTTTTAAAAATGCGGCCCTGAATCAAATATATTGTAATTATATGTCTCGTTACATTTTATTCCATTACATTTCATTTTTACAAAAACAGACGAGAAGCACCAGCGGTCCTTAAAGGATTTGCAGCGTTTGGTCGCCGTGGAGCCTCTTAGAATTGAATTCCGATCTTTACCAGTCGGGATGTACTTGCTGCCTGCGGTGCTGTCACTGACGGTCCACTACATCATTGTCACGCTACAATTAAATAATGACATCTGATTCCTTGGTATTATTATTTTATTGTCATCAGGTGCAGCCAGATTCAAGATGATACCTTTCTAAGACTTTCTGAAGAGTAGGTATTTAATGACAAGCAAATAACAAATAGCATCGATGCACATACCAAGGTAGGTCAGTCAAGTAAGGATACTTGAGGTGGAACACAACTTTTGACTTCATATCATTATTTGCCCTCGTAATGAGGTTAACATACAAAAAGTCCCAGCCCGTACCTCCTAAGCTTAGAGGAGGGGAAGGGTTAAAAAGTATTTTTTTTTAGGTTTTTCTCAAATAAATCTGAAACTATGCGTCTTAGCGACATGAGACCTTGTTGTATGAAATCAAAGCTAATACGATTTTCTGCGAGTTTTGAAACGCTTCAAAAAAAGGAGGTTTTAATTTGCCCTGTATTTTTTGACATCTTTTTCATCGGGTTATATTTGAGGATAATGATCTGTTTAGGCGTCCACATAAGAGTGATAAATCTGGCAAGTGTATGTTTGTTCTTATGTTTGATATTTGTGTAATTGTAAAATGTTGTATTTGGGTCTGAGTGTTATGATACCACCGTTGTGTCTTATTTCCATAACACAAATGCAATAGCAACTTACTTCGGGATCAGCGCAATATATGCGATTGGTGTCTAATATTACTATGTCACTTACTTCACAAATAAGTTGGAAACAAGATGTTGTGTCGAGATTATTCTTTTTTCTTCAATCAATTTATTAATCAATTAAATATAATCAAACTTTAGGACTTGTATATGTATCATTCAAATCGTTAAATATGTAATTATGTTAAATTAAGTAGCAGTTTGTGAAGTAACAATCTTCCATCACAAATTCGTGTGTAATAAAATATAGTTAGTAAGAGTTGAATTTGCGAAACGATGTAATTCATTCTTTAGTTTAGTTCTTTAGTTTAGCATTAAACTCATTTATGTATAAAATTTGTTTCTCCTCAACTGTTAACTGTGTTTTAATAAAATAAAATCGGTTCAGTAGTTTATGAGATATGGGTAAAACCAAATACTATAGAATAAAAAAAATATTATCCCATCTTTTTAACCGCTTTCAAAAAAAAAATCGAAAAGAAGGCTAAAATATGGCATATTTGTAATTTGTTTTTATTTTAAATTACAATCAATCATGAGCAGATGTCGTACGGTTTTTTTTTTGCAATATTTTCGTGCATGATGCCAAGCGGAAGGACAGCAACAGACGGAACCGTCCACGTACATCATCAAAAGACTAAACGAATTAGTTTCTCCTATATAGATGACGAAAGGGATATTTAAGCCTTTTTGTAGTGTTTGAAGGCATCTAAAAAGTTTGTTAATACAATTTTAATTCCATAGTATTTGTTTTTGCCCATATCTCAAAAACTACTAAACAAAATTTTGATGAACGTCTCTATCGGAATTATACTAAATTGATTCAAGAAAAAAATATTTTTTAATACATCATTTTGTTTCCAATTTATTCATAAAGAAACCCAAAAAAAAAAATATACAAAACTCAAACAAACATTCTGTTACGATATTACGTCCACGTGTTTTCAAGCCCTAATAGATCATCATACCTAAATATTATTCAATTTTTCGTTTCAGACATCGTTGTCACATAAAAACTTGTTTAAGGTAAACTTGTAGAATTTTTTATCGGCTTTCATTTTGTACCAGGTATCATGTCGCTGATACGCATAATATTCGATAATTAAGCTAAAAACCTAAAAATACACTTTAAAATTGGTTTCCCCCTCCTCCCGGCTCAAGGGCCACTAGGCTTTTGATATCTTGACCTTCTTACTAGTCCAAACAAAATTACGAAGTCAAAAATCGTGTTCCTTGAAATAACCTCTACATCTTTAACGATACTAATTTGATCAGCCTAAGGTTATAATATGTTTTCGTTATTTCAGTTCTATAATTAATTGGTCGCTTGAAAATAGCTTCTAAAACTGAGTTCTAATTAATGAAAAATACATTAGTACTGGAGATAGCTTTTATAGTATAACAAACGAACCCAGCAAACTTTGTTTGGCCTCCAGCCCCGTCCCGCCCAGCCCCGGACCCGCCGAATGGGATAAAAAGTATCCTATGTCGTTCTACTGGTTCTAAGATATCTCCCCACCGTTTTGCCCTGACTCCGTCTTGCCCAGCTTCGGTCCTTTCGAACGGGATAAAAAGTATCCTATGTCCTTCTACTGATTCTTAGCTATCTTCCCACCGTTTGGCCCCGGCCCTGCAGCACCTCAGCCCCGGCCCCGTTTTAGAGGATAATAAGTATCCTATATCCTTCTCCTGGTTCTAAGCTACATCTCCACCATTTCACCCCAGCCCCATTCTACCCCAGTCGTGGCCGAACCGGCCGAACCGACCGGCCGAGCCGTGGTCGAACGGGATTAAAAGTATCTTAAGTCTTTCTCCTGGTTTAAAGCTACCTCCCCACCATTTCGTCCCAGCCCTGCCTTACCCAAGCCCTGGCCCCATCCAACGGAATAAAAAGTATTCTATAACCTTTTACTGGTTCTAAACTACCTCTTCAGTGAAATCGGTTCAGCCGTTCTTGAGTTACTGAGTTGACAGAGGGTAAATGCATTATCAAGCTCAAGATAATGCATTTACCCATATTTATGTCAGTTTTTTTATGCTTTTTAAACATGTGTCTTGACACGAGACATTAAACTTTTAAAAAAATAAGTATTTGATTTTTCTCTATGGGCTTTTATCCTCTATTTATATATTTTTTACAAAAAAAAATATATATATATTTCAATTTAATTAGTTTAGCTTTTCTTTTTTTGCTTGATTTTAAATAAATATACAGTGAAAAGTGCAAGTGAAGTTTCATTATCATATTTTTGTGATTGTGTTTCTAAAAAATAAAATATGCGACAAGCAACATACAAAATGTCTAGTGTCATCATTAATATAAATAAGAAAGTGCATTCAAACAAATTGTGGGATTATTGACTTACTATACCTAAGTGTGGCAAGTAAGGTTTGTTTTAAAGTCGGTTAATGAATTTCTGAAGAAAGGAAATATGGCTTCTCATAATGACGATTTGAGTAGGTATCGTAAGTTAAGTAGTTGAGAGTACAAAAGTTTTTCAATCTAAACATCTGAAAAACTCATTAACATAGACATGAAATAACCCAATTGAGTAGTTTGAGTACCACCGACCTACTTCAGCAAATGAAAGTGACAACGTTCTGACATCCACTCAGGCAAATTAAGTAGAATGTTAATTTATTGATAAAACCTGATGAACTTACGCCATTGTTGTTATAATGGTCTCAGTGAAGGTTCAGAAACAATTTTTTGGTAAGTAGTAACTTTTCGTTTTAAATATCACCAAAATTGGCTTAGGAATGGAGTGCGCTGCCGGCTGAAGTATTCACGAAATACTATGATTTGGGCTTTTAAAGAAGAGTGATGATCCACCCTTAACCACATCACCTTCCACCAGGTGTGATAGTGGTTATGTCATCGTTTATAAAATATTATTTCATTTATAAACTAACGACAGATTAGTATTCACTACCTCAATGTGACCAAAAGCTTTTGGAAGTTGGCCGTGTTTCACCTCGGAAAAGCACGTAAAGCCATTGGTCCTTTGCTGATCTCTCTCCGGTCGTGTCATTTTGCTGTCCCGTTGGGCAATGAGTGTGAAAGGAACAGAGAGTGCACCTGTGTTTGCGCACACACTTGTGCACTATAACATGTCCCGCGCAGTTGATTTGCCGTTAAGTCACAACGGTCAACGTAGTCGAAATCGGCTAGGAGGACTATTATATTAGTATTATGGCTAAAAGCTTTTCAGCCCATTAAAAAAACCATAGCATTGACATGACCTCGAACTTTTTGTTACCAAGGTTCAAATTAGCGTAGCAATTGATATGAGTCTTGTGCTAAATATTGACAATGTAAAAAGGGTAATTGAATCTTTGAAATATCAATTCATTTTTTTTAATTCACTTTATCAGTAGAAAGGACTATGAACATTTTTGTTTCAGCCAAGAAAATGGAAACCTTTGGTGCGTTAAGATTTCTATCTGCTCTTGAAAAGATATTAAACATTCATCGCGATTTTATTTACATGACTAGAAGAAAACGTTTATTTGTAACCATTGCGATATTGTTTGAGTTTATTTCAACTATTATTGTGTGCTACAATAGCTTTTCAGGGAATCTATTCGATGAGTATTTTAATCGACCTGGTTTGTATCAGACAGCGTTTATCTTTCATAATCTTGGAGTCATACAAAGTCTCTCAGTGATTGTATACTTGGGCCTAAAAAATGGGATTTACTTTCATAAACTTGTATCAGGGTTATCGTTTTGCCATGAAATAGTGAAGTCTGATAAAACTTATGTAGGACGTGTAAATGCCCTGAAAGGCAGATGTATTTTCGGTTTATCTATAGTTCTGTTTATGTGTATGATAACGTCTTTGAAAAATGTAATAATTGTACTCACTCAATACAATTTTCGACTGAACAGGGGAATTGTATCGCTCATTTTATTTTTTATTGTTGAAACGTCGTATGAAATGAAACAGACAGTGGGACTATTGGTATATTACACCTTGGTATGTCAAATAATGTATATTTTAAAGACTGTTAACACTCTTCTTGAATTTGTTAATTTGAACTCTCTGAATGAGGATTTATATATATTGACTAAGGTATACCGAAAGTTAAAAGAATGCAGCCGAGATTTGAAGTTTTGTTTTGGACATCAAGTACGTACATCAATTAGAAATTTTCGAAATTTGAAAAAAAAGCATAAATAAACAATAACTTTAATGTTTAACTTATTTGTGTTTTTTAATTGTTATGAAATTCATAGCTCTTTTACCAAAAACTTAGCTAATCTGACGTTCTAAACTTACAGCCAATAATGAATTTAATTTATATTAATTGTTTTTTAATCAATTCTTATTTCTGCAGGGGAATTTCGTACTTTTTACAGCAACATTACAATTCATTATTTTTGCGATCCGATTATTACAAGATATACTAGATACAAAAACGGTAAGATGTATATTAATCCATCGACTAATAAGCACTAACCAACGAATTATTCGATTTCGGAACATCATTTCATTTTGTATTTGTATTTTGTGAAGTATTGGACATATAACGCAAATCATAGCTTAATAAGACATTGTGAAACAGGCCATCAGAAAATTATAATGAGATAGAGAATAAATTTCATACAGAGTGTAACACAAAGATGTACTGAAACTTTAGGGAAATATGGTGTACTTATCTGATAAGAATCCAACACGAAATACCAATATATCGTCAATATAATTGGAATGAATTATTCGACAGTTATATATTGACTTTGATTGCAAACATCACTAATAACATAATGGTAATTATTTGATATGTTAATAGAATCACGTTCTCTTACAATTACGTCATTTTCATAAATGTTACCTGACAAATAGGTGACGTTTTCAAATTAGCCGCTTTGCATTACATTTGACGAATATTCCTTATCTGACGTTGATAAAATCGACTCTGAGTGAAATAGAAAAGCATTAAATATTTATTTAGTTCCATCGCAAGACCAATTTCGAAACACTACTAATTTAGGGGGAATGTATTGTCTGGAACTTGAACGAAAATTAAAATATCGCAACACGCTTCCAGTATTAAACTGGAATGATAATTACCAGATAATATGATAATTTACCAGAAAGCATCAGTCGTTGGTATAAATGTTTAAACTCTTTGTTAAAAACGGTTAGATTTTTAATATGGTATAATGTTGTTTCAACGCACTGAGCAAGTAATCACTACGTTTTACTTCAACGTTGCTGTAGGTATTATCGATCTATCCGCATTCAAGAAAACAATTGAAGTTTTTCTTCAGCCAGTTTCCTTCTTTTTCATCGCGAGGCGTTCATAGTGGCCAGCACGCGCGGCGAGGAGGTTGCATATGGGAATAACCATATATTTACGTGTAATACACAACAATAATAATTTGTGAAATATCTGAAGTTTTTTTTCTCAACGTGTCTTAGATCCTACTTGTAACTTGTTTGCAATCAAACTTTTAAAGTACGTTTAAACACGCTTATAATTGCTTCACCTCTAACTATATATGTAGGAAAATCTTGGAATCTTAATTAGACCCACTTCCCGGTCTTCGATTAGGATGAAATTTTGCAGACACTTAGAACTTAGTCTGATGACAATACATGACTAGCGAAGATGGCGGACAGGCTATTTGAAATGCACCTCCGTGAAATGGGTATTATAATATGAAAGGGTTTGCTGAATGGGATACGAAATAAATAAAAAGCGTGTTTTTATTTATTTAACTTTTATATTTTTAGTTCAATATCTGGAACGAGATTCGCAAAATCTTTTTCGTCCTACACTCAAGTTTCATCTTCATCTTTTTGTCAAGAGCTGGCCTAGATGTCCAAAATGAGGTCACCCAATGCCGCAGAAGTCTCGCTAAAATTCTTATATCGACGCAAGGTTAGTTGTTTTAGTTAAAGATTTATTTATCATCAAAATATCAAAGAATTTTCTTACTGGTGTTACGAATACTATACAATAATTATGTCGAGGGCTTTTCCCATTAATACTTAAGAACATAATATAAACATCCATGATTTTGAGCCCTTACACACTGCGATTTATAGCATCGATGAAGTCGCGCGTTTCAAAAATGCGCGACTGATGGCTGACTAAGTATTGTCAGAGCTTCACACTTAAAGTTAAAGCACATTTATCCGCCCGTAATGGGAACACCAACAAGCAACAACAACAACAACAGCACCAACGAGGCGGCAACTTCTCGACATGGGATCAGCACTGGATAGCAAACACCTCGCTTCGGATTGCGTTTGTTACCACATTTATCATTTTTTCTTGTGAATGACAGCCCGTTTGATAGGGTGTGCATATAGAAGACAACTCGCCGTATGCGGGCTAAGTACAACGCATGCGCCGCTGGTCAGGAGTGGATCTCGATCCGAGTTAGCGACGTTACGAAGTTGGTAGTCGTGCGTTGAAGTATAGAGTTTTATAATAAAAAAACCTACTTAGTTGATACGGTGCTGTTCCCGTAATGGGTGGGTGGTAGATTTGCTTTAACCCTCTTTGTTTCTTCCCTGTTTTTTTTCTGAACACGACCAATAAGTTTAACACTTCCACAGATGAGGAAAACCAGCGCTCTTTGAAGGATTTGCAGCGGCTTGTCAACGTCGAGCCCCTCAGCATAGAACTGCGATCTCTACCAGTCGGAATGTATTTGCTGCCTGCTGTGTTATCACTTACAGTTAACTACATAATAGTTACTTTACAATTAAATCATGATATCTAATTAATTGGTATCTGTTTCTAATTTTTTAATTCATTTGTATCTGTTTCTTAATCTCTGTATAATTGAGTTGTTTTAAATGAAATTACTTTGACATGCGGATCGACAGACAGTCTTAACAAATATGAGTGTGTGAACTATAAGGGTTCCTCTATTTGCCATTCAGCTACGGTACCCTAAAAAGTTTTACTTTAAAACTTTGAGACATACGCACAGTAGGAAACTCCAAGGTAAAGGAGTGAAGGCTCACCGTACAACTGGCAAAAGTTTATTATTACTAACAATATTAATTTCTCATGCATGACATTAAACAATCACCTAACGTACTTTCAAATTGTTCCTTAATATATAAATATTTGAGTTCTTATGCCACATCTAATGTAATGAAGGCAATCGTTCAAATAACAACTCAGTGTTGTAGTTTTCATTTAAAAGGAAGGATAAAAAGTATATTTCTACATTGAAACAGAATGGAAAACTTTAGGGAATTAAAATTCTTGTCTGCTTTTGAAAATAATCTGAATATTTATCGTGATTTTGTCTTCATGACCCGAAGGAAACGCTGTTTAGCGATCATCATGATCATTTTTGAGTTAGTTTCAACTATTTCTATATGCTACAACAGTTTTTCAGGTAATATTAATGACGTCTTCTTAAATCGACCTGCTGTGTTTTGCACAGCGTTTACCTTTCACAATCTTGGCGCCATACAAAGCCTCTCAGTAGTAGTATACGTTCCAAAAATCTTCTATCTTGGCTATCGTTTTGCCATGAAATAGTGAAGTTTGATAAAGCGTATGTAGCAGAATTGAATACACTGAAAGGAAGATGCACTTTGGGTATAACTGTAGTCGTGGTTATGAGAATGTATATATCTCTGAAAATTCTGATCACGGTACTGATTAATAACAGTTTTGAAGTGAACACGACCACAGTATCGCTATTTTTCTTTCTCGCTGCTGAAATATTATATGAAATTAAGCAAATTTTGGAAATACTGACGTACTTCACTTTAGTATCTCAAATAAGGTACGTTTTGAAGACGGCTAACACTATTCTAAAATCTAATAATGTTGCGTCACTGAGTGGGGAGTGGAGTGTCGTGGCTAAGGTGTACCGGAAGCTGAAGGAATGCAGTCGCGAGTTGAAAAATTGTTTTGGTCATCAAGTAAGTTTGTGTGTACTATTAGGTAGCTGCTCAATATTTTTTTATATTTAGGACATACTTACATAAGGTTCGGATTTCCATGTATTTTTAAATCAATTTTGTGTTGTGTTTTGGTCCAATATTTTTTTCTTTTAATTTATTGAGTTTCGATGAATTAAACACAGTTTCATTTTACAGGGCACTATCCTACTCTTTACTGCGACCTTGGAGTTCATCAGTTTCACGATTCGAATATTACAAGATGTATTAAGTACGCAAAAGGTGAGATGAGTTTTTCCACTCTTTACGAATTTTATAAAATTCCTACAAAATATGTAAAAAGTCTTGTAGGAATTCATTAAATTTATTTTTATACATTTCTTGTAACACACATAAATTATAAATTGCGCGGTCAATGTGTTTTATATCAATTATGTGAAATATTAAAATACGGGTTTGTCTGCATCCAGTTTGGTCTTGCGATCTTTAAAAGGTCGTTTGTCCATTTTGTGGGTGGACGTCCTACGCCGCTCTTTCTCTCTGGTCGCGCCACTTTTTAATTTTAGTACTAACAAACAGTACTTTAAATTTGCATTGAATGAAATCCGATATTCAGACTTTTGATGTATTTATGTTTATTGTTGCGGCTTTTTAATCTCCAATCAAGCTCCTCGGATTTAAATCGTATATCATTCGCCCCCCATCAACTTTTGGAATGAATGGTTTTTATTTTTTGAATTGCAACACTATATTTACTGTTGAATCTTTGTTAGCACTTGGTAAATCCGATTGGTATGGACAACTGTCCCGAAAAAAGATTGCGTTTTTATAGTACCGTTTTTTTGGAGTTATTTCGATAAACATAGTGAATACCGATTTTATGTATTTTACATAAAGAATATACCTACGAAGTGACTCTCAGGAACATTCGGTAAAGTAAGGTACCTATAAAATAGCAGTTTTTTTTTTTCAATTTTGACTATTACTTTAATAAGTTGTTCATAATTTAAAAAGTTTAGATACTGATATAAATATCTCCCTTTACAGAACAGGAAAATTGCTTTAAAATTGATCCAATATTTGAAAAAAACGGCTAAGTGCGAGTTGGACTCGCGCACTGAGGGTTCCGTGCCAAATTCAACTGAATTAAGAAATCAACTACTTCCACTTAGCTAAAATATCACAATATTTTGTCGACAGCAAATATAACTTTGTTTTTCATAGTGTTTTCATGAAGAACAAAGTTATGTTTGCGGTTGTTAAAAATGTGCTATATCTCAAAAACTACAAATTCGATCCCGTCCAAACCAATTTTCCTTGAAAGTGTTTATTAAGATCTACATTACATTTTTTTTTTCAAAATTTACGCTTGCTTAGTTTAGAAGTTAGATGGGGGGGACGCCCATTTTACCACTTTGGAAGCGTCTATCTATCAAACGTTACACTTAAAAAGAAAAAGTTCTAGAAACCTCTATGTCATTTTAAAAGACCTATCTATAGATATCCTACACGCATAGGTTTGACTAAAAACTTTTTTTTCGATTTTAGTTTCATGTATAACTGGATACATTTTTCTACCAAATTTCAACAGTCTGATGCTTATAGTTTCAGAATAAAGCGGCTGTGACATACGGATGGACAGACAGACAGACTTGACGAAACTATAAGGGTTCCGTTTTTTGCCATTCGGCTACGGAACCCTAAAAATGACACCAACACAAGTGTGGCATTGCTGATTTGGTACCATTAAATTAAATAAAACTTTTCCGAAACCTTTGAAATGGTTCCCAGATCCTTTCTTAAAAGTTCCGATACACGAGTTACTTGGCATATACATGAACCTTTTTAAGGTAAAAGAGGAAAATTAAGGGATCTCTACTTAAGACCCTTAACTTTGAAGATTAACATTTCTGAAATGGGCGTCGAAAATGAAAAACGATCAAAGAATCCTTTGACTCAAGTCTGGGCTTGTTGTAATGCTGAAATGCAAATCAAGATCATCAAACATAATAATATTTTGAGCTGACCTAATAATTATTGCTTACTACTCGTTCAAAGTCGATGTTATCACCCGTCAAACAGCTTAAATTACGGATATAAGTATTACTGCTAAACCTAGGTAGTTGTTTGCAAATAAGTATAAGAAGTAGCCTTTAATAAGCACTTAAATCGGTCTGTAATCGTCCCCACTGCTGGGCAGAGGCCTCTAGTCAAGTAGGTACGAGGTGGTTTGAGGTCCTCCACTAAAAGTATACAATTAAATTTTTGCATCCTGTTCGATGCACTAACTATTTTATCTTCTTTGTATGAATTAATGTATAAATGAATATATAAACTTGCTATTCAGAAAATAGAAAGAACAAAATTAAATAATTAAAAAACCAAAGATAGTTAGAGCTAGTTATCAATATTACTAGCTGTCCCCCACGTCTTCGTCCACGCATTGCCTTATTTATAAGCTATCCAACACAAACATATTTTTTCAAATTGGTCCTGTAGTTCCTGAGATAAGCACGTTCAAACTAACTAACTCTTTCAGCTTTATACTATTAGTATGGTAATAAAACAATGGTAGCATAGATATTAACATTAATATTAATATTCATACCATTGTATGAATTGTTATGTTGTTTTTAACTTTATTAATAACAAACAAGAAAAATAAAACTAAGTATACTACTAACATAAAAAAAAACTTAAAATCTACCCATTTAAAAATGAAACAATTCCTTTGCGGCAAGGAGGCTATGATGCTGGCTGCGTTGCCGCGTTGGATAGCTATGCTAATCCTTTGAGCTAGGAACCAGCCAGATTTATTATTGGCTGTTACAGAATTTAATTTTGGCGCAATTTCTCTAAACAGCTATTACAGCTAAACAGACGATCCCCACGACCCAAATGTTTCAACGCCGTTTTTGCGACGCTTAGCGTTTTCAGCCAACTCCGCTGCTGATCCAGCTTTAAGGGCTGATTCTGTGAGATGGAAAGAAGTCAACGTATCGATACAAGTTACACACTATCGAAAAGAGTGCCCAAATTTATATGTTTATGATGTTATGCTATTAATATTATCAATATTCGTTTACACTAAGTCGGAATTGCGCTGCCTGGAAATTAAACGGCTAAAGTTGGATCGCAATACGCCCCCTGATCGCAATGTATTATTAGGTATCAGATTTTCCATTGTGACAGTGTGGGGTGCTTAAATAAATAAGTATCTATATGGTTTAGAGAATAAGTATACAATAACAAAACCTAGTAAATATGTGGGGCAGATGGAGTCAGGAATAACATTATCGTCTATCTACCAGAAAAATGGTTCCTAGCACTGAGGTTCCAGAGTTTATCCTAAATGTTTTTATACGAGTATGTTCGTTTGGGAAAAATTACCAGTAAATTGATGCATTGTACAGTGGCCAGCACATCAGGTTACACACTTTTGTTGCATAATAGCCCTTATTACAACTGAATAAGATATCGCAGTGTTTACCTTGAAGTGCTGTTGTCCGTACAGAATATCACTGTCAATTCACTTACTAGCCCAACTCGGATATCCTGCTACACATTAAGCATTATAAAGTTGAAGATGTAACTCAGATCGAAAAAAACAAAACAAAAAAACAAAGTTAACAAAATTGGCATGTTGATTTTGTATTTGGCAGGTTTACAACACCACAATGTGCTGTGTACAAGCAAGTATTTACATTGTCACTGAAAATACGTCTGCCGAAATAATGTGTTTTCTTCTGTGAAAATATATCTAACCATTATTAGTTGATAAATAAAAAGATGGATGACCATCTGGGTAGTGATGATAAGTGTTTCCCCAACATAATTGCTTGTTTAGACGAAAATAGATACAGTTCCAAGTACTTAATAAAAATATTATTGTTTTCAAAAGAAATTGCTTTCAGAAACTCTGTACTGTTTTTGTTGAGTCATGCTTTAGTATTATTTTCTTTTCATATCATACCTAGACAATTCAATACTCAAAGCTTATAACTCTCATGGTAAGTAAAGAAATGTTATTTGATGTTGTACGCGACAGATAAATTGCACCACAAAGTAAACATATTGAAACGAATTTCAATAAAAACTTATGACGTCTTGTGATATTTCTTGTTTTATGAATTCCTCGAATTACTTTTGGCCGCATGTAGGTATTTGAAAATAAACGTAAGTGCAGCAAAATTTCGAGCTTACAGCGATTTCGAATAACCCCATTTTTTGAACCAGCAACATTGTTACCGCTTCGTGTTTCGTGATTCGAGTGGGTTTTATTTCCCAGAGGCTACGTCCAACACAAATTTATTGGAGCCATGAGAGCCTTCTCTATTGGCTAGTGCTAAAATCTTATAACTTGCCGGTGTCTTTATGGAACCTTTTTATAACGATGCATCATGCCCACATGCGCCTCGCTCGATACATTTCGATAGTTCCACCGTTGTCTCCGACGCTCCGCATACGTCAATCCGTTTACTAGGCCCCAATCTCGCAAGGCTAGAAATCATCTTTCTTGTAGGTATTTCATTACGTGTCCATTGCTTACTAAGCATTTTCAGCCATTGGTAAGATCTCAATAGAGACATGACAGGACGGCCAAAGTAACAGAACAGTTATGAAACGAGCTGTTTAAAAATATACACCCTTATTCATAATAACGCAAACAGTCTAATAAACCAGTTTTAACTATAACACTGTTTTGTCTCGTTCTTTTCTTGGCGCTATCATTATTTGTCAGAAAGTGAAAAAACAGTGTAATAGCTAAAATATGTTTATTAGACTGTTTGAGTTGTTATGAATAATGGTGTTACTGTTTTGTTACTTACGACTTATACGGGTCGTCAGTAACCATAAACTGACGGCTTTAATGCCGTAATTCGGAAAAAAGTAGCGTCGCTGATGGAAAGAATACGGAGGAGTGACAACAGCATCCTGAGCACGGTGGCAGATGATCCGCATGCGCCTATTGTCAGGCATTTCGTGCGACTGATGACTCATACAGTGGACCTTAATTCTTCTAGTTGTCGGCCGCACGGAGTAGCTCTTAGGTACATGACAAATTGATTTTTATATTTCTATGTATTTGTAAACATTAATTTAATTCAATATATTTAATTTAATTTGTTTTTGATGAAGATTGATTTGATTTAATTTGATTTGTTTTTATTTATTTATTTTTAATTTGAATTTATTTTAACTTGATAGAATTATTTAATACTACATACATTTGTATTTGTACTAACACCTAAAAAAATAAACACAAAGTAAAGTAAAGTAAAGTTTATTTGCTAACAAGAAGAGTTGTACATGGTATCTTAACTTAATGTTATTATCTAGCATATGTATAATTAAAAACAATAATTTATGTTAATCTCTTTAGAGTACACGCTTACTAGTAAGATACGGATGTTCGTTAACTACTGTACTAGTTTTACGAGAAAACTGTATGACAGTCGTTAGCGCCCTCCGCCGGACTAACAAGGATCAGGTTAAAATATTGCCATTAAAGACCCATTTATTGTTAAACAAAGATTATTTTGTGTGTGTGTTTGTATGTTTTTGTGTTTGTGTGTTTGTGTGTGTGTGTGTGTGTGTGTGTGTGTGTGTGTGTGTGTGTGTGTGTGTGTGTGTGTGTGTGTGTGTGTGTGTGTGTGTGTTTCTGTGTGTGTGTTTGTGTTTGTGTGTGTGTGTGTGTGTTTGTGTGTGTGTGTGTGTGTGTGTGTGTGTGTGTGTGTGTGTGTATTTTTGTTAAATTTTTCCATTTTCCACTTTAATTTTAGTTTAAAATTTTCAAAAGTTCCTCGGTTTCATTGTAGGACATTCCTTGTAACCACTGATGCAAAACCTGTTTACATTTTCTTGAGGTAAGTGTGAATGTGTTTAATTGTTTATTAATTTTATTGTATATGAGATTACTACGAACATGGAATTGTCTGCCTGCAAACGCGGTCCTGTATGGGACTTGTTCACACACCTTGTATTTTATACGACGGGCACTTTTTTTACGATATCCTGCTTCAGGAGGTGGGAGCGTGCGATGTTTGCGAAGCGTCATTTGTAGCCACATATAGTTGCCTAGTAGTGAGCACTTCCAGTCTTTATAAAGTTCGACCGTCGGATATCGAAAGTGTTTCCTTCCCATCACTTTTAATACAGCTCTTTGTGCTCTTTCAAGTTTTAAAAAGTAAGTAGTATAGGCTCCGCCCCAAGATGGAATGCAGTACGTGAGTATAGATTGGCCAGAGCACAATAGACTAATTTCAGAGTCCTGTGGTCCGCCGATTTTCTTAACTTTTTAAAGACGTGGATGATTTTCCGAATACGCGATGTCATACAATTTATTTGTGGTATCCAGGTTAGCGTGCTATCGAGCAGAACCCCTAAATATTTGACTGTGTCTGTACGCTCTATTGGCATGCAATGACAGTTAGAGTTTGCAGAATCACAATGATGGATCTTGATATAGTAGGAATCTGGCCTAGGCTGGGAGACTTTAGATGCGGAAAAGGTGATATATTTGTTTTTTTTTATATTTAAGGTGAGAAGGTTTTTATTCAGCCATGTTGAGACGGCGCGCAAGCAGTCTTCCATCCTACTTCGAGCACTTTCCCAGGTACTACCTTCAACCAACAAAACTGTATCATCCGCGTAGGTAATAATACGACAGTGCGGAATCGCGAAGCGGCACAAACTATCTATATAGATCAGAAACAGGTCGGACCCAATACACTACCTTGGGGGACCCCATATAACAGATTTTTGTCGTTACTGATATATGTGTCTATTTTAATGCACTGCCTACGTTCTGAGAGATAGTCCCTGAATATGTTCAAGACCAGCCCCCGGATGCCAATGTCATTTAGTTCTTGTATAAGAATGGGTATACAAACAGTGTCAAAAGCTTTTGACAAATCGAGAAAGGCTCCTATTACTTTTAGTTTGCTATCTACCTTTCTAGCCACAAAATCAACAAATCCAGAACAGCATCCTCAGTAGATAGGCCACTGCTAAAACCATACTGGTTCTTTGAAATAATGTTAAATTTATTTAAGTAGTTAATGAGCCTTCTGTTAAGTATCTTTTCTAAAATTTTTGAAAGAGAAGTTAATACGGATATTGGCCTATAATTGTTGATGTTACTTTTATCTCCTCCCTTGTGTATTGGATGGACCAGGGCCTTCTTAAAGGCATTTGGAAAGACACCTGT
>CAWUPE010000062.1:0-18249 GCA_963924145.1 Pyrausta purpuralis
GGTTTGTGTAGATCGGACCTGTTGCACTTCAAAAACATCGCAAAATGGATTCTGTTTGCAATAATTTTAGCGTTTTCACCTACTTTAGTCACTGAATATTTGTCGTTTTAAAGCTCAGTTTGAAATGTTTTAGTTTGTCGTTTCTGTTCAAATCATACTTTTCATAGCATACTTTTCGATCATACTAGCTCACCAGAGTGTTTGTGCGCACGCTTCGCTGTTCTAGTAGGTACTTTCCTGCGTTATTTTAAAAGATACATGCCATACAAAGTTATTTGAATTTTACACTTTTTCGGTCACCGTGAAATATTTTGTCTTGATATTTACCGACTTTATATTGACCGTCGAGTCGAAGCCGTAGAGTAGACACTTTGTTTGTGTAGATTGGACCTGTTGCACTTCAAAAACATCGCAATGTGAATTCTGTTTGCAATATTTTTTGCGTTTTCATCTACTTTAGACACTGAATATTTGTCGTTTTAAAGCTCAGTTTGAAATGTTTTAGTTTGTCGTTTCTGTTCAAATCGATCATCTTTTAGCATATTTTTCGATCATATTAGCTCAACAAAGTGGTTCTGCGCACGTTTCGCTTTTGAAGAAGTTACTCTCCTTAGTTATTTTATAAGATACATCCCATACAAAGTTAGTCGAATTTACACTTTTTCGGTCACCGTGAAATATTTTGTCTTGATATTAACCGACTTTATATTGACCGTCGCGTCGAGCCCGTCGCGTAAACACCTCGATTGTGTAGATCGGACCTGTTGAACTTTAAAAACATCGCAATATGGTTTCTGTTTGCAATAAATTTAGCGTTTTCACCTACTTTAGACACTGAATATTTGTCGTTTTGGAGCTCAGTTTGAAGTCTACTTATTTCAACCGACTGCCGCCTACTTTGCAAGTAAGTTTTAAACCAACTTAAAGCAGTGCCTCTAATGCCACAACTATCTAATTTATCTAAAAGCAAACTATGTGATACAAAATCGAAGGCTTTTGACATGTCGAAGAAGAGCGCAGTTGTATAGTTATTGGCATTTAGACATGTAAGAGTTTCATTTACCATATCGAAGACCGCATGTGCCGTAGATTTTCCCTTCTGAAAACCATACTGGCTGTGATTTAGTACATGAAACTTGTCAAAGAATGATATAGTTTGAAAAATGTTTTAGTTTGTCGTTTCTGTTCAAATCGATCATCTTTTAGCATACTTTTCGATCATATTTGCTCACCGAATTGGTACTGCGCACGCTCCGGTGTTCTAGTAGATACTCTTTTGCGATATTTTAAAAGATACATCCCATATAACCGACCGTCGCATCGAGCCCGTTGCGTAGACACCTCGTTTTTGTAAATCGGACCTGTTGCACTTCAAAAACATCGCAATATGGATTCTGTTTGCAATAATTTTAGCGTTTTCACCTACTTTAGACACTGAATATTTGTCGTTTTTAAGCTTAGTTTGAAATGTTTTAGTTTGTCGTTTCTGTTCAAATCGATTATCTTTTAGCATATTTTTCGATCGTTTTAGCTCACCGAATGGTTCTGCACACGCTTCACTGTTCTAATAGGTACTCTTTTGCGATATTTTACAAGATACATCCCATACAAAGTTAGTCGAATTTTACACTTTTTCGGTCACCGTGAAATATTTTGTCTTGATATTAACCGACTTTATATTGACCGTCGCGTCGAGCCCGTTGCGTAGACACCTCGTTTTTGGAGATCGGACCTGTTGCACTTCAAAAACATCGCAATGTGGATTCTGTTTGGAATAATTTTTGCGTTTTCACCTACTTTAGACACTGGATATTTGTCGTTTTAAAGCTCAAATTGAAATGTTTTAGTTTGTCATTTCTGTTCAATTCGATCATCTTTTAGCATACTTTTCAATCATATTAGCTCACCGAAGTGGTTCTGCGAACGCTTCGCTGTTGAAATAGGTACTCTTTTGCGATATTTTGAAAGATACGTCCCATACAAACTTAGTCGAATTTTACACTTTTTCGGTCACCGTGAAATATTTTGTTTTGAAATAAACCAACTTTATATTGACCGTCGCATCGAGCCTGTTGCGGAGACACCTTGTTTGTGTAAATCGGACCTGTTGTACTTCAAAAACATCGCAATATGGATTCTGTTGTACTTTAGGCACTGAATATTTGTCGTTTTAAAGCTCAGTTTGAAATGTTTTAGTTTGTCATTTCTGTTCAATTCGATCATCTTTTAGCATACTTTTCAATCATTTTAGCTCACCGAAGTGGTTTTGCAAACGCTCCGCTGTTGAAATAGGTACTCTTTTGCGATATTTTGAAAGATACGTCCCATAAAAACTTAGTCGAATTTTACAATTTTTCGGTCACCGTGAAATATTTTGTATTGATATTAACCGACTTTATATTGACCGTCGCATCGAGACCGTTGCGTAGATACCTCGTTTCTGTAGATCGGACCTGTTGCACTTCAAAAACATCGCAATATGGATTCTGTTTGCAATAATTTTAGCGTTTTCGCCTACTTTAGACACTGAATATTTGTCGTTTTGAAGCTCAGTTTGAAATGTTCTAGTTTGTCGTTTCTGTTCAAATTGATCATCTTTTAGCATATTTTTTGATTATATTAGCTTACAGGAGTGTTTGTGCGCACGCTCCGCTGTTCTAGTAGGTATTCTCTGCGTAATTTTAAAAGATACATGCCATACAATGTTAGTCGAATTTTACACTTTTTCGGTCACCGTGAAATATTTTGTCTTGATATTTACCGACTTTATATTGACCGTCGCGTCGAGCCCGTTGCGTAGACACCTCGTTTGTATAGACCGGACCTGCTGCACTTCAAAAACATCGCAATATGAATTCTGTTTGCAATAATTTTAGCGTTTACACCTACTTTAGACACTGAATATTTGTCGTTTTAAAGCTCAGTTTGAAATGTTTCAGTTTGTCATTTCTGTTCAAACCGATCATCTTTTAGCATACTTTTCGATCATACTAGCTCACCAGAGTGTTTGTGCGCACGTGTCGCTGTTGAAGTAGGTACTCTTTTGCGATATTTTAAAAGATACATCAGTAGGATAATAATGGGCACTCTACGCCAGCCACAGCTTGTGTCAGCAAACTGTCGTTTGCTTCCACGCACTGTCGCTGGCGTATCCTGCCCATTATTATAATTGGAAATATATTAACGACAAGTTGGATTCATTTGGTGTATGACTGACTTTTTATCTGAACTGATATACAATTATGTACGTTTGATTCTCAGATTAACATTCTTAAACAAGTAACAATGACTTACCCAATATATCATGATGATTACTGTACAATTCAAGTGTTAGTCATTTAGTAATAGTATAAATTGCTTGGCATTCTTCCTAAACTACCGCTCACGGATATACAAGTTAAAACCAAATCACAATTCATATTTCTTTTGAAAAATACGTATACATAGGCCATTGAGACTCATGCCCTTATACAGCGGTAGCACGATGGGTAAACCTTTAAATCATGCGAATGAGCAGATTGCCTCGAGAGTACATACAGAAGCAAATTTTCTGTGCCAGGATGGCTCATGACTCTCCATTCAACATAAATATAGAGGTTATGCCCATAGCAGCTTATTGCTAGGTTACATCCATATATACAAATATCAAGATTGAAAGTATGAATCGATTAAGTTCTACTTGTATAACGTGCTGTAAAGTTTAATACGAACCAATAAATTGACAAATCCCCGCCGGTTCGTATCCACAGGCCACTCGGACTCATGCCCTTATACAGCGGTAGCACGATGGGTTAAACTTTAAATCATGTGAATGAGCAGATTGCCTCGAGAGTTCACACAGAATTCAATTTTCTATACCAGGATGGCTCATGACTCTCCATTCAACATAAATATAAATTTTATACCCATAGCAGCTTACTGTTAGGTTACATCCGTGAATACAATAACCGAAAAAGATTAAATGTGAATTATTGTCGTTTTACTTTACGAGCACTAGTGGTCGGTACGACACAAATTAACGAAGTGATTTGTAAAGAATATTAAAGAAAAGATTTGAATTGCGTGGGTCAAGCGCATAAGCTGAAGCGATTTAGCCTGAACAAGTACCGATTGCTGCCTTAATAAATTACAGCTGAATTTAATACGTGGAAAACTTGAATAAAAAATAATATTATCACCACAAATACCTCTAATTTAAATATTTGTTTTATAAACACATTACATTGTATTATGTTACTTATTCACATCCGTTTTTAAATGGTTCATAAATTAACTGGTTATTAAAAAGCGTGAACGTTATACTCATAACACACTTTTTGTTACTAATATTTTAAGAGTTCAAATGATTTTTTACTTTCCTAAGGCTCCTTTTAGTTGTACCAAACAATATGTATCGCCGTAACATGCACTTATAGTCAGGGAGCTATATGCAATCTTAAAAAAATATTCCTACACAGGTTGACTGGTAGAAACTAAAGACCTCAAATAATTATGT
The DNA here is from genome assembly GCA_963924145.1 of Pyrausta purpuralis. Classification (NCBI taxonomy): domain Eukaryota; kingdom Metazoa; phylum Arthropoda; class Insecta; order Lepidoptera; family Crambidae; genus Pyrausta; species Pyrausta purpuralis. The sequence goes on from CAWUPE010000062.1 coordinate 4,496, forward strand.
TAGGTTTGCACCACTGCTTAAATATGATGCGACTTAATCGATATGTATCTAATCCTTATGTCATAAAACTTGTGTGACGTTGATTTTGATCTTTTGGTCAAAACATTGTATCTAATATATGTTTGAAATATAAACAGATTTTTAAGAAAATTTGGTAATATAATTTATCGGAACTTCCTCCTCAAGCAAATCTTTGTTTTATCAACACACAGAAATATTAAATAATATAAATAGAAGAAAGTACAACTTAAAATTGTGTTTACATTTGTGTTAATTATGGTTTGTATTACGTTCCGTGCAAACACTGTGGCTCTTGCACTATTCGAAAAAAAGCTGTGCTGTTCGATGCATAGAACATTTTGCTGCGTATGCATGGTGCACTTTTGCTGCGCACAATATCATGTTCTTGTATTAACGTCACTTTAATTTATTCAGCATAAAGATTGTGCTCTTTTATAGCTACAAAACATATCTTACCATGTTCCGTAAAATATGTCCTTAAAGTAAGCACATATTACCTATGCTCATACAAACTATAAAAAACAGTATTAATAAGTTAAGTTATTGTCATCTCAAATTTATATTATTAATCATCAAACATATAAATAACAAACTTTAAAATGATTTACTTAATTATTATTTACCAAAACAACTGTCTGAAAGAATAAATACTTAAACAGACATTTTTACTTATGAACGGACTTTATAAAACATACCTATATTCTTTCGATTTTATAGCTTGCACTGCGCGACAAGTATGAGCTAATTTGTATAATATAAACCACAAAATATAAAGCGATTGAAATTCGCCGACATCCGCCGCTGCTGAAAAATGATATTTTTGCAAGTAAATAACCACAACTGGCTTTACTCACTTTATTTTTTGTGTAACTACCTATAACTAAATACACGGTAGTGGGTTGATTCCCGGTTTGAATTAATTACGTTTCTCTATGTTTTTTGTAATTTTTAATACTTTCGATTCAGTTACGAAAATTAAATTAAATCATTTATTTCAGATTTGCATCCATAAGTGTAGTGACAAGGTTTTCTTATCTTAATATTAGTAAAACGATTAATTAATACAATTGATATATATTTATTTGTTTATTTTAATGTGTCTAAAACGAAAACGATTTTTCCTTATAGTTGCCAACAATTATTTTTTATATTGAAATATGTAACCTACATCGAATAGAATATAGTATACCTATGACACAACTAGTTTTGATGTGGACAAAATGATATTATTTCGTATTAGTTAATGGAAGTGTAGATGCATAATATGTAAGTAACTAGGACTACTTTACCTTATCCGCATTATTAATGGACTTGTGCTTTTTTCGAATAAATGAAGTATATTGATGTGCAAGCAAATTTTTACAATAAAACCACGATTTTGTTCGATCGATTTTCACTCATCGACTCTGTGACCCAAGTGTGTGCAAGTAGCTGTCTGCAGTCAACGTCGCAAAATCGCTGTCGCCTCCGCTCTTCGCTCTCCGCTCCGCTAAGGTGTGCAAGTTTTACGATTGAAACTACAAGTTTTAACCACTTCAAAAATGTAAGTTAGTACTTAGGTACTTTTTTATATTTCTTGCTCCAATAGTTATTTAAATTGTAATGATAAGTCGTAATACTTTGTGTTTTACAAGTCTTTTTGAAATAAAACAAAAGTGGTTCCAGACATAGAGCCTTTTTTCCGTGTATCAAGACACTGTACTTAATTTAAATAAAATTACTTTCAGGTCAGACTCCGAGTGCGAATCAATCGCAGAAAGGCCGAAAGCCAAGACCACGAAAAAGGCAGCATCGTCATCGTCAAAAAAACGCAAGTCGTCCTCCAGCAGCAAAGACTCAAGGTAACATACTTACTTGTTTTTGTTACGAATTTCGTATTCATTTAATTTGCATTTATTGTTTTATCATTTAAGTTCAAGCCTTGTCAAAGTTAGTAGCCGTAACCGAATTATTTTTTGTATTAGCACAGGTAAAGAACATAATTTTATCATGAACACTAAATCGTTTACTTGTCATTAGAATCTCTCGTAGTTGTTAACCCACAAGTAAAGTAGACAGGTATTTCACTATTTACGTTTATTAATTTAACATTCGATCGGTTACAGGAACAAGAAGTCGAAGACTGCAGACATCTTCGGTCTCGGCGCAGAGGAGTACGAGGTTGAGGAGACGAAGTCGTCGAGCCTGTCGTCCTACATCCTCAACAGAGTCGCGAACGGCACCCAGCGCCGCAGCGCGCCCACCGACGGCGACTTCTACGTGGAGCTAAAGGTCTACCACCGCGACGACGCCGAGACCAGTTCCCCCGACGAGCGCTGGAAGAAGGCGCTGTTGCGCATCAACTGTTTCGTGGAGAACGACTCGAGCCAGTGGAAAACCTTGCAGCGATTTGTATAGGATGTAAATTTGTTGTTTGAATATTGTAGTCCCACATTTATTAGTGATAAGTTTAGTATTAAGCGTGTTTAATAAATTAATTTTGTTCTGATATTGATTTACATTATTTCATTAGGCAGGTATAGTTATAATATCCGATCATCGTTTGATAACTTATTAAGAGATTAGAGAAAATAGTTTATTTTTATAGTTCAATCAGTAGATCAGCATGCCTTTTTGTTCATATTGTAATACTAGCGGTCCCCCGCGACTTCGTCCGCGCGTTTTGAGTTTGCTCCCTCCCCTCCCATCGCAGCGTCATGTTTAATATCCTAAAGCCTTTCCCGATAAATAAGCTATCCAACATAGAAATATTTTTTCAAATCGGTCCAGCAGTTCCTGAGAGAAGCGCGTTCAAACAAACAAACTCTTCAGCTTTATAATATAACTAGCGGTCCCCCGCGACTTCGTCCGCGCGTTTTGAGTTTGCTCCCTCCCCTCCCGTCGCAGCGTCATGTTTTATATCCTTAAGCCTTTCTCGATAAATAAGCTATCTAACACAGAAATATTTTTTCAAATCGGTCCAGCAGTTCCCGAGATAAGCGCGTTCAAACAAACAAACTCTTCAGCTTTATAATATATTAGCGCAAGCGCCTTAAGCTGCGAACATTATTTTGATGCGGAGTTATGTTAAAAGTGTGATAGCTCCTAAGATATTTATTGAAATCAAATGATATAAAGGGCAATTTGGTTCTAAATGAAATGCTCGTGATGATGAATGTATTTATTTTGATAAGAATAAATACCTGTGTGTATAATACACCTCTAAAAATAATGCATTATTTTTTTACAAATTTATTAACATAAAAAAGGTTGTAGTAAGTCAACCATAAAAGATAGACATATGCTGTCGCGGACTTTATTATAGAACTTTTAATGTTGAACAATCCTGTCATACATGATTTTTGTGTAACTTAAGCGGTTTCCGCAGCGTATGCAGCGGAAGCTCTCAAAAGGAATATATTTCTCCCGTTTTCGCAACATTTTTCATTTCTGCTGTGGTCTTATGAGTTGTATCTTTATGTTATATAGCCTAAAGCCTTCCTCGATAAATAGACTATCCAACGTAAAAAAAATTTTTCAAATCGGGCCAGTAGTTTTTGAGATTAGCGCGTTCAAACAAACAAACAAACAAACAAACTCTTCAGCTTTATAATATTAGTATAGATGTGTTTAGGTAGATATGTTAAATAAATGTGTATTACTCAATTTTATGTTTTATTTAGCGAATCTGAAATCCATTTTCGGTTGAGTGTAATGATAAAGTATGATTTGACAATTAATTTAGGACAAGCACTTTACGCTAAGTAAGAAATTTCACAATCATGTCAGAACTTTTCTAACTTTATTGTGAAAAGCGCAAAATCAGCACTCTATTATTCGTTCTATATTTGAATTTTATTGAAGAACTTACCTAAAGGCATCATTTTAAACGCAGTAATTGAAGAAGCTACACGGAAGCAAACTATTTTTTGAATTGCATTAATCTATCTAGTAAAAATGGACAGTTATTTATTCGAACAATGTGCTCAAGATCCTCTTGCTGATTTTGATGTGATGTATCCGGAACTGGCGAAACAACATCGGGAGCCAAAGAAAAAAAGAGCAAAACGGTCTGTTGAAAGCCAGGAAGACGCTGCTTCATCGAAGACGAAACAATGCAGACAGAATGGATCGTCGTACGTATGCAGCAATGCAACTAAACGTGGAATTTGCCTAATTAGAATTGAAGTCGTGGACTTGGATAATAATAGTGCAGTACAAAGTGATAACAGTGACAGTGAAAAAATACTTTACAGTGCACAGTACATAGTTACTGATAACTTCAATCCAATCATGGAGCAAACCGAACATTTAATAACCAATATTTGTAAAAAAATCTGTGATGATAATATTTAGTTTTTGAAGTGAAAATATGTTAATTAAATTAAGACCTATTTTTATAAGAAATTTAAAGAAGAATGTACATAAGGTGTAATATTTTTTGTAATAAATATTTTTTTTGTAAAATTGGTGTTTACTTTTTACCACCCCGTTGGGTTGACTTTGATAAAAATAAAACAAGTAAAATTAAATACTTATTTGCTTCTATTTACTATTGTAAGCATTTAGAACGATAACTACACTTTGGTATACAATTATTAGATTACTTACTGAAATCATACAATAACTTTGTTATCTATACACCATTTCTTAATACATATAACATTTTTAAAGCACAAATTTTCTTGTGAATATTACAGTTATACAATCGATTATCATTACAATAAAATTGACTTAGACAATTTAAGTTAGGAGCTCCTAAATTACTTATGTCTACGATGTGAGTCTCGTTACACAGATCTTGTACCCATTTTATCTTTTCATCTCCTTTAACAATTATTTTTTTACCTTTTAAATAAGGTTTTATAATTCTTAGAAATTCTCTATAGTCTACATAACCTTCACTCCACCTATAGCCTCTGTGCTTTTCGATCCAGCGAACCTGTTTCTTCTCATCGGGAGACAATAATGTATATGGATAGGGAGGCTTGACTAAAAATGTGTGAGTATGTTCTTGAGTAGCTATAGCAAACTCTTTTACTATAAATTCCTGTTTACTATTTTTGAATCCTTGGAGATCTACGATTATTGTATTGATATTCATGATAGTTTCTTCACAATATTGCTCAATGGTTTATATTCAAATACACAATCGTTTAAAATCAAACAATAAGCTGCTGTCTGATCAGGTATTTCTTGATCTGTTTCAATTTCGACTCTCACGTCGATCGATCCCTTCAAGGTTTCGTGTTGCCTCGAACAGTCAATAACAAATAAAGGAGCGACGTCTCTGAATTCTTTCAAACTCATCAACGGCTCTGATCGACGTCCGTGATACGACTGTTGAAATCTTGTGTATTGTTCGTATAATAAAGTAAATTTGTCTTCTGAAAAACTAACATTCAATCCTTCATATGGGTAATACGCTGAATTTAAAAATACCCTTACATCCCGTACATGACAATGATCAAATTTAGCCATTGACGATAGGCTGTTGTGTTTGCGGTTGGTTTGTAATGCAATTACGACGAATCGTGGTTTCTCTATTTGCGACGAAGTTTTAATAGACCAAGTATGCTTGCGTGTTTTAGGTAGTAAAGGGTATTCATACAGATCCCAATTACGAAATGCTAATGGAATAGCACGATCTTTCTCTAAATGCTTCAGTAAATTTAACCTTTCCCGATCAGACACCTTGATGTGTGGCACTCTCCAAATAATTTTACTTATTGTAATATCGTCTACAACTTCTCCCTCCTTTAACTTGATTGCATTAAGATTTGTATTGCTTCTAAGTAGCACTAATTCGTGTTTACAGTTAATGATATTTTTTTCATAATCTTCTGCAAAACCTAATATCTTATTTAATGGAATGGATACGGAAAATGCTCCACCATTAACATTATTTGTCCCTTCAGTTGACCAACCCCAAACTCGAGCATATTTTGATTCGTTTTCATTTAAGGATAAATAAGACTTTATTGTCGTAGTTACACCAGCATTTTTAATTTTATCTATTTCAACTCCATTCAATTCATATCGAATGTCTTGAAACAGAAATAATGCAGGGTTGTTAACGAAGTGAACATTGGACACTTTTTCTTTAGAAGCGCTGTTATATTCATTCACTTTTCCTTCGATATACAAACTACTAAGTGAAGGCAGTACGTAAAGGTCTTGCTGATTGATAGGAATTCTTATTTCATCATTTTTGTTGAAACTGGTCACGTATGGCTTGTATGAATGGTACTCGAAACTTTCAATGCTGTTGTCGTATGACGTTTGTTGAGATTTATTTAAAATATTCATTTTATTAAGCCAATCAGTTTAAGGAATTCTTTAATGGTCTAAGTTAGCTTCTTTTTGAGCTGCAGTGGTGCGTTTTTGTGAACTGCTCTTGTAGAACTAACTCGAGTACACGATGGAGATGGGCTTTTATTAAAATTTATCATTTTTTCCTAAAATGTAAATATAGCTGTACTTCTTCACCTCGTAAATTTATCTCTTTATTGTCAACGTCCAACAGTCTAATGTTAATAGCGTTTATAGAACTTTGATTAACAGGAAAATAAATTAGGTTTTTGGGTATCTCAATTATTCGATAACCAGGTGGAACATTTGGCACGAATTCATAAATTATATGGCTAGCTTTCCCGTTTACAAATGAACCACTAACTACATCGCATTCGATTCGCACGATGGTTGTTGATAGAATGCTAACATGATACTGGGAATCAGACCTTATGTTTGCCCTAATTGTTTCCATTCCAAAACCAAGAATTTTACCCAGTGATGCCCTTTTATTAAAATGAACATCTTTAGAACAAAAAATATTGGTTTTTAATGTATTATTATTACAAGTTAGTTTTAGTACAGCGTCCTTTATATTTCTTTTTAAATAATCACAAATGTATGGTTTCTGAAGCACTGTTACATTTTCTGCATTGATCGGTTTGGAGATTTGGAGCTCTTATTATATATTTTTGGTAGTTCCTGGTCTTAATGACTTGATCCTGGATTGCCAACATAAATCCTTCCGTCTCCGGAAACAGGTCACCTCGACTCAGCCACTCGTTCGATGCATCTTTATCGACGTTCGGTTGGCATAAGTCAAAGCGGTGTCGACCATGTAGAGATTTTCGGGCCCATTCCTCAATTTTAGCGCGTTGGTCAGTCTGTTTTTCATTGGCCTGGCTAGAGTGGTCGCATAAATTGAGAGGTGTGAGCCGTTGGTCGTTGGCTACTACTGCTTCGTGCATTGCTGATGTACCTGTTTTGTGATGGAAGTACTTACGTAGACTGTAAACCTGCTTGTTGTGAAGATTTGTTATATCAATGAGTCCCCTCCCCCCTTCACGACGTGGTAGAGTTAATCTTTGAACGCAAGATCGTGGGTGATGTTTCCTGTTTTTTGACATAGAGGTATTAATTATACGCTGGAGACTCTTAAGTTCGTTTTTGGTCCATTTAATGATTCCAAAAGAATAAGTGAGGATAGGTATTGCGAAGGTATTGATAGCTTATGTAAGGTTTTTAGCGTAAAGTTGACTTTTAGGTATGGCGTTTAATCTATGTTTAAATTTTTGAGCTAGTGCCTGTTTAGTTTCTTTGAAGTGTATCTGTTTTGACTGATTATATCCTAAATATTTATAAGTCTGGTGTTCTTGTAGGGGTTCGATAAGTTCTCCTGTTTCCAGCTGATAGGAGTGCTGGTAGTTCTGTCCGGCTCTTACTGAGTTTATCTTACACTTGTCGATACCAAACTCCATACAAATGTCTTTTGTGAACTGTTCAGTGACATCTGCTAGTTGTTGTAGGTCTTGTTCATTTGACGCATAGAGTTTGATATCGTCCATGTAAAATAAATGGTTTATGTTTAGATCTTATATGATTATTATTATGTAAGTATTTTAAGTTATAACCTGCCTGCATACCATTCAAGCTGTTAGAAAGCGGGTTCAAAGCAAGGCAGAACCAAAGTGGGCTCAAACCATCTCCCTGAAATATGCCTCTCTGTATTCTAATTGGATCTGTCTCTATAATTTCATTTGGCGTATTCAATTTAAGTCTAGTGTTCCATGTTTTCATTGAGATCTCTAGAAATTCTAGTATCAGAGGGTGTAGCTTATAAATTTCGAGGACTTTTATCAACCACGAGTGGGGTACGGAATCATAGGCCTTCTTATAGTCTATATACATTGTACATAAATCTTTTTTCTTTCTCTGTACCTGCTGTAATATAACAGAGTCAATAGTAAGTTGCTCTTTACACCCTTGGCTGAATTTGCGGCACCCTTTTTGCTGCTCTGTCAAAATGTTGTATCTATCGGTATGTTCATATATTAATTGTGCTAAGCAAGCTGTGATGATTTTGTATGTTGTCTGCAGGCAAGTTATAGGTCTATATTTTGAAGGATTGGCCAAGTCGTTTTGGTCTTTAGGCAGCATGTACGTTATCCCTTCTGTAATATATTTTGGCATCGTTCTGGGGTTTTCTATAAATCTGTTTATATAATTATGAAGAAATGGCTGTAAATATGTGAATTTTTTAATCCAGTAATTGTGAACATTATCAAAGCCCGGTGATTTCCAATTGTGTAGTTTTTTGATAACGTTTAAAAAAGTATCTACAGGTATTTGTTCAAATTCCATGGGCTCAATATTTCTTGCCTTAAGCTCCTCATTTTGTATCCATGGTGCCTCGGTATTATGTTCGACTGAATTCTGCCATATTCCTGACCAATAATTTTTGAGCTCGTCTGCTTGTGGTTCATCTCTTTGATTTGTACTATCAGGTGCTGATTGATTTGATGACGATGTCTGAAGTGTCCTATAGCATGTTTTTTCATTATTTTTGAACTGAGTGTTTTGATGTTTACGTTGAGTACATGATTTATATCTTTGTAACCGGCTGCTTGCAACCGCAAGTTTTTGTTTCAATGTGTCAAGGTAGTGTGGCAGGTCAGTGTTGGGTGATTCGTGTATAGAGTAAGTTTTATTATTTGTGAGAATTTTTTGGATATGTTTTGTGAGTTTAGCGCTTCTACTTCCGTTTATGTATTGTATTAACCTTGCAATCTTAGCTCTTAGATCCGTTATTTTCCTTTCTAGTCTTATCTGCCACTTCTGTTTAGTTTTTCCCTTACGCTGAGTTTTGGCTGCCGGAGGTATCTCTAACTTAGCGCCATTAATTTTAGCCGAAGTCCAAGCCGCGCAATATAATGTTGTCTGTAACTTTTTAAATTCAGTATCATTATTAACATACTTAGGTAGCACATTTTTATTTATGTATTCAATAGTGTGAGCTAATTTTTTTGATGATCTTTGTTTGGAAATTCTGTCTCTTTGTGTCGGATCTGTATTTTTATAATATTCGTAAGCTTTTGTAAATAAACGGTCAATTTCGGGTTCGATTTTATCATTTGTGACATTATTTATAGGTGTATTATTTGTGTTTTCGAGTTCCAACTCTGGTAATAATAATGATATTTGTTCATTGTGCAATTCAAGTGAACATGCCTGCATTGTCTGAGAACAAGCCGATGTTTGGTTATCTTGAGTGTGGTGTGTCCTTATATGTGGTTCAGAGTCTATACTATGATGCCTATTATGCTGTTCTTGTAATTCCAATTCTACTTCTGTTCTTATTTGTTCAATCCTATCTGCACTTATCATCCTATTATTAATCCCTCAAGCATATGTGAACGAGACACAATAGGTATTCTATTGTTATGCGGTCGCATGCGACCGCTCGGGTGTTGAGGGATTAATAATGGCTCTACGCTGATCTGATATTCTTTGGGCAGAAAACTGTGATAATTCGGGATGCATGTCTAAAACTGTTTTGTGGAGAATTTGTCGGTAGGCTGATTTGTCTGTGTCAAGGTGTGTAATTCTGAAATAGGTTCGTATAATGCTTTCGTTAATTTCATTAGACCACTTCCATCGCTGTCCGTTTTCATTTACTGCAGTATATGGATTGTCGTTAACACTTTCATGTATGTAGTGTTTCGCCTCATTCCTAATCTCAGCTATTTCATTGTCGCCTAAAAATTTGTTATTAACTATTGCTCTTCGCTGGTCGCCTAACCTCTGTTTACTAACTATCATGTCCGGGAATGCTTTGATAAAATCTTCATATTATGTCTGCAAGTATTTTTGTGTTTCTGATTCGAGTTTTGTATGAATGAAGTAGGAACGCAAGATAAATTTGTTCATTTCGTTTGTCCATCTTTTATTCTTGCGTGCACCTGGTCCATCCTTGGTGGGTGCAGACTGTTTAGCATTTGGTGCCAACTGCACAACATCCTCAGTTGTAAAACTGGTTGAGTCACTAGCTGGGTAGCTAGAAGCTGTTGATGACTCGCTGTCTTCGGCTGTAACATATTCTTCGATGAAGGCCCGCCTGATCAACTCCCCATCGCCGATGGTCCGCATGCTGTCACATCCAGCACCGGCCCCAGATGCGCCCCGGCGACCCCCGGGTAGCGACCGTAAACTATATCCACATTTAGAACGCTCCATTGTAATTCATGGGTTTGCCATTTCCTTGTTGGTCACTTGCTTAGAAAATTCGTTTCAAGTGTCCGCCCCCCACGTGGCTCAGATGGATGGAGCTCGGACGAAAGGTTGGGCTTTATTATTATTATTATTATTATTATTATTATAATAATTATTATTATTGTATTCTATCACAAAAATGATAGTACTTTTATATTGATAATAAGAGCAATTCATTCAAAATTATTCCCTAACTATTCCAAAAAATCAAATTGCACAACGTTGATATTCAAGTTCGGAACTTCTTTGTCATTTAAAAAGACCTATCCATAGACCTTCCACACGCAAAGATTTGACTAAATTAGACAGACAGACTTGACAAAACTATAAGGGTGGTTAGGAACGAGAGCCCTCAATGATTCTTACATATCGGCATTCTGATTATAATAAGCAGTAACTGTAAACAGACATTAAATTATTGCAAACAGAATCCATATTGAGATGTTTTTGAAGTGCAACAGGTACGATCTACACTATCGAGGTGTCTATGCAACGGCCTCGACGCGGCGACGGTCACTATAAAGTCGGTTAATATCAAGACAAAATATTTCACGGTGACCGAAAAAGTGTAAAATTTGACTAGATTTGTATGGGATGTATCTTTTAAAACATCGCAAAAGAGTTCTTATTTCAACAGCGAAACGTGCGCAAAACCACTTCGGTGAGCAAATGTGATCGAAAAGTATGCTAAAAGATGATCAATTTGAACAGAAACGACAAACTTAAACATTTCAAACTGAGCTTCAAAACGACAAATATTCAGTGTCTAAAGTAGGTGAAAACGCTAAAATTATTGCAAACAGAATCCATATTGCGATGTTTTTGAAGTGCAACAGGTCCGATTTACAGAAACGAGGTATCATCGCAACGGGCTCGACGTGACGGTCAATATAAAGTCGGTTAATATCAAGACAAAATATTTCAAGATAACAGAAAAAATGAAAAATTCGACAAACTTTGTATGGGATATTTTTTTTAAAATATCGCAAAAGATTACCTATTTCAACAGCGGAGCGTGCGCAGAACCACTTCGGTGAGCTAATGTGATCGAAAAGTATGCTAAAAGATGATCGATTTGAACAGAAACGACAAACTAAAACATTTTAAACTGAGCTTTAAAACGACAAATATTCAGTGTCTAAAGTAGGTGAAAACGCAAAAATTATTGCAAACAGAATTCATTTTGCGATGTTTTTGCAGTGCAACAGGTCCGATCTACACAACCAAGGTGTCTACGCAACGGGCTCGACGCGACGGTCAATATAAAGTCGGTTTATATCAAGACAAAATATTTCACGGTGACCGAAAAAGTGTAAAATTCGACTAACTTTGTATGGGACTCGGTAAATAGCAATACAAAATATTTCACGGTGACCGAAAAAGTGTAAAATTCGACTAACTTTGTATGGGATGTATCGTTTAAACTATCGCAAAGAGTACCTTTTTCAACAGCGACACTTGCGCACAAACACTCTCGTGAGCTAGTATGATCGAAAAGTATGCTAAAAGATGATCGATTTGAACGGAAACGACAAACTAAAACATTTCAAACTGAGCTTCAAAACGACAAATATTCAGTGTCTAAAGTAGGTGAAAAAGCTAAAATTTTTGCAAACAGAATCCATATTGCGATGTTTTTGAAGTGCAACAGGTCCGATCTACACAAGGGAGGTGTCTATGCAACGGCCTCGACGCGACGGTCAATATAAAGTCGGTTAATATCAAGAAAAATATTTCACGGTGACCGAAAAAGTGCAAAATTCGACTAACTTTGTATAGGATGTATCTTTTGAAATATCGCAAAGAGTACCTATTAGAACAGCGAAGCGTGCGCACAAACACTCTGTGAGCTAATATGATCGAAAAATATGCTAAAAGAGGATCGATTTGAACAGAAACGACAAACTAAAACATTTCAAACTGAGCTTTAAAACGACAAATATTCAGTGTCTAAAGTAGGTAAAAACGCAAAAATTACTGCAAACAGAATCCATATTGCGATGTTTTTGCAGTGCCTCAGATCCGATTTACACAAACGAGGTGTCTATGCAACGGCCTCGACGCGACGGTCAATATAAAGTCGGTTAATATCAAGACAAAATATTTCAGGGTGACCGAAAAAGTGTAAAATTCGACTAACATTGTATGGCATGTATCTTTTAAAATCGCAGGAAAGTACCTACTAGAACAGCAAAGCGTGCGCACAAACACTCTGGTGAGCTAGTATGATCGAAAAGTATGCTAAAAGATGATCGATTTGAACAGAAACGACAAACTAAAACATTTCAAACTGAGCTTCAAAACGACAAATATTCAGTGATTAAAGTAGGTGAAAACGCTAAAATTATTGCAAACAGAATTAACATTGCGATGTTTTTGAAGTGCAACAGGTCCAATCTACACAAACAAGGTGTCTACGCAACGGGCTCGATGCGACGGTCACTATAAAGTCGGTTAATATCAAGACAAAATATTTCACGGTGACCGAAAAAGTGTAAAATTAAAATAACTTTGTATGGCATGTATCTTTTAAAATATCGCAAAAGAGTACCATCTTAACCAGCGTAGCGTGCGCAGAACCACTTCGGTGAGCTAATGTGATCGAAAAGTATGCTAAAAGATGATCGATTTGAACAGAAACGACAAACTAAAACATTTCAAACTGAGCTTTAAAACGACAAATATTCAGTGTCTAAAGTAGGGGAAAACGCTAAAATTATTGCAAAGAGAATCCATATTGCGATGTTTTTGAAGTGCAACAGGTCCGATTTACACAAGCGAGGTGTCTACGCAACGGCCTCGACGCGACGGTCAATATATACTCGGTTAATATCAAGACAAAATATTTCACGGTGACCGAAAAAGTGCAAAATTCGACTAACTTTGTATGGGATGTATCTTTTGAAATATCGCAAAGAGTACCTACTAGAATAGCGGAGCGTGCGCAGAACCACTTCAGTGAGCTAATATGATCGAAAAGTATGCTAAATGATGATCGATTTGAACAGAAACGACAAACTAAAACTTTTCAAATTAAGCTTTAAAACGACAAATATTCAGTGTCTAAAGTAGGTGAAAACGCTAAAATTATTCTAAACAGAATCAATATTGCGATGTTTTTGAAGTGCAACAGGTCCGATCTACACAAACGAGGTGTCTACGCAACGGGCTCGACGCGACGTTCAATATAAAGT
>CAWUPE010000063.1:0-26903 GCA_963924145.1 Pyrausta purpuralis
AAACGTAATGTTTACTCATACAATCTATAAAAGAGTGACATAGTGATATATATCTATCTCGCTTCAACCGCATGTGCAGAACTTTTAGAGCGAGAGGACGAATTAGAGCGAGACGGAAGACGTTGGAGCGACTCTATTGGTCGCCAATGTAAAGCGCAGTAGTCGAGTATTCGACCCCCGTGAATCGAGGTATACCCATATTTTTGTCTCGTTGCCGACACATTCGCTCGCATCTCCCAACGGTGCACGCGTCGTTTGCATATTAGCCGACTGTTTTGTACACACTCATCTCAACCATGCCGCCCAAGACAAGCGGAAAGGCCGCTAAGAAGTCCGGCAAGGCCCAAAAGAACATCTCTAAAACCGACAAGAAAAAGAAGAAGCACAAGAGGAAGGAGAGCTACGCCATCTACATCTACAAGGTGTTGAAGCAGGTGGCACCCGGACACCGGTATCTCCAGTAAGGCCATGTCTATCATGAACTCGTTCGTGAACGACATCTTCGAACGCATCGCCGCCGAAGCCTCTCGCCTCGCCCACTACAACAAGCGATCCACCATCACATCGAGGGAGGTGCAGACCTCCGTCAGGGCTCCTGTTGCCCGGTGAACTCGCGAAGCACGCCGTGAGTGAAGGCACCAAAGCGGTCACCAAGTACACCAGCTCAAAGTGAATTCGGTTAATTAATGTTAACCGTTTCGCCGTGTCTCGTTACTCGTTACACGCGCGCCGCTGTGCGTGCGTGTGTGCGGGGACGACACTGAACCAAAAGGCCCTTTTCAGGGCCACAAAATGCATATCGAACATTACAATGTTTCTTGACGATGACGTCTCACATAAATAATTATATTAAAGCATAAATAAATGACATGAACGTAGAAGTATGTATGTATGTATGTATGTATGGATGCCTGCCTGCCTGCCTGCCATTAGTGTCAAAAGTGCCAATTTATGTACCGAGTAGATATAACATACATTATGTGTACGTTATGATTAAATTATAATATTGTCTGTTTTGATGGATCCTTGCAATTGACAGTGTGAGAGACAGTTAATTAGAGACAACACAGGGCGCACTGCAACACCTACTGTAGGTAGGTGTTCAATAAGATACAAAATATATTAGTCACAGTTTGTGATGATGAATAAATAAATAATGGAATGGTTTTTTTTTTTGGTATGTACAATGCAAACGATAACGAAACCGCGACGGCATAAAATGTACCTATGTTTACGTTCATGCATCGAATGTAATATGTGCGTGCATTAAGATTGATTTCCTTATTATTATTATTATTTTAATATAGTATCTAATTAAAAAAAAAAAAAAAAAAAAAAAAGTACACAGAGGAAATAGTAACAATGACGATTTACCGAGTATACTACAACACCACAGCACAGCACACTGCACCGGTAGGAAAGGAATGGCGCGTGTGCGCTAGAAAGGGACGGTATACGGTGAGCGAGCGAGAGCGACGCCTCGTCCGTGTATAAATATAGACTTTTGTCTGTATGTGATTTTCCGCAGCTCACGAGCTCCGTATTTACGCCGCCTACCGCCCACCGACCGCCGCATTCCATCCGTCGGACCTCGACGGAGTATTCGTCGAGGATCACCCTACAATCGTAGCGGGCGACTTCAACTGTAAGCACGTGCAGTGGGGCTCCCGCCTCACACGAGCCGACGGCCGTCGCCTGCTCAACGCCACCACCTCCAGAGGCATTGAGGTGGTAGGCACGGATGCCCCGACCCACATCCCCAGTGAGGCAGACCACCAGGCGGACGTTTTAGATGTGGTTCTACACAAGGGCCTGCGCGTCCCCCTGGCCACCGAGGTGCTGTATGAGGGAGACACCCAGCACCTCCCCCTACTGATCACAGTGCCCACCTCTCTAGCGGCGGTGAGAGTGCGTCCGCCCAGGTCCCGCGTAGACTGGCCGGCCTACAAGGCGGCCCTCAGGGACCTGACAATGGAGGGCCCAATCTCAACTCCAGAAGAGATTGACGCCGCGGTGGCCCTCCTGACCCCAGCGGATGAGGGAGGCGAAGGAGGCACACACCCAGAAGGTAGCGCCTCCCTCCCAGAAACGCCCCCAACTCCCGCTCTTCTTGAGGGCACAACTTCAGAAGAAGAAAGCCCTCAAGAAGCTATGGTGCACCACAAGATGCCCCACGGGGTCAAGGCACAACTAAATGCCATGACGGCCCAGGTCACTGAGGCGGTGAGAATGTGGCAAGGTCGCGAGTGGGAGGACCTCGTTGACAGGGCCAGGAGAAGACCTGCCCTCACTGCACCGCCTCAATAAAGCCCTCACTGGGGAGAAGTCCTCCACGCACCCCCTCCTGGACGCGGACGGTCAGAGGAGATTCGCGGCTGAGGACAGAGCCCGAATCCTAGCCGATCACCTGACCGTCCAATTTAGGCCCCACCCGCCAGCCCCCAGAGCCCTCCAGCACCACGCGGACGTGGTTCAGAGAGTGGAGGAGTTCCTGGCCACCACCCCACCTCCACTCCCGGGCGACACCTTCATCTCCCCATCGGAGGTGAAGAAGATTGCCGCCCGCTTAAACAGAAAGAAGGCGCCGGGCCCTGACGGCCTGCCACCCGCGGCTCTGGCGGAGCTGCCCAGGAGGGGGATAGCGGCGTTGACCCGCATCCTCAACGCCGCCCTCAGGACGAACCACTTCCCCTCGCCATGGAAGAAAGGGCGGGTGGTGATGATCCCCAAGCCGGGAAAGACCGCCGCCGCCCGGAGAGCTACAGGCCCATCACCCTGCTGGATCACGCCGCCAAGCTGTTCGAGCGAGCCCTGCTGCGCCGACTGCGTCCCCATCTCGTCCCGAGGGACGAGCAGTTCGGCTTCCGCAGCGGGCACTCAACCACGCTCCAGCTGGCCAGGGTGATCCACCACCTAGCGGAGGGCCTAAACAAGAAGCAGGCCTCGGTGGCGGTCTTCTTAGACGTGGAGAAGGCTTTTGACCGGGTTTTGGCACCCCGGTCTCATCTCCAAGCTCGCCACGACCACCCTGCCCCCCGCCCTCGTCCACCTGTTAGCGTCCTTCCTGAAAGGACGCTCATTCCAAGTAGCCGTGGAGGACGCTACGTCCGCAGAGGGGCCCCATAGAAGCTGGGGTCCCCCAAGGCAGCTGCCTATCTCCTACTTTATACGCTGCCTACACAAATGACGTTCCCACCATTAACAACCATCTCCGTGAGTGGGAACCCAAGGTCGAGCTGGCGCTGTTCGCGGACGACAGCGCATTTTACACCACCGCCCCATGGGTCCTGGCGGCGGTGAAAAGGATGCAGAAGCAGCTCGACCTACTGCCGGACTGGCTGGAGAGATGGCGGATAGCGGTCAACGTGGGCAAAACCGCCGCCATCTACACGGCCCCTCAAGACGTAAGATGCCCGAGCTGGTCCTCAACGGACAGAAGATAAAGTGGCAGCGCAGTACAAAGTACTTAGGCTGCCACTTGGACCAGCGCCTCACCCTTAAGGACCAGGTGAAGCACCTGGTCAACTCCAGCCGCGGGGCGCGCGCAAGACTGCGCCCCGTCCTCCAGTCCCGCCTGCCCACCAGAACAAAGGTGGGCATATACAAAACGTACGTGCGCTCCAGGCTGACATACGCGGCCCCAGCCTGGTACGCGATGATAAGCGCAGCCCACCGTACGCAGCTCCAATCCCAGCAGAACATAGCGCTCCGAATAATAACGGGGGCCGGGCGCTATGTTCGCAATGCCGTCATACACAGGGACCTCAAGATGGAGGCCCTGGAGGGATTCGTGGTCCGCACATCCAAGCGGATGTACGAAGCCGCGGACCACGGGCCGCACCCCGGGCTACAAAATATAGCCCCCATGGCCATGCCCACGGTACAAGAGTCGAGCAAGAGGCCAACCCCACGACAGGTCTGCTCCTTAAATCCGCCCTCCCACCTACCCGAGTCCCAATCACAACCCCCCCCGCCCCCTATCTCTCGTCCCCTCCTTAGCCAGAGTCAGCCGCAGTTAGCTTGCCCTGCTCATCGGGCCTCCCCGAACGGGGGTCTCACCTGATGGGCAGCCCGCAGCGACTTGTGCAGCTGGCTCTGGCAGAAGATGAAGATCAGACAGACCTGTCGTCGCAAGACGGCCGCAATGCGGCTCCCAGTACCGTGGGCCAGTAGGCCCATGAGATGAAGCCCGGGGAAGGAGCTGAGGCTCGAACCCGAGCCGCCCAGAAGGGGCGAGGAAACCCGACGTATGTGATTTTATTATACGTCAGTACGTCGTACGACACGGAACCGCCCGAGTCGCATTGCACCCAACTCCCGTGTGTGTGTAGTAAACTCACTTTAATTAACAATGGCACGTACCAAGCAGACCGCTCGTAAATCCACCGGTGGCAAAGCCCCGAGGAAGCAGCTCGCCACCAAGGCGGCTCGCAGAGCGCGCCCGCCACCGGCGGTGTCAAGAAGCCCATCGCTACAGGCCCGGCACCGTAGCCCTTCGTGAGATCCGTCGTTACCAGAAGAGTACAGAGCTGTTGATCCGCAAGCTGCCGTTCCAGCGTCTCGTACGTGAGATCGCACAGGACTTCAAGACCGACCTGCGTTTCCAGAGCTCCGCCGTGATGGCCCTCCAGGAGGCGAGCGAGGCTTACCTAGTCGGTCTCTTCGAAGACACCAATCTGTGCGCCATCCACGCGAAACGCGTCACCATCATGCCAAAGGACATCCAATTGGCGCGCAGGATCCGAGGAGAGCGCGCTTAAGCAGCGAGCGGTCGCTTGCCGGCGGCGCGAACGGCGTCCGCGTGGCAAACGTTGTTCAATACAATTATTTACAAAAGGCCCTTTTCAGGGCCGCACATTATTCATGAATGTGTTTTATGAAACGCTAAAAGTTTCTTAAGAGACGAGACACAATATTGTTATCTTAAATAATTATAATCATAAGAAATAACTTATAATGTGTGACTATATTATAAATACAATACAATAACAATACTCACATACCTACCGAACCACATACTAGTAGTAGTAGTAGTAGTAGTAGTATATTATATGTATTAATTATGTCGTTTTTTATTATTATCTGACGCCGATCTCGGTGTGTTGTTGTTATTTCTTTTAGGTATGTACTCATAATCTGATGAATATAATTTACTAGTACATCGACACCGTTGCATGATAGAGGTGATTTACATTGCCCAGTCTGTGTGTAGTGAGTACATACATATTATAATAGTACATGTAAGGTAAGGTACGTTACGTAAATGTACTATAACCATAAAAATAAAAATAAATAGGTACATATTATAATTATATGCGTGTAAGGTGAGAGGAAAATAAACAGCGGACGAGATGCCGAACCGATGTATTCGATATGATATTAATAATATTGTTATGTTGATGTTGATTAATTTGATTATTATTATTATTATTATTATTATTATTCTTTTTTTTGTTAATATTGTTATGTACCTATTTATGAAAAATCGATCGATTTGTAAACAATCGTCCGTCTCTATCGCACCGTCGCGCGCAACGCTACGTGTGATCGAGTGTACGGCCCCCTCCCCACTACGCCTGTAGCCTACCCGCTGTCTCAATGGAATCGTATAAATATCGGAGCACCGTCGTGTGTAGCGAGTTAGTTACGCGCTGCCCGCCTAACGTAGTGTTGAATTTCGTTCGTACAACAAACAATCTTGTAACATTTCAAGATGACCGGTCGCGGTAAAGGAGGAAAGGGTCTGGGGAAAGGAGGCGCCAAACGTCACAGGAAGGTGCTCCGTGATAACATCCAAGGTATCACGAAGCCCGCGATCCGTCGTCTCGCTCGCAGAGGTGGCGTGAAACGTATCTCCGGTTTGATCTACGAAGAGACCCGCGGTGTGCTCAAGGTGTTCCTAGAGAACGTGATCCGTGACGCCGTCACCTACACCGAGCACGCCAAGAGGAAGACCGTCACCGCCATGGACGTGGTCTACGCTCTGAAACGCCAGGGGCGTACCCTGTACGGTTTCGGAGGTTAAATAACCATACCCACCCCGGTCGGTGTGTGTGTCGTGTGGTGCATCATCGCCGCCGCCGCTCGCCGATTTATAATAAAAAGGCCCTTTTCAGGGCCGCACAAGTTTCGTTGTTTAAAAATGACTGTTTCTTTCGAAGACGAAGTTGCAGCACTCTCATGTACCTACCTATAAATTACTTGACATACATACGTCACACTCGAGATTATTTCCTCATTGACGAGACGAGACTGGACGAGAACGCATGCTACTCGAACTCTCACATTAGTTTACCTACCTACATATTATAATATCACGTAGGTATGTACTGTATTATCAGACTGTTGAATACATCGATTCGTCACTCCATTTTTATAGATGGTATAAAAATATAAAATGAAATAAACATGGGAAGGGAGGGAGGGAGTGAGTGAGATGGATAGGTAGGTAGGATATGTAAGTGTTGTTCGAACAACACTTAAGAAGGGAGATGATTTCAAACATTTTTTTTATGATGAAAGAGTTTAATTTGTGAGTATAACAATACACAAAACAATTAAATATAATTATTTATAATTTATACACATATTCTCGGGCCGGTTATCGCCTCCTCCTCTTACGGCAGCGT
The DNA here is from genome assembly GCA_963924145.1 of Pyrausta purpuralis. Taxonomy (NCBI): domain Eukaryota; kingdom Metazoa; phylum Arthropoda; class Insecta; order Lepidoptera; family Crambidae; genus Pyrausta; species Pyrausta purpuralis. The sequence continues at coordinate 6,630 of CAWUPE010000063.1, forward strand.
CGCAGCGGGTTGAGCAACGAATGAACTGAAATAAAAAAATATATATATACATATAACATAGGTATTACATTTTGTGCAGTTTTGAAATTACAAATAATTTTATTATTCGACTAGTCGACACAAGGAACGCGTTCGTTGGTTGATCAGCAGCAGCAATAGTAGAAGAATCTGCATTTTATACTCATATAGGACCCGATACCGCCCGTTATTATGGAGAGCGTGTTAGTTATTAGATCGCGCGCGGACTATGTACGTACAGTTATAATGTTGTTATCAATATGAGTTTGAATCATTTAACATGATTGAAATATGGATAATACAATTTATTTATAAGCGTAACATGTAACGTACACGAGCACAGGAACGCCTTCACAGAGACCGAGTGGAGAGCGTTCATGTTTTACGACCCTCCTCTCGAGTACGATAAATACGGCCCGAAGCGTAACAAATATGATATATTTTTTTACACGTATAAAGGTTGGGATGTTCGATTTTAAATTTTCGAAGAATTAACGTACATCATATACGAATTACGGGAGAAAAATAACATTTAAACACGACCCTCGGTCAATGCGGTGCACAATGTTGAAAATAAACTAGCGTAGCGTTCAAACCGTCGTTTATATTGTAATAATAACTGTACAGTATCGTCGGTGGACTTTAAGAGATTCAAGGCACAAGTGCTAATAATGAATAACATGTAAATAATGTTAGGGAACGTATTTTTTTAAGACACATGCTAGTGAAAAGTTTCAAGCTTGTGTACGAGAAAACGTCTAGCGGCAGAGCGGCTCTCCTTACGGTATTGCCAAAGCGCGTTCGATTTCACGCGCCGTCCCGCGTCGCACAGCTCTATCTATCCTTTTCACTCGTTCCGCGCGCGCGCGCAGTAGCAGTACACGTCTGAAAAGCAAGAATCAAGATAGTTAGTTCGTTCGTCACTACTTGTATATACTAGTATCACGAGGAAGAGAAAAATGGCAGACACAGCAGTAGCATCCGAGACACCCGCGCCGGCTACGCCCGCGAAGAAGCCGAAGGCGTCCGCCGCCGGCGCCAAGAAACCGAAGGCGAAGCCGACGCACCCTAAGACATCCGAGATGGTCAACAACGCCATCAAGGAGTTGAAGGAGCGAAGCGGTTCCTCCCTGCAAGCGATCAAGAAATACATAGCCGCTCAGTATAAGGTCGACGCCGAGAAATTGGCGCCGTTCATCAGGAAGTATCTCAAGAGCGCCGTAGAGTCCGGTGCCCTCATTCAGACCAAGGGAAAGGGCGCTTCGGGATCGTTCAAGTTGGAATCCAAATCGGCCGCCTCCAAGAAACCCGCCGCGAGCAAAGCTACCGCCAAGGGAGCCTCCGCCGCGTCCGCCAAGTCCAAGAAGGCGACCGCCTCCGCCGCCGCGGGCAAAGCGAAGAAAGCTGCAGCCTCGAGCGCCGCTTCGTCGCCGTCGAAGGCGAAGCCCGCCACCAAGGACAAGAAGGCCGCCGCCGCTAAGAAGAAGCCCGCCGCCAAGAAACCCGCGGCCGCCGCCAAGGGTAAAGCCGCCGCCGCACCCAAGGCGAAGAAGACAGCGAAGCCTCCGACGAAGAAGCCGAAAGCGCCCAAACCGAAGAAGGCCGCCGCCACCCCCAAGTCCAAGCCCGCGGCTAAGAAGGCGTCCGCCGGCAAGAAGTAAACGACAAGTATACGCCGCCATCACACCGCCGCCAATGCAGCAAGCAACTCGTGTCGCCCGCCGGTGTCGTCTTATGTGGTATGTGGTGCGCCCGGTGCGGTGTGTGAAGGTGACGTTGTTGTTGTTGTCTATAAGTTATTCAACAACCGACTACAGTGCTTGGCTAAAAAGTGGAAGGAAGGAAGGAAGCAAGCAAGCAAGCAAGCGTCGTCACTCACCGAAACGCCCGCGCCGGCGCGCCGCCACCATCATAACGGCCCCGAGTCAGAGGCTGCGGTTGCAGCGAACGTCGAATGTTCAACAAAAAGCCCTTTTCAGGGCTAACAAAACGTTCAAACATGTGTATTCACATGGTTTCTGTTCGAATGACGAGTCTCTCTCTCTCTACGCAGTATTTACCCTGAAATCGATATAAAACAAACACGTTAAGTACACTATACATAATATTTATGATTTATAACACAACACAAACACACACACACACACACACACACACACACACACACACACACACGTATACACAATCCCTAGGTACTTTACTTAGGTACTGCATTACCCACCTAAGCGTACGCACTACTCACGCGAGTAACTAACTAACTAACTACATACATACTTATACATAATCACTCACAAATTTAACACCGTTTGCACACAACTAAATATGTGTCTGTATCGCAATAAGATATAATTATAATAATTATGCGTTGTTTACGTACCCGTAGGTGGTCATCATCATCACTTCACTCACAGTCACAGTCGATCGTCCATTTCAATTTCATTCACATTGCTGCATTCAGCGGCAGGCACCTCCGCGCCGTTGTTCGTTGTTTTTTTTTTTTTACTTAGACGCACGCATACATTTAGCACACCTGAAACGCAACACCCACGATTGAACGTTAACTAAATAAACAAAATTTATCATATCATTATCATCACCGTAAACAAACACATTCATTACGTTACGTTAGATGTCTCATTTTACCGCCATAGTCGGTCACACACACACACGGCGGCCTTTCCGCGCAAACGATATTTTATTTATACAAAAAATAATTATTATATTATTGGGCACTTAAAACACAAATTACATTAGACGTTTGTTTCGCCCCACACGCGCACACATTGTATTGTGTTGTGTAACTAGGTATAATACAAAAATCGCAGCCGGACCGCCCGACTGCCCGCGTCTGTTTTCCGCGCGACGACGAAACTTTCCTCTTGTTGTCTTGACTTTTGCAATTATATTTCCGTCATAGACTAGTGCAATGATAATATTCACGATATATAACAAAATGCAGCCAACTATGAAAAGTTTCGTCTGTCTCTGTTGTTGTTATTATTGTTATTATTTAGTTTTCATTAGTCATTTAGTTGAAAAAAAAAAAAGAATGGGACAGTGGTAATTATCTGCCCTTCGCACTCTTTATAAAATAAACATTGGACCTGGACATGCCTTGCTCTGAATACGTACACACATTCTGTCTGGGTCGGTCGGGGTTAGATTAGATTAGAGAGCGAGTGCTAAGTATATGTCTGTCTCACTCTCTCTTACGTTTAAACGCTCACCCCACTATTCGGCCGGCGTGCGCGAGTATATATATTATTATTTCGATGATTTTAGAAACAGTCTCTGCTGCGCTCTCGCTCGCCGCACCTATTACTTATTCGTTATTCACGTTTCGTAAATCAACACTCCAAACATGTCCGGACGCGGCAAAGGTGGCAAAGTAAAGGGGAAGGCAAAGTCTCGGTCCAACCGTGCCGGTCTACAGTTCCCGGTCGGTCGTATCCACAGACTTCTGCGTAAGGGAAACTACGCCGAGCGCGTCGGTGCCGGTGCGCCTGTCTACCTCGCCGCCGTGATGGAGTACTTGGCCGCTGAGGTCCTCGAATTGGCCGGCAACGCTGCCCGTGACAACAAGAAGACCAGAATCATCCCCAGACATCTCCAGCTGGCGATACGCAACGACGAGGAGTTGAACAAGCTCCTCTCCGGCGTGACCATCGCCCAGGGTGGTGTGCTGCCCAACATTCAGGCGGTGCTGTTGCCCAAGAAGACCGAAAAGAAGGCTTAAGCTTTTTTATGTACACGTATCCGTCCGTCCAGCGACGGACGTACGTACGTACGTACGAACGTGCACACGTCATGTCACACATAGACACTCGTGTGTTACGTTACATATACAAAAGGCCCTTTTCAGGGCCACAATATGATTCTGATGTTTTATAAAATGTTTCTTGTAGATTGACGCATACAATGAGCTAGCATACGCCCCACATTGCTATACGAAATCGCTCTAAAATATACAGATAGGTGTCTGTGTGTACACAGTAATAAAAGTGAACGAGTCAAGAAATTATACAAATTTAGAAATCAACAAAGTATGTTGGTACACGACTGGAGGTGCCTAATGAATTATATTATGTGTATGATATATAGGTAAGTATCTATTATAAGTCTGATAATAAACATTGTGATTAACGTGGTATTTATTTATAATAATAAATTGTTGAATTAATATATAAATACATAATTTACGAGAACGACGCGACGATATTACGTTACGACGTCTAACGACGTCTAATCGGTGATATGTACTTACGTATTATTTAACGAATTATAATAATAATAATAATACCTAACACAAATTAGTATTGATATTGTCTAAAACGTAATGTTTACTCATACAATCTATAAAAGAGTGACATAGTGATATATATCTATCTCGCTTCAACCGCATGTGCAGAACTTTTAGAGCGAGAGGACGAATTAGAGCGAGACGGAAGACGTTGGAGCGACTCTATTGGTCGCCAATGTAAAGCGCAGTAGTCGAGTATTCGACCCCCGTGAATCGAGGTATACCCATATTTTTGTCTCGTTGCCGACACATTCGCTCGCATCTCCCAACGGTGCACGCGTCGTTTGCATATTAGCCGACTGTTTTGTACACACTCATCTCAACCATGCCGCCCAAGACAAGCGGAAAGGCCGCTAAGAAGTCCGGCAAGGCCCAAAAGAACATCTCTAAAACCGACAAGAAAAAGAAGAAGCACAAGAGGAAGGAGAGCTACGCCATCTACATCTACAAGGTGTTGAAGCAGGTGCACCCGGACACCGGTATCTCCAGTAAGGCCATGTCTATCATGAACTCGTTCGTGAACGACATCTTCGAACGCATCGCCGCCGAAGCCTCTCGCCTCGCCCACTACAACAAGCGATCCACCATCACATCGAGGGAGGTGCAGACCTCCGTCAGGCTCCTGTTGCCCGGTGAACTCGCGAAGCACGCCGTGAGTGAAGGCACCAAAGCGGTCACCAAGTACACCAGCTCAAAGTGAATTCGGTTAATTAATGTTAACCGTTTCGCCGTGTCTCGTTACTCGTTACACGCGCGCCGCTGTGCGTGCGTGTGTGCGGGGACGACACTGAACCAAAAGGCCCTTTTCAGGGCCACAAAATGCATATCGAACATTACAATGTTTCTTGACGATGACGTCTCACATAAATAATTATATTAAAGCATAAATAAATGACATGAACGTAGAAGTATGTATGTATGTATGTATGTATGGATGCCTGCCTGCCTGCCTGCCATTAGTGTCAAAAGTGCCAATTTATGTACCGAGTAGATATAACATACATTATGTGTACGTATGATTAAATTATAATATTGTCTGTTTTGATGGATCCTTGCAATTGACAGTGTGAGAGACAGTTAATTAGAGACAACACAGGGCGCACTGCAACACCTACTGTAGGTAGGTGTTCAATAAGATACAAAATATATTAGTCACAGTTTGTGATGATGAATAAATAAATAATGGAATGGTTTTTTTTTTTGGTATGTACAATGCAAACGATAACGAAACCGCGACGGCATAAAATGTACCTATGTTTACGTTCATGCATCGAATGTAATATGTGCGTGCATTAAGATTGATTTCCTTATTATTATTATTATTTTAATATAGTATCTAATTAAAAAAAAAAAAAAAAAAAAAAAAAGTACACAGAGGAAATAGTAACAATGACGATTTACCGAGTATACTACAACACCACAGCACAGCACACTGCACCGGTAGGAAAGGAATGGCGCGTGTGCGCTAGAAAGGGACGGTATACGGTGAGCGAGCGAGAGCGACGCCTCGTCCGTGTATAAATATAGACTTTTGTCTGTATGTGATTTTATTATACGTCAGTACGTCGTACGACACGGAACCGCCCGAGTCGCATTGCACCCAACTCCCGTGTGTGTGTAGTAAACTCACTTTAATTAACAATGGCACGTACCAAGCAGACCGCTCGTAAATCCACCGGTGGCAAAGCCCCGAGGAAGCAGCTCGCCACCAAGGCGGCTCGCAAGAGCGCGCCCGCCACCGGCGGTGTCAAGAAGCCCCATCGCTACAGGCCCGGCACCGTAGCCCTTCGTGAGATCCGTCGTTACCAGAAGAGTACAGAGCTGTTGATCCGCAAGCTGCCGTTCCAGCGTCTCGTACGTGAGATCGCACAGGACTTCAAGACCGACCTGCGTTTCCAGAGCTCCGCCGTGATGGCCCTCCAGGAGGCGAGCGAGGCTTACCTAGTCGGTCTCTTCGAAGACACCAATCTGTGCGCCATCCACGCGAAACGCGTCACCATCATGCCAAAGGACATCCAATTGGCGCGCAGGATCCGAGGAGAGCGCGCTTAAGCAGCGAGCGGTCGCTTGCCGGCGGCGCGAACGGCGTCCGCGTGGCAAACGTTGTTCAATACAATTATTTACAAAAGGCCCTTTTCAGGGCCGCACATTATTCATGAATGTGTTTTATGAAACGCTAAAAGTTTCTTAAGAGACGAGACACAATATTGTTATCTTAAATAATTATAATCATAAGAAATAACTTATAATGTGTGACTATATTATAAATACAATACAATAACAATACTCACATACCTACCGAACCACATACTAGTAGTAGTAGTAGTAGTAGTAGTATATTATATGTATTAATTATGTCGTTTTTTATTATTATCTGACGCCGATCTCGGTGTGTTGTTGTTATTTCTTTTAGGTATGTACTCATAATCTGATGAATATAATTTACTAGTACATCGACACCGTTGCATGATAGAGGTGATTTACATTGCCCAGTCTGTGTGTAGTGAGTACATACATATTATAATAGTACATGTAAGGTAAGGTACGTTACGTAAATGTACTATAACCATAAAAATAAAAATAAATAGGTACATATTATAATTATATGCGTGTAAGGTGAGAGAAAAATAAACAGCGGACGAGATGCCGAACCGATGTATTCGATATGATATTAATAATATTGTTATGTTGATGTTGATTAATTTGATTATTATTATTATTATTATTATTATTATTATTATTCTTTTTTTTGTTAATATTGTTATGTACCTATTTATGAAAAATCGATCGATTTGTAAACAATCGTCCGTCTCTATCGCACCGTCGCGCGCAACGCTACGTGTGATCGAGTGTACGGCCCCCTCCCCACTACGCCTGTAGCCTACCCGCTGTCTCAATGGAATCGTATAAATATCGGAGCACCGTCGTGTGTAGCGAGTTAGTTACGCGCTGCCCGCCTAACGTAGTGTTGAATTTCGTTCGTACAACAAACAATCTTGTAACATTTCAAGATGACCGGTCGCGGTAAAGGAGGAAAGGGTCTGGGGAAAGGAGGCGCCAAACGTCACAGGAAGGTGCTCCGTGATAACATCCAAGGTATCACGAAGCCCGCGATCCGTCGTCTCGCTCGCAGAGGTGGCGTGAAACGTATCTCCGGTTTGATCTACGAAGAGACCCGCGGTGTGCTCAAGGTGTTCCTAGAGAACGTGATCCGTGACGCCGTCACCTACACCGAGCACGCCAAGAGGAAGACCGTCACCGCCATGGACGTGGTCTACGCTCTGAAACGCCAGGGGCGTACCCTGTACGGTTTCGGAGGTTAAATAACCATACCCACCCCGGTCGGTGTGTGTGTCGTGTGGTGCATCATCGCCGCCGCCGCTCGCCGATTTATAATAAAAAGGCCCTTTTCAGGGCCGCACAAGTTTCGTTGTTTAAAAATGACTGTTTCTTTCGAAGACGAAGTTGCAGCACTCTCATGTACCTACCTATAAATTACTTGACATACATACGTCACACTCGAGATTATTTCCTCATTGACGAGACGAGACTGGACGAGAACGCATGCTACTCGAACTCTCACATTAGTTTACCTACCTACATATTATAATATCACGTAGGTATGTACTGTATTATCAGACTGTTGAATACATCGATTCGTCACTCCATTTTTATAGATGGTATAAAAATATAAAATGAAATAAACATGGGAAGGGAGGGAGGGAGTGAGTGAGATGGATAGGTAGGTAGGATATGTAAGTGTTGTTCGAACAACACTTAAGAAGGGAGATGATTTCAAACATTTTTTTTATGATGAAAGAGTTTAATTTGTGAGTATAACAATACACAAAACAATTAAATATAATTATTTATAATTTATACACATATTCTCGGGCCGGTTATCGCCTCCTCCTCTTACGGCAGCGTCGCAGCGGGTTGAGCAACGAATGAACTGAAATAAAAAAATATATATATACATATAACATAGGTATTACATTTTGTGCAGTTTTGAAATTACAAATAATTTTATTATTCGACTAGTCGACACAAGGAACGCGTTCGTTGGTTGATCAGCAGCAGCAATAGTAGAAGAATCTGCATTTTATACTCATATAGGACCCGATACCGCCCGTTATTATGGAGAGCGTGTTAGTTATTAGATCGCGCGCGGACTATGTACGTACAGTTATAATGTTGTTATCAATATGAGTTTGAATCATTTAACATGATTGAAATATGGATAATACAATTTATTTATAAGCGTAACATGTAACGTACACGAGCACAGGAACGCCTTCACAGAGACCGAGTGGAGAGCGTTCATGTTTTACGACCCTCCTCTCGAGTACGATAAATACGGCCCGAAGCGTAACAAATATGATATATTTTTTTACACGTATAAAGGTTGGGATGTTCGATTTTAAATTTTCGAAGAATTAACGTACATCATATACGAATTACGGGAGAAAAATAACATTTAAACACGACCCTCGGTCAATGCGGTGCACAATGTTGAAAATAAACTAGCGTAGCGTTCAAACCGTCGTTTATATTGTAATAATAACTGTACAGTATCGTCGGTGGACTTTAAGAGATTCAAGGCACAAGTGCTAATAATGAATAACATGTAAATAATGTTAGGGAACGTATTTTTTTAAGACACATGCTAGTGAAAAGTTTCAAGCTTGTGTACGAGAAAACGTCTAGCGGCAGAGCGGCTCTCCTTACGGTATTGCCAAAGCGCGTTCGATTTCACGCGCCGTCCCGCGTCGCACAGCTCTATCTATCCTTTTCACTCGTTCCGCGCGCGCGCGCAGTAGCAGTACACGTCTGAAAAGCAAGAATCAAGATAGTTAGTTCGTTCGTCACTACTTGTATATACTAGTATCACGAGGAAGAGAAAAATGGCAGACACAGCAGTAGCATCCGAGACACCCGCGCCGGCTACGCCCGCGAAGAAGCCGAAGGCGTCCGCCGCCGGCGCCAAGAAACCGAAGGCGAAGCCGACGCACCCTAAGACATCCGAGATGGTCAACAACGCCATCAAGGAGTTGAAGGAGCGAAGCGGTTCCTCCCTGCAAGCGATCAAGAAATACATAGCCGCTCAGTATAAGGTCGACGCCGAGAAATTGGCGCCGTTCATCAGGAAGTATCTCAAGAGCGCCGTAGAGTCCGGTGCCCTCATTCAGACCAAGGGAAAGGGCGCTTCGGGATCGTTCAAGTTGGAATCCAAATCGGCCGCCTCCAAGAAACCCGCCGCGAGCAAAGCTACCGCCAAGGGAGCCTCCGCCGCGTCCGCCAAGTCCAAGAAGGCGACCGCCTCCGCCGCCGCGGGCAAAGCGAAGAAAGCTGCAGCCTCGAGCGCCGCTTCGTCGCCGTCGAAGGCGAAGCCCGCCACCAAGGACAAGAAGGCCGCCGCCGCTAAGAAGAAGCCCGCCGCCAAGAAACCCGCGGCCGCCGCCAAGGGTAAAGCCGCCGCCGCACCCAAGGCGAAGAAGACAGCGAAGCCTCCGACGAAGAAGCCGAAAGCGCCCAAACCGAAGAAGGCCGCCGCCACCCCCAAGTCCAAGCCCGCGGCTAAGAAGGCGTCCGCCGGCAAGAAGTAAACGACAAGTATACGCCGCCATCACACCGCCGCCAATGCAGCAAGCAACTCGTGTCGCCCGCCGGTGTCGTCTTATGTGGTATGTGGTGCGCCCGGTGCGGTGTGTGAAGGTGACGTTGTTGTTGTTGTCTATAAGTTATTCAACAACCGACTACAGTGCTTGGCTAAAAAGTGGAAGGAAGGAAGGAAGCAAGCAAGCAAGCAAGCGTCGTCACTCACCGAAACGCCCGCGCCGGCGCGCCGCCACCATCATAACGGCCCCGAGTCAGAGGCTGCGGTTGCAGCGAACGTCGAATGTTCAACAAAAAGCCCTTTTCAGGGCTAACAAAACGTTCAAACATGTGTATTCACATGGTTTCTGTTCGAATGACGAGTCTCTCTCTCTCTACGCAGTATTTACCCTGAAATCGATATAAAACAAACACGTTAAGTACACTATACATAATATTTATGATTTATAACACAACACAAACACACACACACACACACACACACACACACACACACACACACACGTATACACAATCCCTAGGTACTTTACTTAGGTACTGCATTACCCACCTAAGCGTACGCACTACTCACGCGAGTAACTAACTAACTAACTACATACATACTTATACATAATCACTCACAAATTTAACACCGTTTGCACACAACTAAATATGTGTCTGTATCGCAATAAGATATAATTATAATAATTATGCGTTGTTTACGTACCCGTAGGTGGTCATCATCATCACTTCACTCACAGTCACAGTCGATCGTCCATTTCAATTTCATTCACATTGCTGCATTCAGCGGCAGGCACCTCCGCGCCGTTGTTCGTTGTTTTTTTTTTTTTACTTAGACGCACGCATACATTTAGCACACCTGAAACGCAACACCCACGATTGAACGTTAACTAAATAAACAAAATTTATCATATCATTATCATCACCGTAAACAAACACATTCATTACGTTACGTTAGATGTCTCATTTTACCGCCATAGTCGGTCACACACACACACGGCGGCCTTTCCGCGCAAACGATATTTTATTTATACAAAAAATAATTATTATATTATTGGGCACTTAAAACACAAATTACATTAGACGTTTGTTTCGCCCCACACGCGCACACATTGTATTGTGTTGTGTAACTAGGTATAATACAAAAATCGCAGCCGGACCGCCCGACTGCCCGCGTCTGTTTTCCGCGCGACGACGAAACTTTCCTCTTGTTGTCTTGACTTTTGCAATTATATTTCCGTCATAGACTAGTGCAATGATAATATTCACGATATATAACAAAATGCAGCCAACTATGAAAAGTTTCGTCTGTCTCTGTTGTTGTTATTATTGTTATTATTTAGTTTTCATTAGTCATTTAGTTGAAAAAAAAAAAAGAATGGGACAGTGGTAATTATCTGCCCTTCGCACTCTTTATAAAATAAACATTGGACCTGGACATGCCTTGCTCTGAATACGTACACACATTCTGTCTGGGTCGGTCGGGGTTAGATTAGATTAGAGAGCGAGTGCTAAGTATATGTCTGTCTCACTCTCTCTTACGTTTAAACGCTCACCCCACTATTCGGCCGGCGTGCGCGAGTATATATATTATTATTTCGATGATTTTAGAAACAGTCTCTGCTGCGCTCTCGCTCGCCGCACCTATTACTTATTCGTTATTCACGTTTCGTAAATCAACACTCCAAACATGTCCGGACGCGGCAAAGGTGGCAAAGTAAAGGGGAAGGCAAAGTCTCGGTCCAACCGTGCCGGTCTACAGTTCCCGGTCGGTCGTATCCACAGACTTCTGCGTAAGGGAAACTACGCCGAGCGCGTCGGTGCCGGTGCGCCTGTCTACCTCGCCGCCGTGATGGAGTACTTGGCCGCTGAGGTCCTCGAATTGGCCGGCAACGCTGCCCGTGACAACAAGAAGACCAGAATCATCCCCAGACATCTCCAGCTGGCGATACGCAACGACGAGGAGTTGAACAAGCTCCTCTCCGGCGTGACCATCGCCCAGGGTGGTGTGCTGCCCAACATTCAGGCGGTGCTGTTGCCCAAGAAGACCGAAAAGAAGGCTTAAGCTTTTTTATGTACACGTATCCGTCCGTCCAGCGACGGACGTACGTACGTACGTACGAACGTGCACACGTCATGTCACACATAGACACTCGTGTGTTACGTTACATATACAAAAGGCCCTTTTCAGGGCCACAATATGATTCTGATGTTTTATAAAATGTTTCTTGTAGATTGACGCATACAATGAGCTAGCATACGCCCCACATTGCTATACGAAATCGCTCTAAAATATACAGATAGGTGTCTGTGTGTACACAGTAATAAAAGTGAACGAGTCAAGAAATTATACAAATTTAGAAATCAACAAAGTATGTTGGTACACGACTGGAGGTGCCTAATGAATTATATTATGTGTATGATATATAGGTAAGTATCTATTATAAGTCTGATAATAAACATTGTGATTAACGTGGTATTTATTTATAATAATAAATTGTTGAATTAATATATAAATACATAATTTACGAGAACGACGCGACGATATTACGTTACGACGTCTAACGACGTCTAATCGGTGATATGTACTTACGTATTATTTAACGAATTATAATAATAATAATAATACCTAACACAAATTAGTATTGATATTGTCTAAAACGTAATGTTTACTCATACAATCTATAAAAGAGTGACATAGTGATATATATCTATCTCGCTTCAACCGCATGTGCAGAACTTTTAGAGCGAGAGGACGAATTAGAGCGAGACGGAAGACGTTGGAGCGACTCTATTGGTCGCCAATGTAAAGCGCAGTAGTCGAGTATTCGACCCCCGTGAATCGAGGTATACCCATATTTTTGTCTCGTTGCCGACACATTCGCTCGCATCTCCCAACGGTGCACGCGTCGTTTGCATATTAGCCGACTGTTTTGTACACACTCATCTCAACCATGCCGCCCAAGACAAGCGGAAAGGCCGCTAAGAAGTCCGGCAAGGCCCAAAAGAACATCTCTAAAACCGACAAGAAAAAGAAGAAGCACAAGAGGAAGGAGAGCTACGCCATCTACATCTACAAGGTGTTGAAGCAGGTGCACCCGGACACCGGTATCTCCAGTAAGGCCATGTCTATCATGAACTCGTTCGTGAACGACATCTTCGAACGCATCGCCGCCGAAGCCTCTCGCCTCGCCCACTACAACAAGCGATCCACCATCACATCGAGGGAGGTGCAGACCTCCGTCAGGCTCCTGTTGCCCGGTGAACTCGCGAAGCACGCCGTGAGTGAAGGCACCAAAGCGGTCACCAAGTACACCAGCTCAAAGTGAATTCGGTTAATTAATGTTAACCGTTTCGCCGTGTCTCGTTACTCGTTACACGCGCGCCGCTGTGCGTGCGTGTGTGCGGGGACGACACTGAACCAAAAGGCCCTTTTCAGGGCCACAAAATGCATATCGAACATTACAATGTTTCTTGACGATGACGTCTCACATAAATAATTATATTAAAGCATAAATAAATGACATGAACGTAGAAGTATGTATGTATGTATGTATGTATGGATGCCTGCCTGCCTGCCTGCCATTAGTGTCAAAAGTGCCAATTTATGTACCGAGTAGATATAACATACATTATGTGTACGTATGATTAAATTATAATATTGTCTGTTTTGATGGATCCTTGCAATTGACAGTGTGAGAGACAGTTAATTAGAGACAACACAGGGCGCACTGCAACACCTACTGTAGGTAGGTGTTCAATAAGATACAAAATATATTAGTCACAGTTTGTGATGATGAATAAATAAATAATGGAATGGTTTTTTTTTTTGGTATGTACAATGCAAACGATAACGAAACCGCGACGGCATAAAATGTACCTATGTTTACGTTCATGCATCGAATGTAATATGTGCGTGCATTAAGATTGATTTCCTTATTATTATTATTATTTTAATATAGTATCTAATTAAAAAAAAAAAAAAAAAAAAAAAAAGTACACAGAGGAAATAGTAACAATGACGATTTACCGAGTATACTACAACACCACAGCACAGCACACTGCACCGGTAGGAAAGGAATGGCGCGTGTGCGCTAGAAAGGGACGGTATACGGTGAGCGAGCGAGAGCGACGCCTCGTCCGTGTATAAATATAGACTTTTGTCTGTATGTGATTTTATTATACGTCAGTACGTCGTACGACACGGAACCGCCCGAGTCGCATTGCACCCAACTCCCGTGTGTGTGTAGTAAACTCACTTTAATTAACAATGGCACGTACCAAGCAGACCGCTCGTAAATCCACCGGTGGCAAAGCCCCGAGGAAGCAGCTCGCCACCAAGGCGGCTCGCAAGAGCGCGCCCGCCACCGGCGGTGTCAAGAAGCCCCATCGCTACAGGCCCGGCACCGTAGCCCTTCGTGAGATCCGTCGTTACCAGAAGAGTACAGAGCTGTTGATCCGCAAGCTGCCGTTCCAGCGTCTCGTACGTGAGATCGCACAGGACTTCAAGACCGACCTGCGTTTCCAGAGCTCCGCCGTGATGGCCCTCCAGGAGGCGAGCGAGGCTTACCTAGTCGGTCTCTTCGAAGACACCAATCTGTGCGCCATCCACGCGAAACGCGTCACCATCATGCCAAAGGACATCCAATTGGCGCGCAGGATCCGAGGAGAGCGCGCTTAAGCAGCGAGCGGTCGCTTGCCGGCGGCGCGAACGGCGTCCGCGTGGCAAACGTTGTTCAATACAATTATTTACAAAAGGCCCTTTTCAGGGCCGCACATTATTCATGAATGTGTTTTATGAAACGCTAAAAGTTTCTTAAGAGACGAGACACAATATTGTTATCTTAAATAATTATAATCATAAGAAATAACTTATAATGTGTGACTATATTATAAATACAATACAATAACAATACTCACATACCTACCGAACCACATACTAGTAGTAGTAGTAGTAGTAGTAGTATATTATATGTATTAATTATGTCGTTTTTTATTATTATCTGACGCCGATCTCGGTGTGTTGTTGTTATTTCTTTTAGGTATGTACTCATAATCTGATGAATATAATTTACTAGTACATCGACACCGTTGCATGATAGAGGTGATTTACATTGCCCAGTCTGTGTGTAGTGAGTACATACATATTATAATAGTACATGTAAGGTAAGGTACGTTACGTAAATGTACTATAACCATAAAAATAAAAATAAATAGGTACATATTATAATTATATGCGTGTAAGGTGAGAGAAAAATAAACAGCGGACGAGATGCCGAACCGATGTATTCGATATGATATTAATAATATTGTTATGTTGATGTTGATTAATTTGATTATTATTATTATTATTATTATTATTATTCTTTTTTTTGTTAATATTGTTATGTACCTATTTATGAAAAATCGATCGATTTGTAAACAATCGTCCGTCTCTATCGCACCGTCGCGCGCAACGCTACGTGTGATCGAGTGTACGGCCCCCTCCCCACTACGCCTGTAGCCTACCCGCTGTCTCAATGGAATCGTATAAATATCGGAGCACCGTCGTGTGTAGCGAGTTAGTTACGCGCTGCCCGCCTAACGTAGTGTTGAATTTCGTTCGTACAACAAACAATCTTGTAACATTTCAAGATGACCGGTCGCGGTAAAGGAGGAAAGGGTCTGGGGAAAGGAGGCGCCAAACGTCACAGGAAGGTGCTCCGTGATAACATCCAAGGTATCACGAAGCCCGCGATCCGTCGTCTCGCTCGCAGAGGTGGCGTGAAACGTATCTCCGGTTTGATCTACGAAGAGACCCGCGGTGTGCTCAAGGTGTTCCTAGAGAACGTGATCCGTGACGCCGTCACCTACACCGAGCACGCCAAGAGGAAGACCGTCACCGCCATGGACGTGGTCTACGCTCTGAAACGCCAGGGGCGTACCCTGTACGGTTTCGGAGGTTAAATAACCATACCCACCCCGGTCGGTGTGTGTGTCGTGTGGTGCATCATCGCCGCCGCCGCTCGCCGATTTATAATAAAAAGGCCCTTTTCAGGGCCGCACAAGTTTCGTTGTTTAAAAATGACTGTTTC
The DNA here is from genome assembly GCA_963924145.1 of Pyrausta purpuralis. Classification (NCBI taxonomy): domain Eukaryota; kingdom Metazoa; phylum Arthropoda; class Insecta; order Lepidoptera; family Crambidae; genus Pyrausta; species Pyrausta purpuralis. The sequence continues at coordinate 22,638 of CAWUPE010000063.1, forward strand.
TTTCGAAGACGAAGTTGCAGCACTCTCATGTACCTACCTATAAATTACTTGACATACATACGTCACACTCGAGATTATTTCCTCATTGACGAGACGAGACTGGACGAGAACGCATGCTACTCGAACTCTCACATTAGTTTACCTACCTACATATTATAATATCACGTAGGTATGTACTGTATTATCAGACTGTTGAATACATCGATTCGTCACTCCATTTTTATAGATGGTATAAAAATATAAAATGAAATAAACATGGGAAGGGAGGGAGGGAGTGAGTGAGATGGATAGGTAGGTAGGATATGTAAGTGTTGTTCGAACAACACTTAAGAAGGGAGATGATTTCAAACATTTTTTTTATGATGAAAGAGTTTAATTTGTGAGTATAACAATACACAAAACAATTAAATATAATTATTTATAATTTATACACATATTCTCGGGCCGGTTATCGCCTCCTCCTCTTACGGCAGCGTCGCAGCGGGTTGAGCAACGAATGAACTGAAATAAAAAAATATATATATACATATAACATAGGTATTACATTTTGTGCAGTTTTGAAATTACAAATAATTTTATTATTCGACTAGTCGACACAAGGAACGCGTTCGTTGGTTGATCAGCAGCAGCAATAGTAGAAGAATCTGCATTTTATACTCATATAGGACCCGATACCGCCCGTTATTATGGAGAGCGTGTTAGTTATTAGATCGCGCGCGGACTATGTACGTACAGTTATAATGTTGTTATCAATATGAGTTTGAATCATTTAACATGATTGAAATATGGATAATACAATTTATTTATAAGCGTAACATGTAACGTACACGAGCACAGGAACGCCTTCACAGAGACCGAGTGGAGAGCGTTCATGTTTTACGACCCTCCTCTCGAGTACGATAAATACGGCCCGAAGCGTAACAAATATGATATATTTTTTTACACGTATAAAGGTTGGGATGTTCGATTTTAAATTTTCGAAGAATTAACGTACATCATATACGAATTACGGGAGAAAAATAACATTTAAACACGACCCTCGGTCAATGCGGTGCACAATGTTGAAAATAAACTAGCGTAGCGTTCAAACCGTCGTTTATATTGTAATAATAACTGTACAGTATCGTCGGTGGACTTTAAGAGATTCAAGGCACAAGTGCTAATAATGAATAACATGTAAATAATGTTAGGGAACGTATTTTTTTAAGACACATGCTAGTGAAAAGTTTCAAGCTTGTGTACGAGAAAACGTCTAGCGGCAGAGCGGCTCTCCTTACGGTATTGCCAAAGCGCGTTCGATTTCACGCGCCGTCCCGCGTCGCACAGCTCTATCTATCCTTTTCACTCGTTCCGCGCGCGCGCGCAGTAGCAGTACACGTCTGAAAAGCAAGAATCAAGATAGTTAGTTCGTTCGTCACTACTTGTATATACTAGTATCACGAGGAAGAGAAAAATGGCAGACACAGCAGTAGCATCCGAGACACCCGCGCCGGCTACGCCCGCGAAGAAGCCGAAGGCGTCCGCCGCCGGCGCCAAGAAACCGAAGGCGAAGCCGACGCACCCTAAGACATCCGAGATGGTCAACAACGCCATCAAGGAGTTGAAGGAGCGAAGCGGTTCCTCCCTGCAAGCGATCAAGAAATACATAGCCGCTCAGTATAAGGTCGACGCCGAGAAATTGGCGCCGTTCATCAGGAAGTATCTCAAGAGCGCCGTAGAGTCCGGTGCCCTCATTCAGACCAAGGGAAAGGGCGCTTCGGGATCGTTCAAGTTGGAATCCAAATCGGCCGCCTCCAAGAAACCCGCCGCGAGCAAAGCTACCGCCAAGGGAGCCTCCGCCGCGTCCGCCAAGTCCAAGAAGGCGACCGCCTCCGCCGCCGCGGGCAAAGCGAAGAAAGCTGCAGCCTCGAGCGCCGCTTCGTCGCCGTCGAAGGCGAAGCCCGCCACCAAGGACAAGAAGGCCGCCGCCGCTAAGAAGAAGCCCGCCGCCAAGAAACCCGCGGCCGCCGCCAAGGGTAAAGCCGCCGCCGCACCCAAGGCGAAGAAGACAGCGAAGCCTCCGACGAAGAAGCCGAAAGCGCCCAAACCGAAGAAGGCCGCCGCCACCCCCAAGTCCAAGCCCGCGGCTAAGAAGGCGTCCGCCGGCAAGAAGTAAACGACAAGTATACGCCGCCATCACACCGCCGCCAATGCAGCAAGCAACTCGTGTCGCCCGCCGGTGTCGTCTTATGTGGTATGTGGTGCGCCCGGTGCGGTGTGTGAAGGTGACGTTGTTGTTGTTGTCTATAAGTTATTCAACAACCGACTACAGTGCTTGGCTAAAAAGTGGAAGGAAGGAAGGAAGCAAGCAAGCAAGCAAGCGTCGTCACTCACCGAAACGCCCGCGCCGGCGCGCCGCCACCATCATAACGGCCCCGAGTCAGAGGCTGCGGTTGCAGCGAACGTCGAATGTTCAACAAAAAGCCCTTTTCAGGGCTAACAAAACGTTCAAACATGTGTATTCACATGGTTTCTGTTCGAATGACGAGTCTCTCTCTCTCTACGCAGTATTTACCCTGAAATCGATATAAAACAAACACGTTAAGTACACTATACATAATATTTATGATTTATAACACAACACAAACACACACACACACACACACACACACACACACACACACACGTATACACAATCCCTAGGTACTTTACTTAGGTACTGCATTACCCACCTAAGCGTACGCACTACTCACGCGAGTAACTAACTAACTAACTACATACATACTTATACATAATCACTCACAAATTTAACACCGTTTGCACACAACTAAATATGTGTCTGTATCGCAATAAGATATAATTATAATAATTATGCGTTGTTTACGTACCCGTAGGTGGTCATCATCATCACTTCACTCACAGTCACAGTCGATCGTCCATTTCAATTTCATTCACATTGCTGCATTCAGCGGCAGGCACCTCCGCGCCGTTGTTCGTTGTTTTTTTTTTTTTACTTAGACGCACGCATACATTTAGCACACCTGAAACGCAACACCCACGATTGAACGTTAACTAAATAAACAAAATTTATCATATCATTATCATCACCGTAAACAAACACATTCATTACGTTACGTTAGATGTCTCATTTTACCGCCATAGTCGGTCACACACACACACGGCGGCCTTTCCGCGCAAACGATATTTTATTTATACAAAAAATAATTATTATATTATTGGGCACTTAAAACACAAATTACATTAGACGTTTGTTTCGCCCCACACGCGCACACATTGTATTGTGTTGTGTAACTAGGTATAATACAAAAATCGCAGCCGGACCGCCCGACTGCCCGCGTCTGTTTTCCGCGCGACGACGAAACTTTCCTCTTGTTGTCTTGACTTTGCAATTATATTTCCGTCATAGACTAGTGCAATGATAATATTCACGATATATAACAAAATGCAGCCAACTATGAAAAGTTTCGTCTGTCTCTGTTGTTGTTATTATTGTTATTATTTAGTTTTCATTAGTCATTTAGTTGAAAAAAAAAAAGAATGGGACAGTGGTAATTATCTGCCCTTCGCACTCTTTATAAAATAAACATTGGACCTGGACATGCCTTGCTCTGAATACGTACACACATTCTGTCTGGGTCGGTCGGGGTTAGATTAGATTAGAGAGCGAGTGCTAAGTATATGTCTGTCTCACTCTCTCTTACGTTTAAACGCTCACCCCACTATTCGGCCGGCGTGCGCGAGTATATATATTATTATTTCGATGATTTTAGAAACAGTCTCTGCTGCGCTCTCGCTCGCCGCACCTATTACTTATTCGTTATTCACGTTTCGTAAATCAACACTCCAAACATGTCCGGACGCGGCAAAGGTGGCAAAGTAAAGGGGAAGGCAAAGTCTCGGTCCAACCGTGCCGGTCTACAGTTCCCGGTCGGTCGTATCCACAGACTTCTGCGTAAGGGAAACTACGCCGAGCGCGTCGGTGCCGGTGCGCCTGTCTACCTCGCCGCCGTGATGGAGTACTTGGCCGCTGAGGTCCTCGAATTGGCCTGGCAACGCTGCCCGTGACAACAAGAAGACCAGAATCATCCCCAGACATCTCCAGCTGGCGATACGCAACGACGAGGAGTTGAACAAGCTCCTCTCCGGCGTGACCATCGCCCAGGGTGGTGTGCTGCCCAACATTCAGGCGGTGCTGTTGCCCAAGAAGACCGAAAAGAAGGCTTAAGCTTTTTTATGTACACGTATCCGTCCGTCCAGCGACGGACG
>CAWUPE010000064.1:0-22630 GCA_963924145.1 Pyrausta purpuralis
TGCGATGTTTTTGAAGTGCAATAGGTCCGATCTACACAAACAAGGTGGCTACGCAACGGGCTCGACGCGACGGTCAATATAAAGTCGGTTAATATCAAGACAAAATATTTCACGGTGACCGAAAAAGTGTAAAATTCGACTTACTTTGTATGGCATGTATCTTTTAAAATAACGCAGGAGAGTACCCATTTTAACAGCAGAGCGTGCGCACAAACACACTGGTGAGCTTATATAATCGAAAAGTATGCTAGAAAAATTGCACTCCGGGAGTGCCGGCAGAAGTGAAAACTTGAATATCAACGTTGTGCATTTTTGATTTTTTGAAATAGTTATTATCAATATAAAAGAACTATCATTTTTGTGATAGAATACAATAATAATAAAAATAATAATTATAATTATAATAATAATGATTTTAATAATAATGATAAAACAATAATAATAATAATGCAATAATAATAATAATAATGAAACAATCATAATAATACAATAATAATAATAATAAATATAATATTTTTATAGAATACAATATTTATTTATTGCGCTATTGTACACAAACATTACAATTTATATTATATTAAATTACATTAAAAAGTTTATCTCTCAGAAATATCAACTTACATCCATAATTTCGCCAACCGTCTTACGGTTTTTCGATCAGCCCACGTGTCCTGACGCGAGTTTCACATTATTCCCCCATCCCACAAAAGTGCTTAACGCCGCTAAAGAAGTTTTCACTTAAAAATGATCAATTTTAACAAAAACGACAAACTAAAACATTTCAATCTAAGCTTTAAAACGACAAATATTCAGTGTCTTAAGTAGGTGAAAATGCTAAAATTATTGCAAACAAAATCCATATTGCGATGTTTTTGAAGTGAAACAGGTCCGATCTACACAAACGATGTGTCAAAAGATACAACCCGTAAAAAGTTAGTCGAATTTTACACTTTTTCGGTCACCGTGAAAAATTTTGTCTTGATATTAACCGACTTTATATTGACCGTTGCGTCGAACCCGTTGCGTTGACTACACGTTTGTGTAGATCGGACCTGTTGCACTTCAAAAACATCGCAATATGGATTCTGTTTGCAATAATTTTAGTGTTTTCACCTACTTTAGACACTGAATATTTGTCGTTTTAAAGCTTAGTTTGAAATGTTTTAGTTTGTCGTTTCTGTTCAAATCGATCATCTTTTAGCATACTTTTCGATCAAAGTAGCTCACAAAAGTGTTTGTGCGCACGTGTCGCTGTTAAAGTAAGTACTTTTTGGCGATATTTTAAAAGATACATCCCATACAAAGTTAGTCGAATTTTTCACTTTTTCGGTTACCGTGAAATATTTTATCTTGATATTAACCGACTTTATATTGACCGTCGCGTCGATGCCGTTGCGTAGACACCTCGTTTATGTAGAACGGACCTGTGGCATTTTAAAAACATTGCAATATGGATTCTGTTTGCAATAATTTTAGCGTTTTCACCTACTTTAGACACTGAATATTTGTCGTTTTGAAGCTCAGTTTGAAATGTTTTAGTTTGTCGTTTCTGTTCAAATCGATCATCTTTTAGCATACTTTTCGATCATATTAGCTCACCGGAGTATTTTTGCGCACGGTCCGCAGTTAAAAAAGGGTATTTTCTGCGTAATTTTAAAAGATACATGCCATACAATGTTAGTCGAATTTACACTTTTTCGGTCACCGTGAAATATTTTGTCTTGATATTAACCGACTTTATATTGTCCGTCGCGTCGAGCCCGTTGCGTAGATACCTCGATTGTGTAGATCAAAACTGATGCACTTCAAAAACATCGTAATATGGATTCTGTTTGCAACAATTTTAGCGTTTTTAACTACTTTAGACACTGAATATTTGTCGTTTTAAAGCTCAGTTTGAAATGTTTAGTTTGTCGTTTCTGTTCAAATCGATCATCTTTTAGCATACTTTTCGATCATATTAGCTCACCGGAGTGTTTTTGCGCACACGTTGCTGTTCTAGTAGGTACTCTGTTGCGATATTTCAAAAGATACAACCCGTAAAATGTAAGTCGAATTTTACACTTTTACGGTCACCGTGAGAAATTTTGTCTTGATATTAACCGACTTTATATTGACCGTCACTTCGAGACCGTTGCGTAGACACCTCGTTTGTTTAGGTCAAACCTGTTTCACTTCAAAAACATCGCAATATGAATTCCGTTTGCAATAATTTTAGCGTTTTAATCTACTTAAGACACTGAATATTTAACGTTTTGAAGCTCAGTTGGAAATGTTTTAGTTTGTCGTTTCTGTTCAAATCGATCATTTTTGAGCATACTTTTTGATCACATTAGCTCACCGAAGTGGTTTTGCGCACGCTACGCTGTTGGAGAAGGTACTCTCCTGCGTAATTTTATAAGATACTTGCTATACAAAGTTAGTCGAATTGTACACTTTTTCGGTCACCGTAAAATATTTTGTCTTGATATTAACCGACTTTATATTGTCCGTCGCGTCGAGCCCGTTGCGTAGACACCTCGATTGTGTAGATCAAAACTGATGCACTTCAAAAACATCGTAATATGGATTCTGTTTGCAACAATTTTAGCGTTTTTAACTACTTTAGACACTAAATATGTGTCGTTTTAAAGCTCAGTTTGAAATGTTTTAGTTTGTCATTTCTGTTTAAATCGATCATCTTTTAGCAAACTTTTCGATCATATTTGCTCACCGAAGTGGTTTTGCGCACGCTCCGCTGTTAAAGTAGGTACTCTATTGCGATATTTTTAAAAATACATCCCGTACAAAGTTAGTCGAATTTTACACTTTTTCGGTCACCGTAAAATATTTTGTCTTGATATTAACCGACTTTATATCGACCGTCGCGTCGATGCCGTTGCGTAGTCACCTCGATTATGTAGACAGGACCTGTGGCATTTTAAAAACTTCGCAGTATGGATTCTGTTTGCAATAATTTTAGCGTTTTCACCTACTTTAAACACTGAATATTTGTCGTTTTGAAGCTCTGTTTGAAATGTTTTAGTTTGTCGTTTCTGTTTAAATCGATCATCTTTAAGCATACTTTTTTTTTATTAGCTCACCGAAGTGGTTCTGCGCACGCTCCGCTTTTAAAGTAGGTTCTCTTTTGCGATATTTTAAAAGATACATCCCATAAAAAGTTAGTCGAATTTTACACTTTTTCGGTTACCGTGAAATATTTTAACTTGATATTAACCTACTTTATATTTACCGTCGCGTCGATGCCGTTGCGTATACACCTCGTTTATGTTAACCGGACCTGTAGCATTTTAAAAACATCGCAATATAGATTCTGTTTGCAATAATTTTAGCGTTTTTAACTACTTTAGACACTGAATATTTGTCGTTTTTAAGCTCAGTTTGAAATGTTTTAGTTTGTCGTTTCTGTTCAAATCGATCAACTTTAAGCATACTTTTCTCTTTTATTAGCTTACCGAAGTGGTTCTACGCACGCTCCGCTATTTAGTAGTTACACTTTTGCGATGTTTTAAAAGATACATCCCATACAAAGTTAGTCGAATTTCACACTTTTTCGGTCACCGTGAAATATTTTGTCTTGATATTATCCGACTTTATATTGAGCGACGCGTCGAGGCCATTGCGTAGACACCTCGATTTTGTAGATCAAAACTGATGCACTTCAAAAACATCGCAATATAGATTCTGTTTGCAATAATTTTAGCGTTTTTAACTACTTTAGACACTGAATATGTGTCGTTTTAAAGCTCAGTTTGAAATGTTTAAGTTTGTCATTTCTGTTCAAATTGATCATCTTTTACCATACTTTTCGATCAAATTTGCTCACTGAAGTGTTTGTGCGTACGTTCCGCTATTCTAGTACGTACTCTTTTGCAATATTTTAAAAGATACATGCCATACAAAGTTAGTCGAATTTTACACTTTTTCGGTCACCGTGAAATATTTTGTCTTGATATTAACCGACTTTATATTGACCGTCGCGTCGAGCTCGTTGCGTAGACACCTCGTTTGTGTAGACCGGACCTGTTCCACTTTAAAAACATCGCAATCTGGATTCTGTTTGCAATAATTTTAGCGTTTTCACCCACTTTAGACACTGAATATTTGTCGTTTTAAAGCTCAGTTTGAAATGTTTTAGTTTGTCGTTTCTGTTTAAATCGATAATCTTTTAGCATGTTTTTGGTTTTTATTAGCGCACTGAAGTGGTTCTGCGCACGGTGCGCTATTCAAGTTGGTACTTTTTTGCAATATTTTAAAAGATACATGCCATACAATGTTAGTCGAATTTTACACTTTTTCGGTCACCGTGAAATATTTTGTCTTGATATAAAACGATTTTATATTGACCGTCGCGTCGAGGACATTGTGTAGACACCTTGTTTGTGTAGATCGGACCTGTTGCACTTAAAAACTTTGGAATATGAATTCTGTTTGTAATAATTTAAGCGTTTTCACCTACTTTTGAGACTGAATATTTGTTGTTTTAAAGCTCAGTTTGAAATGTTTTAGTTTGTCGTTTCTGTTCAAATCGATCATCTTTTAGCATGTTTTTGGTTTTTATTAGCTCACCGAAGTGGTTCTGCGCACGCTTCGCTGTTGAAATAGGTACTCTTATGCGATATTTTAAAAAATACATCCCATACAATGTTAGTCGAATTTAACACTTTTTCTGGTCACCATGAAATATTTTGTCTTGATATTAACCGACTTTATATTGACCGTCGCGTCGATGCCGTTGCGTAGTCACCTCGTTTATGTAGACCGGACATGTAGCATTTTAAAAACTTCGCAATATGGATTCTGTTTGCAATAATTTTAGCGTTTTCACCTACTTTAAACACTGAATATTTGTCGTTTTGAAGCTCTGTTTGAAATGTTTTAGTTTGTCGTTTCTGTTCAAATCGATCATCTTTTAGCATACTTTTCGATCACATTAGCTCACCGAATTGGTTTTTTGCACGCTTCGCTGTTGAAATAGGTACTTTTTTGCGATATTTTAAAAGATACATCCCATACAATGTTAGTCAAATTTTACACTTTTTCGGTCACCGTGAAATATTTTGTCTTGGTATTAACCGACTTAAAATTGACCGTCGCGTCGAGCCCGTTGCTTAAACACCTTGTTTGTGTGGATCGGACCTGTCGCACTTCAAAAACATCGCAATATGGATTCTGTTTGGAATAATTTTAGCGTTTTCACCTACTTTAGGCACTGAATATTTGTCGGTTTAAAGCTCAGTTGGAAATGTTTTAGTTTGTCGTTTCTGTTCAAATCGATCATCTTTTAGCATACTTTTCGATCATATTAGCTCACCGGAGTGTTCTAGCGCACACTTTGCTGTTCTAGTAGGTACTCTTTTGCGATATTTTAAAAAATACATCCCATACAACGTTAGTCGAATTTTACACTTTTTCGGTCACCGTGAAATATTTTGTCTTGATATTAACCGACTTTATATTGACCGTCGCGTTGAGGCCGTTGCGTAGACACCTCGTTTGGTTTAGGTCAAACCTGTTTCACTTCAAAAACATCGCAATATGAATTCCGTTTGCAATAATTTTAGCGTTTTAACCTACTTAAGACACTGAATATTTAACGTTTTGAAGCTCAGTTTGAAATGTTTTAGTTTGTCGTTTCTGTTTAAATCGATCATCTTTTAGCATACTTTTCTTTTTTATTAGCTCACCGAAGTGGTTCTGCGCACGCTCCGCTGTTGAAGTAGATACTGTTTTGCGATATTTTAAAAGATACATCCCATAAAAAGTTAGTCGAATTACACACTTTTTCGGTTACCGTGAAATATTTTAACTTGATATTAACCGACTTTATATTGACCGTCGCGTCGATGCCGTTGCGTAGACACCTCGTTTATGTAAACCGGACATGTAGCATTTTAAAAACATCGCAATATGGATTCTGTTTGCAATAATTTTAGTGTTTTCACCTACTTTAGACACTGAATATTTATAGTTTTACAGCTCAGTTTGAAATGTTTTAGTTTGTCGTTTCTGTTCACATCGATAATCTTTTAGCATGTTTTTGGTTTTTATTACCTTACCGAAGTGGTTTTGCGCACGTTTCGCTATTCTAGGAGGTACTCTTTTGCGATATTTTAAAAGATACATGCCATCCAAGTAAGTCGAATTTTACACTTTTTCGGTCACCGTGAAATATTTTGTCTTGATATTAACCGACTTTATATTGACCGTCGCGTCGAGCCCGTTGCGTAGACACCTCGTATGTGTAGATCGGACCTGTTTCACTTCTAAAACATCGCAATATGGATTCTCTTTGCAATAATTTTTGCGTTTTAACCTACTTAAGACACTGAATATTAAACATTTTGAAGTTCAGTTGGAAATGTTTTAGTTTGTCGTTTCTGTTCAAATCGATCATCTTTGAGCATACTTTTTGAACACATTAGCTCACCGAAGTGGTTTTGCGCACGCTACGCTGTTGGAGAAGTATCTTATAAAATTACGCTCCTGCGTAATTTTATAAGATACTTGCTATACAAAGTCAGTCGAATTGTACACATTTTTGGTCACCGTAAAATATTTTGTCTTGATATTAACAGAATTTATATTGACCGTCGCGTCGAGCCCGTTGCGTAGACACCTCGTATGTGTAGATCGGACCTGTTTCACTTCTAAAACATCGCAATATGGATTCTCTTTGCAATAATTTTTGCGTTTTTAACTTCTTTAGACACTGAATATGTGTCGTTTTAAAGCTCAGTTTGAAATGATTTAGTTTGTCATTTCTGTTTAAATCGATCATCTTTTAGCATACTTTTCTTTTTTATTAGATCACTGAAGTGGTTCTGCGCACGCTTTGCTGTTGAAGTAGGTACTCTTTTGCGATATTTTAAAAGATACATCCCATACAAAGTTAGTCGAATTTTACACTTTTTCGGTCACCGTGAAATATTTTGTCTTGATATTAACCGACTTTATATTGACCGTCGCGTCGAGCCCGTTGCGTAGACACCTCGATTGTGTATATCGGAACTGTTGCACTTCAAAAACATCGCAATATTGATTCTGTTTGCAATAATTTTAGCGTTTTCACCCACTTTAGACACTGAATATGAGTTTGAAATGTTTTAGTTTGTCATTTCTGTTCAAATTGATCATCTTTTAGCATACTTTTCGATTAAATTTGCTCACCGAAGTGTTTGTGCGCACGTTCCGCTGTTAAAGAAGGTACTTTTTGCGATATTTAAAAAGATACATCCCATACAAAGTTAGTCGAATTTTACACTTTTTTGGTCACCGTGAAATATTTTGTCTTGATATAAAACGACTTTTTACTGACCGACGCGTCGAGGCCACTGCGTAGACACCTTGTTTGTGTAGATCGGACCTGTTGCACTTCAAAAACTTCGCAATATGGATTCTGTTTGCAATAATTTAAGCGTTTTCACCTACTTTAGACACTGAATATTTGTTGTTTTAAAGCTCAGTTTGAAATGTTTTAGTTTGTCGTTTCTGTTCAAATCGATCATCTTTTAGCATACTTTTCTTTTTTATTAGCTCACCGAAGTGGTTCTGCGCACGCTCCGCTGTTGAAGTAGATACTGTTTTGCGATATTTTAAAAGATACATCCCATAAAAAGTTAGTCGAATTTTACACTTTTTCGGTTACCGTGAAATATTTTGTCTTGATATTAACCGACTTTACATGACCGTCGCGTCGATGCCGTTGCGTAGACACCTCGTTTATGTAAATCGGACATGTAGCATTTCAAAAACATCGCAATATGGATTCTGTTTGCAAAAATTTTAGTGTTTTCACCTACTTTAGACACTGAATATTTGTCGATTTGAAGCTCAGTTTGAAATGTTTTAGTTTGTCGTTTCTGTTCACATCGATAATCTTTTAGCATGTTTTTGGTTTTTATTACCTCACCGAAGTGGTTTTGCGCACGTTTTGCTATTCTTGGAGGTACTCTTTTGCGATATTTTAAAAGATACATGCCATACAAAGTAAGTCGAATTTTACACTTTTTCGGTCACCGTGAAATATTTTGTCTTGATATTAACCGACTTTATATTGACCGTCGCGTCGAGCTCGTTGCGTAGACACCTCGTTTGTGTAGATCAAACCTGTTGCACTTTAAAAACATCGCAATCTGGATTCTGTTTGCAATAATTTTAGCGTTTTCACCCACTTTAGTCACTGACTATAAGTCGTTTTAAAGCTCAGTTTGAAATGTTTTAGTTTGTCCTTTCTGTTCAAATCGATCATCTTTTAGCATACTTTTCGATCATAGTAGCTCACCGAATAATTTTAGCGTTTTAAACTACTTTAGACACTGAATATTTGTCGTTTTAAAGCTCAGTTTGAAATGTTTTAGTTTGTCATTTCTGTTCGGATCGATCATCTTTTAGCATACTTTTCGATCATATTAGCTCTCCGGAGTGTTTTTGCGCACGCTTCGATGTTAAAGTAGGTATTCTCTGCGTAATTATAAAAGATACATGCCATACAAAGTTAGTCGAATTTTACACTTTTTCGGTCACCGTGAAAAATTTTGTCTTGATATTAACCGACTTTATATTGACCGTTGCGTCGAACCCCTTGCGTGGACTACACGTTTGTGTAGATCGGACCTTTTGCACTTCAAAAACATCGCAATATGGATTCTGTTTGCAATAATTTTAGTGTTTTCACCTACTTTAGACACTGAATATTTGTAGTTATAAAGCTTAGTTTGAAATGTTTTAGTTTGTCGTTTCTATTAAAATCGATCATCTTTTAGCATACTTTTCGATCAAACTAGCTCACATGAGTGTTTGTGCGCACGTGTCGCTGTTAAAGTAGGTACTTTTTTGCGATATTTTAAAAGATACATGCCATACAAAGTTAGTCGAATTTTAAGCTTTTCCGGTTACCGTGAAATATTTTATCTTGATATTAACCTACTTTATATTGACCGTCGCGTCGATGCCGTTGCGTAGACACCTCGTTTATGTAGAACGGACCTGTGGCATTTTGAAAACATTGCAATATGGATTCTGTTTGCAATAATTTTAGAGTTTTCACCTACTTTAGACACTGAATATTTGTCGTTTTGAAGCTCAGTTTGAAATGTTTTAGTTTGTCGTTTCTGTTCAATCCGATCATCTTTCAGCATACTTTTCGATCATATTAGCTCACCGGAGTGTTTTTGCGCACGGTCCGCTTTTAAGAAAGGGTATTTTCTGCGTAATTTTAAAAGATACATGCCATACAATGTTAGTCGAATTATACACTTTTTCGGTCACCGTGAAATATTTTGTCTTGATATTAACCGACTTTATATTGTCCGTCGCGTCGAGCCCGTTGCGTAGACACCTCGATTGTGTAGATCGGACCTATTGCACTTCAAAAACATAGCAATATGGATTGTTTGCAATAATTTTAGCGTTTTCACCTACTTTAGACACTGAATATTTGTCGTTTTAAAGCTCAGTTTGAAATGTTTTAGTTTGTCGTTTCTGATCAAATCGATCATCTTTTAGCATACTTTCGATCATATTAGCTCACCGGAGTGTTTTAGTGCACACTTCGCTGTTCTAGTAGGTACCCTTTTGCGATATTTCAAAAGATACCACCCGTAAAATGTTAGTCGAATTTTACACTTTTTCGGTCACCGTGAGAAATTTTGTCTTGATATTAACCGACTTTATATTGACCGTCACTTCGAGGCCGTTGCGAAGACACCTCGTTTGTTTAGGTCAAACCTGTTTCACTTCAAAAACATCGCAATATGGATTCTGTTTGCAATAATTTTAGCGTTTTAACCTACTTAAGACACTGAATATTAAACATTTTGATGTTCAGTTGGAAATGTTTTAGTTTGTCGTTTCTGTTCAAATCGATCATCTTTGAGCATACTTTTTGAACACATTAGCTCACCGAAGTGGTTTTGCGCACGCTACGCTGTTAACGAAGGTACTCTCCTGCGTAATTTTATAAGATACTTGCTATACAAAGTCAGTCGAATTGTACACATTTTTGGTCACCGTAAAATATTTTGTCTTGCTATTAACAGAATTTATATTGACCTTCGCATCGAGCTCGTTGCGTAGACACCTCGTTTCTGTAGATCGAACTTGTTCCACTTTAAAAACATCGCAATATGGATTCTCTTTGCAATAATTTTAGCGTTTTTAACTTCTTTAGACACTGAATATGTGTCGTTTTAAAGCTCAGTTTGAAATGATTTAGTTTGTCATTTCTGTTTAAATCGATCATCTTTTAGCATACTTTTCTTTTTTATTAGATCACTGAAGTGGTTCTGCGCACGCTTTGCTGTTGAAGTAGGTACTCTTTTGCGATATTTTAAAAGATACATCCCATACAAAGTTAGTCGAATTTAACACTTTTTCGGTCACCGTGAAATATTTTGTCTTGATATTAACCGACTTTATATTGACCGTCGCGCCGATGCCGTTGCGTAGTCACCTCGATTATGTAGACAGGACCTGTGGCATTTTAAAAACTTCGCAATATGGATTCTGTTTGCAATAATTTTAGTGTTTTCACCTAATTTAAACACTGAATATTTGTCGTTTTGAAGCTCAGTTTGAAATGTTTTAGTTTGTCGTTTCTGTTCAAATCGATCATCTTTTAGCATACTTTTCTTTTTTATTAGATCACTGAAGTGGTTCTGTGCACGCTTTGCTGTTGAAGTAAGTACTCTTTTGCGATATTTTAAAAGATACATCCCATACAAAGTTAGTCGAATTTTACACTTTTTCGGTCACTGTGAAATATTTTGTCTTGATATTAACCGACTTTATATTGACCGTCGCGTAGATGCCGTTGCGTAGACACCTTGTTTATGTTAATCGGACCTGTGGCATTTTAAAAACATCGCAATATGGATTCTGTTTGTAATAATTTTAGTGTTTTCACCTACTTAAGACACCGAATATTTGTCGATTTGAAGTTTAGTTTGAAATGTTTTAGTTTGTCGTTTCTGTTCAAATCGATCATCTTATAGCATACTTTTCTTTTTTATTAGCTCACCGAAGTGGTTCTGCGCACGCTCCGCTGTTGATGTAGGAACACTTTTGCGATATTTTAAAAAATAAATCTCACACAAAGTTTGTCGAATTTTACAGTTTTCCAGTCACCGTGAAATAATTTGTCTTGATATTAACCGACTTAATATTGACCGTAGCGTCGAGGCCGTTGGGTACCTCGTTTGTGTAGGTCGGACCTGTTGCACTTCAGAAACATAGCAATATGGATTGTTTGCAATAATTTTAGCGTTTTCTCCTACTTTAGACACTGAATATTTGTCGTTTTAAAGCTCAGTTTGAAATGTTTTAGTTTGTCGTTTCTGTTCAAATCGATCATCTTTTAGCATACTTTTCGATTACATTAGTTCATTGAAGTGGTTCTGTGCACGCTTTGCTGTTGAAGTAAGTACTCTTTTGCGATATTTTAAAAGATACATCCCATACAAAGTTAGTCGAATTTTACACTTTTTCGGTCAGTGTGAAATATTTTGTCTCGATAATAACCGACTTTATATTGACCGTCGCGTAGATGCCGTTGCGTAGACACCTTGTTTATGTTAATCGGACCTGTGGCATTTTAAAAACATCGCAATATGGATTCTGTTTGTAATAATTTTAGTGTTTTCACCTACTTAAGACACTGAATATTTGTCGATTTGAAGCTCAGTTTGAAATGTTTTAGTTTGTCGTTTCTGTTCAAATCGATCATCTTATAGCATACTTTTCTTTTTTATTAGCTCACCGAAGTGGTTCTGCGCACGCTCCGCTGTTGATGTAGGTACTCTTTTGCGATATTTTAAAAAATAAATCTCACACAAAGTTAGTCGAATTTTACAGTTTTCCAGTCACCGTGAAATAATTTGTCTTGATATTAACCGACTTTATATTGACCTTCGCATCGAGCCCGTTGCGTAGACACCTCGTTTCTGTAGATCGAACTTGTTCCACTTTAAAAACATCGCAATATGGATTCTCTTTGCAATAATTTTAGCGTTTTTAACTACTTTAGACACTGAATAAGTGTCGTTTTAAAGCTCAGTTTGAAATGATTTAGTTTGTAATTTCTGTTTCAATTGATCATCTTTTAGCATACTTTCCTTTTTTATTAGATAACCAAAGTGGTTCTGCGCACGCTTTGCTGTTAAAGTAGGTACTCTTTTGCGACATTTTAAAAGATACATCCCATACAAAGTTAGTCGAAGTTTACACTTTTTCGGTCACCGTGAAATATTTTGTCTTGATATTAACCGACTTTATATTGACCGTCGCGCCGATGCCGTTGCGTAGTCACCTCGATTATGTAGACAGGACCTGTGGCATTTTAAAAACTTCGCAATATGGATTCTGTTTGCAATAATTTTAGCGTTTTCACCTAATTTAAACACTGAATATTTGTCGTTTTGAAGCTCAGTTTGAAATGTTTTAGTTTGTCGTTTCTGTTCAAATCGATCATCTTTTAGCATACTTTTCTTTTTTATTAGATCACTATAGTGGTTCTGCGCACGGTTTGCTGTTGAAGTAGGTACTCTTTTGCGATATTTCAAAAGATACAACCCGTAAAAAGTTAGTCGAATTTTACACTTTTTCGGTCACCGTGAAAAATTTTGTTTTGATATTAACCGACTTTATATTGACCGTTGCGTCGAACCCGTTGCGTTGACTACACGTTTGTGTAGATTGGACCTGTTGCACTTTAAAAACATCGCAATATGGATTCTGTTTGCAATAATTTTAGTGTTTTCACCTTCTTTAGACACTGAATATTTGTCGTTTTAAAGCTTAGTTTGAAATGTTTTAGTTTGTCGTTTCTGTTCAAATCGATCATCTTTTAGCATACTTTTCGATCATACTAGCTCACAAGAGTGTTTGTGCGCACGTGTCGCTGTTAAAGTAGGTACTCTTTTGCGATATTTTAAAAGATACATCCCATACAAAGTTAGTCGAATTTCACACTTTTTCGGTCACCGTGAAAAATTTTGTCTTGATATTAACCGACTTTATATTGACCGTAACGTCGAGGCCGTTACGTAGACACCTCGATTGGGTAGAGCGGACCTGTTGCACTTCAAAAACATCGCAATATGGATTCTGTTTGCAATAATTTTAGTGTTTTCACCTACTTTAGACACTGAATATTTGTCGTTTTAAAGCTTAGTTTGAAATGTTTTAGTTTGTCGTTTCTGTTCAAATCGATCATCTTTTAGCATACTTTTCGATCATATTAGCTCACCGGAGTGTTTGTGCGCACGCTCCGCTTTTGAGGTAGGTACTCTCTGCGTTATTTTAAAAGATACATGCCATACAATGTTAGTCGAATTTTCCACTTTTTCGGTCACCGTGAAATATTTTAACTTGATATTAACCGACTTTATATTGACCGTTGCGTCGAGCTCGTTGCGTAGATACCTCGTTTGTGTAGACCGGACCTGTTGCACTTCAAAAACATCGCAATTAGTATTCTGTTTGCAATAATTTTAGCGTTTTCACCCACTTTAGACACTGAATATTTGTCGTTTTAAAGCTAAGTTTGAAATGTTTTAGTTTGTCGTTTCTGTTCAAATTGATCATCTTTTAGCATGTTTTTGGTTTTAGTTAGCTCACTGAAGTGGTTTTGCGCACGCTCCGCTGTTAAAGTAGGTACTCTTTTGTGATATTTTAAAAGATACATCCCATAAAAAGTTAGTCGAATTTTACACTTTTTCGGTTACCGTGAAATATTTTAACTTGATATTAACCTACTTTATATTTACCGTCGCGTCGATGCCGTTGCGTATACACCTCGTTTATGTTAACCGGACCTGTAGCATTTTAAAAACATCGCAATATAGATTCTGTTTGCAATAATTTTAGCGTTTTTAACTACTTTAGACACTGAATATTTGTCGTTTTTAAGCTCAGTTTGAAATGTTTTAGTTTGTCGTTTCTGTTCAAATCGATCATCTTTAAGCATACTTTTCTTTTTTATTAGCTCACCGAAGTGGTTCTGCGCACGCTCCGCTGTTGATGTAGGTACTCTTTTGCGATATTTTAAAAAATAAATCACACACAAAGTTAGTCGAATTTTACAGTTTTCCAGTCACCGTGAAATAATTTGTCTTGATATTAACCGACTTTATATTGACCTTCGCATCGAGCCCGTTGCGTAGACACCTCGTTTCTGTAGATCGAACTTGTTCCACTTTAAAAACATCGCAATATGGATTCTCTTTGCAATAATTTTAGCGTTTTTAACTACTTTAGACACTGAATATGTGTCGTTTTAAAGCTCAGTTTGAAATGATTTAGTTTGTAATTTCTGTTTAAATTGATCATCTTTTAGCATACTTTCCTTTTTTATTA
This sequence comes from Pyrausta purpuralis, assembly GCA_963924145.1. Lineage (NCBI taxonomy): Eukaryota > Metazoa > Arthropoda > Insecta > Lepidoptera > Crambidae > Pyrausta > Pyrausta purpuralis. The sequence continues at coordinate 14,356 of CAWUPE010000064.1, forward strand.
GATCACCGAAGTGGTTCTGCGCACGCTTTGCTGTTAAAGTAGGTACTCTTTTGCGATATTTTAAAAGATACATCCCATACAAAGTTAGTCGAAGTTTACACTTTTTCGGTCACCGTGAAATATTTTGTCTTGATATTAACCGACTTTATATTGACCGTCGCGCCGATGCCGTTGCGTAGTCACCTCGATTATGTAGACAGGACCTGTGGCATTTTAAAAACTTCGCAATATGGATTCTGTTTGCAATAATTTTAGCGTTTTCACCTCCTTTAAACACTGAATATTTGTCGTTTTGAAGCTCTGTTTGAAATGTTTTAGTTTGTCGTTTCTGTTTAAATCGATCATCTTTAAGCATACTTTTCTTTTTTATTAGCTCACCGAAGTGGTTCTGCGCACGCTCCGCTGTTAAAGTAGGTACTCTTTTGTGATATTTTAAAAGATACATCCCATAAAAAGTTAGTCGAATTTTACACTTTTTCGGTTACCGTGAAATATTTTAACTTGATATTAACCTACTTTATATTTACCGTCGCGTCGATGCCGTTGCGTATACACCTCGTTTCTGTAGATCGAACTTGTTCCACTTTAAAAACATCGCAATATGGATTCTCTTTGCAATAATTTTAGCGTTTTTAACTACTTTAGACACTGAATATGTGTCGTTTTAAAGCTCAGTTTGAAATGATTTAGTTTGTAATTTCTGTTTAAATTGATCATCTTTTAGCATACTTTCCTTTTTTATTAGATCACCGAAGTGGTTCTGCGCACGCTTTGCTGTTAAAGTAGGTACTCTTTTGCGATATTTTAAAAGATACATCCCATACAAAGTTAGTCGAAGTTTACACTTTTTCGGTCACCGTGAAATATTTTGTCTTGATATTAACCGACTTTATATTGACTGTCGCGCCGATGCCGTTGCGTAGTCACCTCGATTATGTAGACAGGACCTGTGGCATTTTAAAAACTTCGCAATATGGATTCTGTTTGCAATAATTTTAGCGTTTTCACCTAATTTAAACACTGAATATTTGTCGTTTTGAAGCTTAGTTTGAAATGTTTTAGTTTGTCGTTTCTGTTCAAATCGATCATCTTTTAGCATACTTTTCTTTTTTATTAGATCACTTAAGTGGTTCTGCGCACGGTTTGCTGTTGAAGTAGGTACTCTTTTGCGATATTTCAAAAGATACAACCCGTAAAAAGTTAGTCGAATTTTACACTTTTTCGGTCACCGTGAAAAATTTTGTTTTGATATTAACCGACTTTATATTGACCGTTGCGTCAAACCCGTTGCGTTGACTACACGTTTGTGTAGATCGGACCTGTTGCACTTTAAAAACATCGCAATATGGATTCTGTTTGCAATAATTTTAGTGTTTTCACCTACTTTAGACACTGAATATTTGTCGTTTTAAAGCTTAGTTTGAAATGTTTTAGTTTGTCGTTTCTGTTCAAATCGATCATCTTTTAGCATACTTTTCGATCATACTAGCTCACAAGAGTGTTTGTGCGCACGTGTCGCTGTTAAAGTAGGTACTCTTTTGCGATATTTTAAAAGATACATCCCATACAAAGTTAGTCGAATTTTACACTTTTTCGGTCACCGTGAAATATTTTGTCTTGATATTAACCGACTTTATATTGACCGTAACGTCGAGGCCGTTACGTAGACACCTCGATTGTGTAGATCGGACCTGTTGCACTTCAAAAACATCGCAATATGGATTCTGTTTGCAATAATTTTAGTGTTTTCACCTACTTTAGACACTGAATATTTGTCGTTTTAAAGCTTAGTTTGAAATGTTTTAGTTTGTCGTTTCTGTTCAAATCGATCATCTTTTAGCATACTTTTCGATCATATTAGCTCACCGGAGTGTTTGTGCGCACGCTCCGCTTTTGAAGTAGGTACTCTCTGCGTTATTTTAAAAGATACATGCCATACAATGTTAGCCGAATTTTCCACTTTTTCGGTCACCGTGAAATATTTTAACTTGATATTAACCTACTTTATATTTACCGTCGCGTCGATGCCGTTGCGTAGACACCTCGTTTATGTTAATCGGACCTGTAGGATTTTAAAAACATCGCAATATGAATTCTGTTTTCAATAATTTAAGCGTTTTCACCTTCTTTAGACACTGAATATTTGTCGTTTTGAAGCTCAGTTTGAAATGTTTTAGTTTGTCATTTCTGTTCGGATCGATCATCTTTTAGCATTTTTTCGATCGTATTAGCTCACCGGAGTGATTTTGCGCACACTTCGCTGTTCAAATAGGTACTCTTTTGCGTTATTTTAAAAGATACATGCCATACAATGTTAGTCGAATTATTCACTTTTTCGGTCAACGTGAAATATTTTGTCTTGATATTAACCGACTTTATATTGACCGTCGCGTCGATGCCGTTGCGTTGTCACCTTAAATATGTAGACAAGACCTGTGGCATTTTAAAAACTTCGCAATATGGATTCTGTTTGCAATAATTTTAGCGTTTTTACCTAATTTAAACACCGAATATTTGTCGTTTTAAAGCTCAGTTTGAAATGTTTTAGTTTGTCGTTTCTGTTCAAATCGATCATCTTTTAGCATATTTTTCTTTTTTGTTAGATCACTGAAGTGGTTCTGCGCACGGTTTGCTGTTGAAGAAGGTACTCTTTTGCGATATTTAAAAAGATACAACCCGTAAAAAGTTAGTCGAATTTTACACTTTTTCGGTCACCGTGAAAAATTTTGTCTTGATATTAACCGACTTTATATTGACCGTAACGTCGAGGCCGTTACGTAGACACCTCGATTGTGTAGATCGGACCTGTTGCACTTCAAAAACATCGCAATATGGATTCTGTTTGCAATAATTTTTGTGTTTTCACCTACTTTAGACACTGAATATTTGTCGTTTTAAAGCTTAGTTTGAATTGTTTTAGTTTGTCGTTTCTGTTCAAATCGATCATCTTTTAGCATACTTTCGATCATATTAGCTCACCGGAGTGTTTTTGTGCACACTTCGCTGTTCTAGTAGGTACCCTTTTGCGATATTTCAAAAGATACCACCCGTAAAATGTTAGTCGAATTTTACACTTTTTCGGTCACCGTGAGAAATTTTGTCTTGATATTAACCGACTTTATATTGACCGTCACTTCGAGGCCGTTGCGAAGACACCTCGTTTGTTTAGGTCAAACCTGTTTCACTTCAAAAACATCGCAATATGGATTCTGTTTGCAATAATTTTAGCGTTTTAACCTACTTAAGACACTGAATATTAAACATTTTGAAGTTCAGTTGGAAATGTTTTAGTTTGTCGTTTCTGTTCAAATCGATCATCTTTGAGCATACTTTTTGAACACATTAGCTCACCGAAGTGGTTTTGCGCACGCTACGCTGTTGGAGAAGGTACTCTCCTGCGTAATTTTATAAGATACTTGCTATACAAATTAACCGACTTTATATTGACCGTCGCGCCAATGCCGTTGCGTAGTCACCTCGATTATGTAGACAGGACCTGTGGCATTTAAAAAACTTCGCAATATGGATTCTGTTTGCAATAGTTTTAGCGTTTTCACCTAATTTAAACACTGAATATTTGTCGTTTTGAAGCTCAGTTTGAAATGTTTTAGTTTGTCGTTTCTGTTCAAATCGATTATCTTTTAGCATACTTTTCTTTTTTATTAGATCACTGAAGTTGTTTTGCGCACGCTTTGCTATTGAAGTAGGTACTCTTTTGCGATATTTTAAAAGATACATCCCATACAAAGTTAGTCGAATTTTACACTTTTTCGGTCACTGTGAAATATTTTGTCTTGATATTAACCGACTTTATATTGACCGTCGCGCCGATGCCGTTGCGTAGTCACCTCGATTTTGTAGACAGGACCTGTGGCATTTTAAAAACTTCGCAATATTGATTCTGTTTGCAATAATTTTAGCGTTTTCACCTACTTAAGACACTGAATATTTGTCGTTTTGAAGCTCAGTTTGAAATGTTTTAGTTTGTCGTTTCTGTTCAAATCGATCATCTTTTAGCATACTTTTCGATCATAGTAGCTCACGAGAGTGTTTGTGCGCACGTGTCGCTGTTGAAGGAGGTACTCTTTTGCGATATTTTAAAAGATACATCCCATACAAAGTTAGTCGAATTTACACTTTTTCGGTCATCGTGAAATATTTTGTCTTGATATTAACCGACTTTATATTGACCGTCGCGTCGGGCCTGTTGCGTAGACACCTGAATTGTGTAGATCGGAACAACTGCACTTCAAAAACATCGCAATCTGGATTCTGTTTGCAATAATTTTAGCGTTTTCACCTACTTTAGACACTGAATATTTGTCGTTTTGAAGCTCAGTTTGAAATGATTTAGTTTATCGTTTCTGTTCAAATCGATCATCTTTTAGCATACATTTCGATCATAGTAGCTCATGAGAGTGTTTGTGCGCACGTGTCGCTGTTGAAATAGGTACTCTTTTGCGATATTTTAAAAGATACGTCCCATACAAAGTTAGTCGAATTTACACTTTTTCGGTCATCGTGAAATATTTTGTCTTGATATTAACCGACTTTGTATTGACCGTCGCGTCGATGCCGTTGCGTAGACACCTCGATTGTGTAGATCGGACCTGTTGCACTTCAAAACCGTCGCAATATGGATTCTGTTTGCAATAATTTTAGCGTTTTCACCTACTTTAGACACCGAATATTTGTCTTTTTATGCTCAGTTTGAAATGTTTTAGTTTGTCGTTTCTGTTCAAATCGATGATCTTTTAGCATACTTTTCGATCATATGAGCTCACCGGAGTGGTTTTGCGCACGCTCCGTAATTAAAAAAGGTATTTACTGCGTCATTTGAAAAGATACATGCCATAAATTGATAGTCGAATTTTACACTTTTTCGGTCACCATGAAATATTTTGTCTTGATATTAACCGACTTTATATTGACCGTCGCGTCGAGCCCGTTGCGTCGACACCTCGATTGTGTAGATCGGACCTGTTGCACTTCAAAAACATCGCAATATTGATTCTGTTTGCAATAATTTTAGCGTTTTCACCTACTTTTAACACCGAATATTTGTCTTTTTAAGCTCAGTTTGAAATGTTTTAGTTTGTCGTTTCTGTTCAAATAGATCATCTTATAGCATACTTTTCTTTTTTATTAGCTCACCGAAGTGGTTCTGCGCACGCTTCGCTGTTGATGTAGGTACTCTTTTGCGATATTTTAAAAGATAAATCTCGCACAAAGTTAGTCGAATTTTACAGTTTTCCAGTCACCGTGAAATAATTTGTCTTGATATTAACCGACTTTATATTGACCGTCGCGTCGATGCCGTTGCGTAGACACCTTGATTGTGTAGATTGGACCTGTTGCACTTCAAAACCGTCGCAATATGGATTCTGTTTGCAATAATTTTAGCGTTTTCACCTACTTAAGACACTGAATATTTGTCGTTTTAAAGCTCAGTTTGAAATGTTTTAGTTTGTCGTTTCTGTTCAAATCGATCATCTTTTAGCATACTTTTCGATCATATTAGCTCAATGGAATGTTTTTGCGCACACTTCGCTGTTCTAGTAGGTACTTTTTTGCTATATTTCAAAAGATACAACCCGTAAAAAGTTAGTCGAATTTTACACTTTTTCGGTCACCGTGAAAAATTTTGTCTTGATATTAACCGACTTTATATTGACGGTTGCGTCGAGCTCGTTGCGTAGACATCTCGATTGTGTAGATCGGACCTGTTGCACTTCAAAAACATCGCAATATTGATTCTGTTTGCAATAATTTTAGCGTTTTCACCTACTTTTAACACCGAATATTTGTCTTTTTAAGCTCAGTTTGAAATGTTTTAGTTTGTCGTTTCTGTTCAAATAGATCATCTTATAGCATACTTTTCTTTTTTATTAGCTCACCGAAGTGGTTCTGCGCACGCTTCGCTGTTGATGTAGGTACTCTTTTGCGATATTTTAAAAGATAAATCTCGCACAAAGTTAGTCGAATTTTACAGTTTTCCAGTCACCGTGAAATAATTTGTCTTGATATTAACCGACTTTATATTGACCGTCGCGTCGATGCCGTTGCGTAGACACCTTGATTGTGTAGATTGGACCTGTTGCACTTCAAAACCGTCGCAATATGGATTCTGTTTGCAATAATTTTAGCGTTTTCACCTACTTAAGACACTGAATATTTGTCGTTTTAAAGCTCAGTTTGAAATGTTTTAGTTTGTCGTTTCTGTTCAAATCGATCATCTTTTAGCATACTTTTCGATCATATTAGCTCAATGGAATGTTTTTGCGCACACTTCGCTGTTCTAGTAGGTACTTTTTTGCTATATTTCAAAAGATACAACCCGTAAAAAGTTAGTCGAATTTTACACTTTTTCGGTCACCGTGAAAAATTTTGTCTTGATATTAACCGACTTTATATTGACGGTTGCGTCGAGCTCGTTGCGTAGACATCTCGTTTGTGTAGACCGGACCTGTTGCACTTCAAAAACATCGCAATCTTGATTCTGTTTGCAATAATTTTATCGTTTTCACCCACTTTAGACACTGAATATTTGTCGTTTGAAATGTTTTAGTTTGTCGTTTCTGTTCAAATCGATCATCTTTTAGCATGTTTTTGGTTTTTATTAGCTCACTGAAGTGGTTCTGCTCACGTTCTGCTATTCAAGTTGGTTCTCTTTTGCAATATTTTAAAAGATACATTCCATACAAAGTTAGTCGAATTTTACACTTTTTCGGTCACCGTGAAATATTTTGTCTTGTTATTAACCGACTTTATATTGACCGTCGCGACGATGCCGTTGCGTAGTCACCTCGTTTATGTAGACCGGACCTGTAGCATTTTAAAAACTTCGCAATATGGATTCTGTTTGCAATAATTTTAGCGTTTTCACCTACTTTAAACACTGAATATTTGTCGTTTTGAAGCTCTGTTTGAAATGTTTTAGTTTGTCGTTTCTGTTCAAATCGATCATCTTTAACCATTTTTTTCTTTTTTTTTAGCTCACCGGAGTGTTTTTGCGCACGGTCCGCTGTTAAAATAGGTACTGTTTTGCGATATTTTAAAAAATACATCCCATAAAAAGTTAGTCGAATTTTACACTTTTTCGGTTACCGTGAATTATTTTAACTTGATATTAACCTACTTTATATTGACCGTCGCGTCGAGCCCGTTGCGTAGACACCTCGTATGTGTAGATCGAACCTGTTTCACTTCTAAAACATCTTAATATGGATTCTGTTTGCAATAATTTTAACGTTTTCACCTTCTTTAGACACTGAATATTTGTCGTTTTAAAGCTTAGTTTGAAATGTTTTAGTTTGTCGTTTCTGTTCAAATCGATCATCTTTTAGCATGTTTTTGGTTTTTATTAGCTCACCGAAGTGGTTCTGCGCACGCTTTGCTGTTGAAATAGGTACTCTTTTGCGATATTTTAAAAAATACATCCCATACAAAGTTAGTCGAATTTAACACTTTTTCGGTCACCGTGAAATATTTTGTCTTGATATTAACCGACTTTATATTGACCGTCGCATCGAGCCCGTTGCGTAAATACCTCGATTGTGTAGATCGGAACTTTTGCACTTCAAAATCATCGCAATATTGATTCTGTTTGCAATAATTTTAGCGTTTTCACCCACTTTAGACACTGAATATGAGTTTGAAATGTTTTAGTTTGTCATTTCTGTTCAAATTGATCATCTTTTAGCATACTTTTCGATTAAATTTGCTCACCGAAGTGTTTGTGCGCACGTTCCGCTGTTAACGAAGGTACTTTTTGCGATATTTAAAAAGATATATCCCATACAAAGTTAGTCGAATTTTACACTTTTTCGGTCACCGTGAAAAATTTTGTCTTGTTATTAACCGACTTTATATTGACCGTTGCGTCGAACCCGTTGCGTGGACTACACGTTTGTGTAGATCGGACCTGTTGCACTTCAAAAACATCGCAATATGGATTCTGTTTGCAATAATTTAAGCGTTTTCACCCACTTTAGTCACTGAATATGTGCCGTTTTAAAGCTCAGTTTGAAATGTTTTAGTTTGTCGTTTCTGTTCAAATCGATCATCTTTTAGCATACTTTTCGATCATACTAGCTCACGAGAGATTTGTGCGTACGTGTCACTGTTGAAGTAGGTTCTCTTTTGCGATATTTTAAAAGATACATCCCATACAAAGTTAGTCGAATTTTACACTTTTTCGGTCACCGTGAAATATTTTGTATTGATATTAACCGACTTTATATTGACCGTCGCGTTGAGGCCGTTGCGTAGACAC
>CAWUPE010000065.1:0-24216 GCA_963924145.1 Pyrausta purpuralis
CTTAGCACCACCCTCCTGACTGAAATTTCTCTTCGAGTTCCTATAAGGTCCCCCCAGACATGATCGTCCATTCTCAATTCCACTCTGTAACAATAATGTGTCCTCTCACAATCCAATTTACAGAATGTGTCGAAATTACAATGATAGATAGATAGATAGATAACTCTTTATTGCACACCAGAAAGGTAAATAACAAATTAATTTCGAGAAAATGTACAATTTAGGCGGTCTAATCGCTATAAGCGATCTCTTCCAGACAACCTTCGGGTAAAGAAATAATGAGCTTATAGGAAGGGGTATTATGTGCATAATAAAATTAAGACAAATTGTTATTAATAATATATTATAGTAAACATACATATATTCGTATATATATTAATAAAATACAATCATAAAAATCAAAATCAAAATACATAATCTATACTAATATTATAAAGCTGAAGGTTTGTTTGTTTGTTTGAACGCGCTAATCTCAAAAAACTACTGGCCCGATTTGAAAAATTATTTTTACGTTGGATAGTCCATTTATCGAGGAAGGCTTTAGGCTATATAACATAAAGATACGACTCAAAAGACCACAGCAGAAATGAAAAATGTTGCGAAAACGGGAGAAAGATATTCCTTTTGAGAGCTTCCGCTGCATACGCTGCGGAAACCGCTTAAGTTACACAAAATTCATGTATGACAGGATTGTTCAACATTAAGAGTTCTATAATAAAGTCCGCGACAGCATATATCTATCTTTTATGGTTGACTTACTACAACCTTTTTTATGTTAATAAATTTGTAAATAAATAATGCATTATTTTTAGAGGTGTATTATACACACAGGTATTTATTCTTATCAAAATAAATACATTCATCATCACGAGCATTTCATTTAGAACAAAGTTGCCCTTTATATCATTTGATTTCAATAAATATCTTAGGAGCTATCACAGTTTTAACATAACCTCCGCACCAAAATAATGTTCGCAGCTTAAGGACAACGTGCGCTTGCGCTAATATATTATAAAGCTGAAGAGTTTGTTTGTTTGAACGCGCTTATCTCAGGAACTGCTGGACCGATTTGAAAGAATATTTCTGTGTTGGATAGCTTATTTATCGAGAAAGGCTTTAGGATATAAAACATGACGCTGCGACGGGAGGGGAGGGAGCAAACTCAAAACGCGCGGACGAAGTCGCGGGGGACCGCTAGTTATCAAATAAAACAAATTAATTTAATTATATACCAACACAATATAAACTATAAACAAACTTATACATACATATAAACCAATGTGAAATGAAAGAAATTTACCGAGACACCAGATAAAAGAAGAATTATTTTGAAGAGAGAAGATGTTCTTTTAATGATTTACTTAGCAGACTGGACAATGTACCTGACATATTCGAATCATCACTACGTAAATGGAAAACCTGTTAAAATATGAACGCTGCCATTGCTTATAAATATTTAATGTACTGAATGCATTCTTATCATATTTTTTAATCTGTGACAGCCTGACAGCTCTACTGTTAATTTTGTCTTCTGTCTGACCTCCTCGGCTCGCTAGGCTAATTTATAATTTTATTTTAATTTAATAATGTAATTACTATTTGACGATGTATTGCAACTTTATTTCATGAAGAAATAAATGCTTGTAATAATCAGCGTGCGGTCTTTTCAATTCCACGAATCCTGCTGCGCCACTTCCACTCGCCCCTGGATCAGCTCTCGCAACAGGTTATGGGCCCAGTTTCGAAGACAAGAAACGTGGAAGGTGAAAAGACTAAAACCAAGAAGCGCGTTGGTTATCCTCAGAAGCTCATGCAAAGGAATTCCAAAGCGGTGAGATTTTTTTTGAGAAAAAGTGACCTGCTTCTACCCTCTAAAAGTCACTTCACAAAACCGCATGGTCATGGAGAATTCTTCGAGTACATCTGCAGGAAGTTATGTAATCAGCGGCGGCTTTAATTTTGAGAAACTAGAAGGCGTCTCAAATTATGTCAGCTGGAAGTTTGCAATCAAAAACGCTTTGATTCTAGAAGGATTATGGAATGCCGTCCTAGGCACAGAGGCTGACGAATCAAAAGTAGCCAAAGCACTAGCGAGAATATCACTAAGCCTTAAACCCTCTTTATACCAAATTTTACATGGTATTACCACAGCAAAAGCAGCATGGGACAAGCTGAGAAATGTCTATGAAGACAAAGGATTATTCAGACGGGTTGGTCTACTTCGGCAACTTCATAGGGTGGACTACAATCAACATCAAAATATGACAAAATACATCGACACAGTTTTCTCCTTAGTACAGCAATTAGCGGACATTGGTAAGGTCATTGAAGATGAAGAGATTGCGGAGATACTTTTATCTGGGCTCCCTCAGGACTTCGACACACTTGTATCGGCCTTGGAGACAGCATCGTTGACCAATTCTCTATCTTCAGAAGTTGTCCGTGCTCGATTAATTCAGGAAGAATACAGAAAATTGCACACCGAGAACCAGCAAATACTGCACAGTAACAGTAATTCATCAAGTGCACTTATCGTCAAGAAGAAGATCGTCTGCAATTACTGTAAGAAACCTGGACACATTCAGTCGCGCTGTTTCAAGCTGAAGCGCCAAAAGCAAGAAAAGCGTAATCAAGAGAACACTGCATACGCTTCATCGTTCTACGCGTCTGATAGTGTGGATTTTATAGTGGATAGCGGATCGTCTTCGCATATGTGCAAAAATAAAAATTACTTGGACAATATTAGACAAAATAAGACTATAATTACTTGTGCAGATAAAGAAACTAAAATGAAAAGCTCTGGTGTTGGAGATATTCACGTAAGCATTAATGGTTGTAATAAAATTTTGAATGATGTCATGTATGTTCCACAGTTGACCGAGAATTTGCTTTCTGTGAGTAGATTGTGTGAGAGGGGTATGGTTGTGATTTTTAATAAGGATGGGTGTTCTGTCTATGATAGTTGTGATATTCAAGGCAAGCCTATTATGTCTGCTAATCTAAGTAAGGGTGTTTATAGAATGAAATGTACTTTTGCAAAGGAGCGGTCGATGGCTGTTCTACATGAAGTGCAGAAAGCACAGACCGCAAAGTATGCTGGGTCAAATGGTTTGAATGCTAATTTATGGCATAAAAGGTTAGGGCATCTGAGTCTTCAAGGTATGTATACACTTCAGAAATGTGCAGCACGTAAAGTATCTTTTCAGGTTGACAAGGAGAATCTAGTCCCGTGTGTCGCCTGTCTGGAGGGGAAGCCGGTGGCCAAGGCTTATCCGAAGGAAAATGCAAGACGTGCAAGCCAGCCGTTAGAGTTGATACATAGTGACGTCTGTGGCCCGATGAAAGACCCCAGCTGGAGTGATGCAAGGTACTTATTAACACTTACTGATGATTATTCTAGAAAAAGTTTTGGATATTTGTTAAAGAAAAAGTCAGAAGTTTTAGACTGTTTTATCCATTTTAAGAACTTTGTTGAAAAGCAGACTGGATTGCATATAAAATGCCTGCGTTCTGATAATGGCGGTGAGTACTGCAGTGACAGTTTTAGGAAATTTCTTGAGAAAGAGGGAATAACTCACCAGTTGACTGTACCGTATTGTGCTCAACAGAATGGCGTGGCAGAGCGCCTTAATAGAACTTTAATGGAGAAGGCTAGGTGCATGTTAATACAGGCAGGTCTCTGTAACCGTTTTTGGGGTGAGGCTGTTATGACGGCAATTTATTTGAAGAATAGATCCCCCACTGCGGCGTTAGCAGGACAGGTGCCTGAAGAGGTCTGGTCCCGACACTCAGTTTGTCTCGGACACCTCCGTGTATTTGGTAGCATTGCCTATTCATTAATTCCTGAGCCTACTCGTACAAGTAAATTGAATGCTAGGGCAAAGTTATATATTTTTGTCGGTTATTCAGAACGAACAAAAGGTTACCGACTCTTAGACCCATCTAATCCGAGGAGAGTAATTATATCTAGGAATGTTAATTTTATAGAGGACAGATTTTATAAGGATTTTGAAAATAATGACATGAAGAACAATTTAATAAGCGATAATTTAAATGAATTTATAATTTTAACAGAATATAATAATGAATTAAATTGTAATAGAACTGAATATAATAATGATTTGAATTCTACTCAGAATAATAATAATTCTAGTCAAAATATTAATAAAAGTATTAATTCAAATGATAAACATGATTTTTCGTATGAATTTACAGATGTTGAGTCTGGCGATGAATCCGACGAGTACCCAGATGCAGAGCAGGCCTCTGCTGAGCCTGAGTCTTCAGTTCGGGAGCCGGAGGCGCAGCCGGTGACTGGCGAGGATGCAGCAGCTCGAGGGGAAGGCGCGACTAGTACAGTAGGTCCTGTCACTGTCAGCGGCCGCCCCGTACGCAGTACACGTGGTATACCGCCAATTAGATATGGCGATTATGAAATCGGTATGTACGCCAACTCTTTATTTGAAGAACCCCAAACGTACGAAGAGGCTATGACGTCATCAGACTCCTCCGAGTGGAAAAAGGCAATGAAAGAAGAGTATGAGTCACTTGTTCAACATAATGTATGGGAGTTGGTTGATCGTCCTTCTGATGCCAATGTCATTAAATGTAAATGGGTGTATAAGAGGAAACATGATACGTCAGGAAATTTTAACAGGTATAAAGCTCGCTTGGTCGCTCGCGGCTTTAGTCAAAAGAGAGGACTGGATTATTCTGAAACTTTTTCGCCAGTTGTTCGACATTCAACAATGCGTATTCTTTTCTCACTTGCACATGAATTAGATATGTCTATAGAACACATAGACGTAACTACAGCATTTTTGAATGGCGACTTACATGAAAGAATATACATGGAGCAACCACAAGGTTTTGTCAGTGATGAGAACAAGGTGTGTATGCTAAGAAAAAGTCTGTATGGATTAAAACAGGCTAGTCGCATGTGGAATCTGAAGGTGCATGATTTACTGTCGAAGAATGGCTATGTGCAAAGTAAGTGTGAGCCCTGTGTATATGTCAAAAAGTGTGGAAGGGATCTCACCATCATAGCTTTATATGTTGATGATTTTTATATTTTTTCGACTTGTAATACAGAGGATTTATTTAAATTATTGAATGAAAATTTTTGTATAAAGCATCTTGGTTCACTTACGAGTTGTTTAGGCATGCGTGTCACTAGAAATAAGAATGTTTTAATCTTGGATCAATCTGAATATATTAGGAAATTACTTCAACGTTTTAATATGACAGACTGTAAGCATGTATCCACACCTATGATAGCAAATAGTAATTTATCAAAAACAGACAATGAACCTTTAGATGATAATGTTTATCAGTTCAGGCAATTAATTGGCTGTCTAATGTATTTATCGGTTTGCACAAGGCCAGATATAGCTTTTAGTTGCAGTCAGCTCAGTCAATACTTGACCAATTTTGATAAAAGTCATTGGGTAGCTGCTAAACGAGTATTGCGATATTTGGCGGGTACCATTGATTTAGGACTTTGTTTTTACAAGAGTAAATCTCTAGATTTGTTGGCATATACAGACGCTGACTGGGCTAACGATAAATGTGATAGGAAATCATACACGGGCTTCGTTGTGAAACTAGGTAATAATACAGTTAGCTGGGAAGCTAGAAAGCAGCGCTGTGTGGCACTGTCCAGCACTGAGGCTGAGTATGTAGCCATAAGTGATGTTGCGAAAGAGTTATGTTTTATTCAGAATTTCTTGTTGGAAATTTATGATAAACATATAGAGACTATTATCTATAATGATAATCAGAGCGCACATAAACTGTTGCTGGCAAAGGAGTACTGTCATAAGCGTACCAAGCATATTGACCTACGTTACCATTTTGTAAAAGATTATGTATCAAGACGTAGAGTTACAGTTAAATACTTACCAACTGACCAAATGACAGCCGATCTATTTACCAAGCCCTTATGTAAAACTAAACATTTTAATTTTGTCGAAAATTTGAATTTGAAGCATCTGTGATATTAATGTTTAGAATATTATTGTGAATGATTTTGTTTGTTGTTTTGCCTGATAATACTGATAATTGCCTAATAACTTGTAATAATGTTATGTACTGACTGACATAAGATAATGGTAGTAGAGCAAATATCATTACTAAGATAGAGTTTGGTAGAGACTTATTTTGTAGAGTCTTATGATAAGAATGAGGGGAAGTGTTAAAATATGAACGCTGCCATTGCTTATAAATATTTAATGTACTGAATGCATTCTTATCATATTTTTTAATCTGTGACAGCCTGACAGCTCTACTGTTAATTTTGTCTTCTGTCTGACCTCCTCGGCTCGCTAGGCTAATTTATAATTTTATTTTAATTTAATAATGTAATTACTATTTGACGATGTATTGCAACTTTATTTCATGAAGAAATAAATGCTTGTAATAATCAGCGTGCGGTCTTTTCAATTCCACGAATCCTGCTGCGCCACTTCCACTCGCCCCTGGATCAGCTCTCGCAACAAAACCGACCTCCATAAAATTATCAATTAGTTTTAATAATTGCAAATCATGTTGAGTATAAATGTACATTACTGTATATGTATATATTTATTATTATTATTTGTAATTGTACGTACTTAGGAAGAAATTTATTTATTAAGTTATATTCGCTCTATCGTCTTCAATTTTAATTACGCTAATATTACTTGACTTACTTGACTTATGGTCCTATGTCCCCTAGATGGGGCAGAGGGCGTCCACAACAGTCCTCCATCGCGTTCGATTTTGAGCTTCGCGCTTCATTTCACTCCACGTCTTGCCTATTCTTTTCGCCTCGTCTGCTACAGTGCGCCGCCAAGTTTGTTTGGGGCCACCACGTTTGCGCCTCCCTTGGGGGTTCCAGTCCAGAGCCTGCCTGGGGATGTGATCCGGGTCCCTTCGGAGAGTGTGGCCAATCCAATTCCACTTGCGGCGCTTGATCTGCTGGTCGATCGGGATTTCGTGGCAGCGTTCCAACAGTTCGACGTTGGATTTTTTTTCGGGCCAGTATATACCGAGGATTCGGCGAAGACAACGGTTGACAAAGACCTGGAGCTGCTGCAAGATGACTTTGGTGACCTTCCACGTTTCGCATCCATAAAGCAGTACGGATTTGACATTTGACGCGAAGATCTTGGTTTTAACCCTTCGAGTCAATTTCCGGGACTGCCACACGGGCCGAAGTTGTGCGAAGGTAGCTCTGGCCTTGGAAATGCGTGAAGTGATGTCCTCTTCGGTACCTCCAGTTTCTGACACGACGCTCCCGAGGTAAGTAAAGTTGTGGACTCGTTCCACATCCTCTGCACCAATCCGTAGCGGTGTGCAATTCTTCACTCCAGATCGCATTTCTTGAGTCTTCCGGCAGTTGATTCGAAGCCCCGTGATTCCCGCCTCTCGATGTAGGTCGTCAATTTTTGACTGCATATCGCGATGTGTATGGCTCAGCAAGCAGAGGTCATCGGCATAATCTAAGTCTTCCAAGACTTCGGTTATCCCCCACTCTATTCCACGCCGTTGGTCTTGATATACGCGATGCAAAATTCCATCAAGGACAACCAGAAAAAGGAGAGGCGAGAGCAGGCAACCTTGCCGGACGCCCGCATGCACCTCGATATCTTCGGAGATGAGGCCTTCGTGAGTAACTCTACAAGAATATTTCTTGTAGACGGCCTTTAGCAGGTCAATGATTTTCGGCGGGACACCAATGACAGAGAGTCGCGACCATATGCTTTCCCACTTTAGCGTATCGAAGGCTTTTTCGAAATCAACAAAGGTAAGATAAACTTCCCTCTGCCATTCTGATGCCTGTTCCAAGATGATGCGCAAAGTGTTGACCTGATCGGTGCACGAGCGGTTCGGGCGAAAGCCAGCCTGTTCCCTGCGAAGAAGAGGCTCAACGGCCCCCGACAACCGATCCAGGATAATCTTGCAGAAAATCTTCGACGGTATCGAGAGCAAAGTGATACCTCTCCAATTGCTACACAGGCTAAGGTCCCCTTTCTTTGGCACAGTAATGAGAAGCCCCTTATTCCAGTCGTCTGGCAGTTCCTCTTCAATCCAGATTTTTTCGATGAGAGGTGTCATCACTTCGACGGCGGAGTTTAAATCGGCTTGAAGCATTTCAGCAGTAATAAGGTCGAGTCCTGGGGCCCTGCCAGTTTTGAGGGACAAGATAGCTTTTGCCACTTCGTCACGAGATGGTGGATCGACGTTGATGTCAAGTAGCCTAGGTGGCGTGGAGGTGTGTCGCGGTGCTTCAGGCGTGGTGGACGTTGTTTGGCGGAAGACCTCTTCAAAGTGTTCACGCCACCGATGCAGTTGCCCTTCAGAAGTCACAATGAGCTGCCCATCCTTTGACTTTAGAGGCTTCTTCTTAGGCCTGCTATTTCCTGCCAAGGTTTTAGTCGCTTTATATAGCTCTCTCAGATTGCCGGAGTTAGCAGCGAGTTGGGCGTTATAAGCAACCCCGTCAGCCCATAAACGTTGGTCTCTTCGCGTGCTGCGGTAAATTTTCCTGCGGATTTGGCGGTGTTGCTGTCTGAGAGTGGCTAGAAGTTGAACGTCGGTGGTTTGTAGCAACTTTAAGTATAGCTCTCTTCGATCTTTGATTAGCTGCCAAGTAGATTGTGACATCCAGTCCTCACGCGGGTGTGCGTTATGTCCCAAGACGGAAAAGCTGGTCTCTGTGTAGGCCACTTTGATACGGTTCCACTTTTCGTCTATTGAGCATTCCTGAGTATCGAGGCCGGAGAAACGATTACGGAGTTCGAGTCTGAACTTTGTGCTGGTGTCAAAATCTCTTAGTTTAGTAACCTCAAATCTCCTCCCAACCCTGCCAGGTCCCCCAGCTGGACGTGCTACCGCTACCTTGAGGCGCAGCTCGGCAACGACCAGATAATGGTCGCTGTCGATATCGGCACCCCTTCGGTTTCGGACATCGAGCAGCGAGGATCGCCATTTGGAACTTATGGCAAGGTGGTCGATTTGATTTTTGGTGATGCCATCGGGTGAAATCCATGTTTGTTTGTGTATATCTTTGTGGATAAATAATGTACCGCCGATGGTCAGGTCGTGGTTCTGGCAAAACTCTACAAAGCGTTCTCCATTCGCATTTCGTGCTCCAAGTCCCTGTGTACCCATGTGACGCTGGCAGTTTGTGTTGTCACCACCAACTTTCGCATTAAGGTCACCCATGACGATTACTATATCCTGTTTCTTTATAACCTTTAAGGTGGCATCAAGAGAGTTGTAAAAATCGTCTTTGATTTCCTCCGCGGATGTGTTGGTGGGGGCATAGCATTGCACTATGGAGATCTTCCGGGCTCTTGAGTTGAAACGGGCCCAAATGATTCGTTCTGAGATCGGTTTCCAATATAGCAGGCTCTTCTCGGCAGCATCAGAAAGGAGGAAACCTACGCCATATTCGCGGGTGTCATCCTCACTTTCCTTGCCAGAATATAAGAAAGTCAGGCCGTTAGATGTTCTCAGTTGACCGAAACCATTTCTACGTACTTCGCTTAGACCTAGGACTTGCAGGTTGTATCTTAGCATTTCTGCTTCCGCTTGAGCTAGTCGGCTGTCATCGCTGAGCGTTCTTACTTTCCAAAAAGCTATTCGTGTCCGTTTTTTCATGCCAAAGGTCGTTGTTGATAGATCGGTCCGGTTTCTTGCTGTGAACGTTTCATTAATCGAGTATTTTCGGGCAAGTGGGTGATTAACCTGCTGTACCCTAGTCCGGTGGTGGGGCTGCCACCTCAGAGCTTCTGGACTAGCTTGAAGCGGCAGGCCGCGGTGCGGTTGAAGTGGTAGCAGAACCAGGTTCTGCTGTCGCTGCATTTTCATGATCTTCGTGCCGATCTGCATGAAGAACGTAATGTTGTTGAACATTTGGATGGTATCAACAACATGGTTGTTTGAATATTCACCATGGGTGAAGTTTGGCTGAGTTTCAGCGCCATGAAAGATGGTTTCAAATAAGGGATGACACCAATGGGTGTCGGCTACTCATTCAATCGAGTCGCTGATGCACATTGGGTGCAGGGAATACTGCGAAAATATCCGCGTGTGTATTCCTCGAGGTTGAATTCACCTCTCATCAGTTAATAGTAACTAAAATGACATCATGGATGTCAAATGCACTCGGCATATTATATAATAAAAACTAACCTTGGTCGGATAACGCCAATAAAGTTGATGGAGCTGGTGAAGGGTCTCTTGAGCTTTGAGACGAGCTGCTCCGTGAACTTGATGAAGAGCTGGTTGATGCCGTCGAAGATCTTCTTTTTCTTGAGCGTTTCACCTTCTTTTCCAGTTTTTTCAATTTATTTGCCAAATATTGAATGGCATTTTCGTTTTTTCCTTTCGGCATCTTGATGTGCGAAGTGGTTGAGCACTAACTTGCGAATGAGAACATGACGACTGTGAGAATCTAACGAGGTGGGGTCGTTGAAGGGGAGATGACGTATTTCCTATTCCTTAGGAAAATATTTTTAATTTTATACCGGACGCTGTCATTTTATCATTTCCGTCTGAATTTAGTTTATTCAACCGGAAATGATAAAAATATATTTAAACTAAGTGCAAGGAAGTGGTAACACTTATGGGTTACTACATAGTGTTTGTTTATATTGTTAGCTTTTAATATAATTAGGTAGGAATACTAATCTCGAGGACGAAGCACGAGTATAATTTACGTTTACCAAATTGCATAGTAGTACTTAAAATCGATCTAGTAATGTCTACTTAACGTTTGGTTACAATTACATTGGTATTGTAACAGGTACGATATTTACCTTGTAGTGAGTAGTATATTGTTTGGGCAGTTACACTAAACATCTAGTTGTCATTAATAAACCGATAGGTTAAAATAATAACAGAATGGTTTTTGTAAAGTCAACTCGCGTGTCTTGCTGTCACGATTGCAAACAGAAGTTCTAGTTATAGTAGCGTTTTTTCTCGTTAGGTAGCCAGAAATTTTTCTGCGTGCAGCCAGCCTGAGCGCTTTGGAGTCTTTGACCGTTTGCCGCCACCGTCGCCGCTGGCCGCCAGGGAAAACGCTTCCTAAAGGGTTAGCCTATGAGATAAAGGGTAACGTAACGTGCATGTTTTAACAGCTTATTTGAAGGGAAACCCTTTTAAAGGCTTTCCATATGATACAGTTAGTCGATCAAGAGGGTTACCAAACGATAGGGTCTTTTTATCCAATAAAAATATTAAGTCTATCAATTAGCCGCTAAAAACCCGCGTCATGGAAAGCGCTTTCTATCCCTGCTTTTCAGATTTTCTCAGAGCCGTCATCTCTTTTGTGATGACTACACTCTGCTGTAAGGGTATTTATTATTACAGTCCGTTTTTCTTTGCAAGTCGATTTTTGTAAGTAATCACGACATTCATTTTTAAACGAAAAGATAAATTTTAAAATGTGAATAAATCAAAACTCACAACTTACATGTGTTAATCATAGTTACATACTGAGATCTTTTTAAATCGAATACTTAAATTATTTTATTCACTGATACTTTAAAAGTTATTAAAAGTTTGTTTACATTATTGGACTAGCCAAGAAAACGGAGTTTAGTTGATATAGGTTCTTTTTCTTTGGAGATAGCGGTGTAATTTATAATAAAACAATTTTGCACAGCTTTTTTTTACAGAGAGGAACAGTCATTGTTTACATCTAGGTCAGTAAAATAAGTATCGTTAAACCTTGTAAAGGGAATTTAAAGAAACACGATTTATGACTTCGTAATTTTGTTTGGACTAGTAAGGAGGTCAACGTATCAAAAGTCTCAGCCCGTAGTCCTTGAGTCCGAGAGAGCCTTCCTTCCTAATAAAATAAAAATAACCTTCAAACCCGGGGTGGGTTTGAAGGTTATTTTTTTGTTTTTTTGCTTAATTATCGGAAACTATACATTTTAGCGACATAAGATCGTCTACGAATTGAAAACTAATAAATTTTGCCACAAGTTAAACTTATTCAAGGTTTAAACCGACATCAAATGAAGACGTTATCAATTGTACATGTGTTTATGTGACGCCTTTAGAATTTGATAATATTTGAATATGCTGATGAAAGCTTCCAAACACGTGTGCTTAATTTCGTACGTGTATGTATGTTTGATATTTGTATATTTGTAAATTTTTTGGTTTGTTGACAAATATATTTGAAACGAGATGATGTATCGAGAATATTCTGTTTTGAATCAGAAATCGGAAACATGTATTTGCTTAATATACAAAGTAATACAAAGATATTTTTTTTTGCGTAGCTCATGTCATGTCACGACCTACATTGTTATGCAAATTAAACTTGGAACCAGTTATTCTAGATAAGCCTAAATAATATAAGGTAGGTACAAATTATCATAATATTTGATTTCTTACATGTCTTATTGTTAACGTATTAATGTCATAAATTATAAGTATTTTAGTGTAAGGCTGACCGCGGGAGATGTCAATAAAACAAGTGTTTCGCGCACGGTTCGTATATTAAGAAGAGTAATATTACAGTGTCCGTCGCTTACTTAACCTAATATGGGGTGAGGGAGCGCACACACTACACCTCCCCCGTTTTTTTAAAGAAAAAAAAGAACTACGTACATTTTTTTACTATTTTTAAACGGTATTCATCTGATTCACAAAGACATCCAAATTAAATTAAATTTTAACATTCTGATATTTTACGCATCAAACAACCAATTAATGAAAAAGTGAAAGGCATATTACCGATCTAATAATAACGTATACAATAATAAAATTAAGTATTCATTACAGATTGACATAGGAAATTTTATTAAATTAAATTACACAAATTTCGTGCCTATAATTATAATTTTGAATACAATGTATGTATTAACAATGATTTGATTACTTCATGGCATTTACAATTAAAAATAATAATAAGTAACATTTGTGGTCATTCTTTTTATCCTCGAAAAAAATTCATCAATAACATTTAAAAAAAAACTTACGTAATGAAAGCAAAATAGTAACATATGGCGTGTAGCATTTTCCATTTTTTTATGAATATAAAAGTAATATATTAGTAAGTGTACTCATTTACTTTAAACTTATCATTTGCTTGCCTACACCTAGACGGATTACTCATTTAAGTTTTTCAATAACTATATGAATTACTATCTATTTCAAAAATATAAGCAAAAGATAAGGATTGTTAACAAACATCTAATTCTTTAATGCTTTAGAATGTTTTTAACACTCACAGTGTCATATTTTATATTCATAAAGATGAAATAAGAAACCAAAAATTTGCACACGGGCGGGACTTGAACCAGCAACCTTTTGGCAAACCGGGCCAAACGCTCTTACCAATTGAGCTACCGTGCTGTTAGTCCAACCCTGCGAAATTTGTGGTTTCTTATGAAAACTCAAACACTTTAAAAGCATCGAACGAACGAAAATAAATACCAAGGGCAGCACTGATCATGACAGTTGACATTGACAGTTTTTTTACTGGTATGTGAATCCCAGTAATGAAAAAAATACAGTTGCCATCTTTACAAAGAAATAAGGTGTTTGATTTTATTTTTAAGCCACTAAACTACGTACTAAAACATTTTTATTGTATTTTTACTGGAAATAACAATTTTTTACCGATTTTTTGGTACTACGTACATGGTACAGGCCTGGGATGGGACATCTCCTTTTAGAGTTAAAGTTTCTTTTAACTTTATTAACGGAACAAAAAGTGAAAACCTACAAAGAATGTAAATATACTTACGAAAAAAAATCTAATAACGCATATAAACTTGAACTGATTACTTTCTAAATATGTTTGTTTGTTTCAATTATTTATGTAATTGAGTAAACCAAAGTGTAAATATGATCAAGAACCTTGAATTTACAATATTATGCAACATTTATTAATGGAATATTGTCGTATTTTTAGTTTTCAGTACAATAATATTTCAAAACATTAGATAATCAATATTAAGATTCTACTTTTCAAAACCAATAAAAAAAACTAACTATAAAAATACAAGTAGGCAGTAATAGACATTACTTTAATATAAGATTTTAACACAAAAATAAAATGTACACGGGAATACCGATATGATGCAAGAGTAACTTGAAACCTAATTAGATACCTGTGTGGGAAGTCTACTTCGCGTATAATCTGATAAAATGTAACAGAATTTATACAAATGTAAATAACCTTGCAACCAATACTTTTGCTATTTACTTTCAATAAATAACTGAAATATGCATTATTATAAAACATTTTTCTCATCCAATTAAATCACGAATGCTCAAACTTCTGGTCATCTACTATTGGATAAAATTATAACAAAAAAATAATCAACGTCATTTGGTTAAAGTAATAAAAGTTAACGAATTTCTAAAAACTAATCGAATGATAAACATCAGAAACATGTCCTACAATGAGGATTCCTAAAAAATATGATAACACAATACTTACTGAGGAGACTCGCGTCATAACTCGGGCACGATACCTATGTTTACTTACGGTGTCTTGTTGCTTGCAAGTTGTTTGTCACATAGGTCAAATAAAGCCTGAATAGTGATAAACTAAAAACTGAATACTTAATGCACTTGTGATGAAATACATCTTCGTTAAAGCCGCGAATTACAAACGTAATTTTGAAAAATACTGACCTATTATAAAAAGCTGTAACAACCATTAATAAAAGAGTAAACTATTTTGAGAATCAATTTGAACTACTACAAGGAAAAGAGTAAACCAAATAAATTAATTTATTACCATCCAAGAGAAAAAAAAAACATTACTATGATTCTTAATGTTCAATACTATTTTTAACGGTTAAAATGTTTACAGAGCAAAACCAAGAAAATGTTTTACATAGAACTGCTAGTCAAAAATTTTTAGAATAAAGATTCAGGTTATTTACCATGTTTCAGCTAAACCACAAAAATAAATTCGAAAAAAAAAATATCTTATAAAAATTTAAGATTAAAAATAAACTTTAAAAAAAAGTAAAAACCGACTTCAAAACCAAAATACACTAAAAAGTCTTAAATAAACTCTTCACCATTGAAAGGAAAGGAGTCCGTTTTAGGCAAACAATTTCTTTTTGGAGTCGGTGCCATCACTTTGACCATCAAGCATCAACTATCACAGCACCGACTCCAAAAAGAAATTGTTTGCCTAAAACGGACTCCTTTCCTTTCAATGGTGAAGAGTTTATTTAAGACTTTTTAGTGTATTTTGGTTTTGAAGTCGGTTTTTACTTTTTTTTTAAAGTTTATTTTATTTCTTCATTTTTAGTGATTACATAAGAGTGGTGGGGGGGGGAGTTGCACCTTATGATTCTATTTTTTAAGAAGCTACAAATTACCTATTATAAGTTATTTTTATTATAATTACTGAACTCCTAAGCGTTAAGGAGTTCCACCATCAGCTCAGTCCCACAAGATGTTGACTATCAGACGTAACAACACGTCAACATAAAGATTCTAGTAAAGAAACACTATACGTGCCTTTAAAATTTGAGGGTTTCCCTCGATTACACCAAGATCCCATCATCAGATCCCAAAATAAAAAAAATGGGACCAACTAGAAGGTACACCCTCTAAGTAGGCGAAAAAATTTTTCGATTCGGTTGACAAACGACTGAGATATGAGGTAACAAACATACAAAAAAAAAACATACAGTCGAATTGATAACCTCCTCCTTTTTTGAAGTCGGTTAAAAATACGTAATGTGCCTAGATCTGTAAAATTTATGAAACATAATTAAAAGTTATTCAGGAATTTCAGTCGTTTTTTTTTTGTAAACAAAACTGCTTTTAAAAAAGTATGAAAATAATAATCCGTCTGGTGGAAACTTAACATAAACGAGTAATATAGAACCCTTACCTTATCTATTACTAGTGTTAGTGTTAGTGGCCACTAAAAACTTAATTATTTTATGTATATTAACATAATAAAACCTTTAAAAAAAGACAGATTTGATGTCGTGTTTCCCGATTTAATCTTCTTCTGGTGCCCGTCCTTGAACGACAGTTCTAGTCCTTGTCTCTCATAGTCCTTCATGCTACAACACGAACTTTCTCCCGGTGTTGTGGTACCACCGTTGTGTCTGATTTTCATAACACAAGTGCATTAGCTACTTACTTTGGGATCAGAACAATGTATGTGATTGGTGTCCAATATAAACTCAACTACGAGTCTCGTTTTCTTATAATTTTTTATTGCCATGCAGATAACTTCGACTGTTCAATTGTTGTAAGTATTATATCTGGTAACATAATCCTATCTTTATGAAAAGTAGACTGTAAGTTGTGCAATTGACGGAATTAATGCCTAATAGCATTATCTACCAGTCAACCAACTATACCATACTATACCATACAGTTTAATCAGTGTAATATTTCTCCTTTGTGACAAAATATTGGGAGTGTTATCGTACAAAAACACACATTTGCTTGATATTAAAGTTAGAGTAGAATTCTTAGTTTATAAAAAAAGGGTTTAAGACTATCGTGAAAATGTGTTCTACAAATGGCTATTTTATCTGTGCTTTGAAAGCTGGGTTTAAGTAAACTAAACCGCCCTACAAAATAGTTCCGTAACTCAAGATTGATGAATACCTAGATTCATGATAGACAGACAGAGCAGTCGTATATTCCGACGTAGAGACTGGTGAAAACAAGCGAGGACCATAAAGAGTGTTAGTAACAATTGTAATATCTTATAAACTATAGTAGTAAAGACAAAAGTACGTCATGGTAAGCACCTCGGTATCTTATGCAATTGTAACAGGGTTTTTCACATCAAAAGTGGGTGACCTGATGTACTGATGAATTACATTGTAATTCAATATTAAAATAGATCTAAAAATTCACAATTAATTTAACTTATCATTGTGTCTATGGCTAGGTGATAGCGTGTCCAGTGTCTCTAACTTTTGAACTAAGCAAGTGTACATTTTGAAAAAAATACAAGACGTACATTTTTATAAAACTTTCAACGAAAATTAGTTTGATCGAGAACGAGCTAGTAGTTTTTGAGATATAGCACATTTTAAACAACCGCAAACATAACTTTGTTCTTCATATAAATACTATGAAAAACAAAGTTATTTTTGCTGTCAACAAAATATTGTGGTAGTTTTATGTGGTATAAATAGTGTGGTAGGCTTAGTGGAAGTAAGTGGATTCCTAATTCAGTTAAAGTTGACACGGAACCCTCAGTGAGCGAGTCCGACTCACACTTAGCCGGGATTTTTGCAGTCATTTTAAAACTTGACTATGTAAATCTTGCAAAAAATCTTATTAGCTTTAATTTTTCAGAAGGTCTCATGTCACTAAGACGCATAATTGCGATGTATATGCAAAAAAAACCTAAAAAAATAACATTCAAACCCTCCCTCTTCCCAGTTTAAGAGGTACGGGTTGGGACTATTAATATGTTAACCTCCTCACTAGTATAAGCAAAGTTGCGAAGTCAAAAAAAAAATCCCAGCGAATCCCCTCTAGTAGGTATCCTTCTTTTCCTGATCTTAAGATAGACAGTATATCTAATGTGTGTTTTGTATTTGGAAACGCATACAAAAATACATTAACCAGTGCGACACCGTACCGACTAGACCCAACCACCTGCTGTGTCCCAAAATACCAGTGACGCTGCTTTACGTGTCCCGGCACCATTACTCCACAAATTTCGATAAGATTGTAGAGTACATCAGGTAAATACCAAATACTCACTGAGGGTCGAACGGTTGGAATCTCGTCACAACACGAATTTCTTTTTTTTTACATGTTTAACGTCTTTGGCTCTGGGCCATACAGACAATACTTTACTTAAGTATTGTCTGTATGGCCCAGAGAAACAAAAATTGGTTGCCTAGAACCCACCTTTCTTTTCAATAGACAAGAGTTTATTTAAGACTTTGTAGTGCATTTTGGTTTTGAAGTCGGTTTTTACTTTTTTTGAAGTTAATTTTTTCAACACTTAAAACTAAAACTAACATTAAACTAGCCTACCTATAACCTTTTTTTTTTTAACGTCAGGAAATGCAGATAACGCACCGAGGTGTCCCCACACCGTCTGTCCGAGACCCTCCCGACGAGGCAATCCACGCCCGACGGCTAAAGCACGCCGAGCTTGCCCAGAGGACCAAAGTCCTCAGGTATCCCCTGCCTCCTCTGATAAGCCAGAGGGGTGCCGGGAGTCTAACGACTTTTAGTGAGCCGCCGCTCGATGCGAGACAGACGCGACTCACTATGGCCACTGCCGCCCGATACGGGAGCAGACGCAGCGGCACTCTCCACGGAGCATCTTGGCTTCACCTGCCGCTGGATTGCGACAGGCTACTGAGCCCCCTCGCCACGACAAGGCGTGCTCCATTCGAGGGCCTACCTATATCCTTTTTTTTTTTAACGTCAGGAAATGCCAATTACGCACCGTACCTCTCCGTCGGGGAACGGAGAGGCGTGTGTGGGACTCCCCCGGATTCGCCCCCGGGTATACCCACTAAAACCTGACGACGCCCGCCGCGTTTGTTGGCTGTGACAGCAGGGGCCGCGGTGTCTCAACAGTCCCACGACCCTTGCCAGCGCAACCTCCACCCTCTATCAGGAGGGCGGACCTCCACGGAGTGGGGCGATCCCACTCCTGACAGCACACTGGCGCCTCAGGAAGGTCCCTTGTAATTGGACAGAGGTGTCCCCACACCGTCTGTTCGAGACCCTCCCGACGAGGCGAGCCACGCCCGACGGCAAATGCACGCCGAGCTCGCCCAGAGGACCAAAGTCCTCAGGACATCCCCTGCCTCCTCTGATAAAACCAGAGGGGTGCCGGGAGTCCAACGACTTTTCGTGAGCCGCCGCTCGATGCGAGACAGACGCGACTCACTATGGCCACTGCCGCCCGATACGGGAACAGACGCAGCGGCATTCTCCACGGAGCATCTTGGCTTCACCTGCCGCTGGATTGCGACAGGCTACTGAGCCCCCTCGCCACGACAAGGCGTGCTCCATTCGAGGGCCTACCTATATCCTTTTTTTTTTTAACGTCAGGAAATGCCAATTACGCACCGTACCTCTCCGTCGGGGAACGGAGAGGCGTGTGTGGGACTCCCCCGGATTCGCCCCCGGGTATACCCACTAAAACCTGACGACGCCCGCCGCGTTTGTTGGCTGTGACAGCAGGGGCCGCGGTGTCTCAACAGTCCCACGACCCTTGCCAGCGCAACCTCCACCCTCTATCAGGAGGGCGGACCTCCACGGAGTGGGGCGATCCCACTCCTGACAGCACACTGGCGCCTCAGGAAGGTCCCTTGTAATTGGACAGAGGTGTCCCCACACCGTCTGTTCGAGACCCTCCCGACGAGGCGAGCCACGCCCGACGGCAAATGCACGCCGAGCTCGCCCAGAGGACCAAAGTCCTCAGGACATCCCCTGCCTCCTCTGATAAAACCAGAGGGGTGCCGGGAGTCCAACGACTTTTCGTGAGCCGCCGCTCGATGCGAGACAGACGCGACTCACTATGGCCACTGCCGCCCGATACGGGAACAGACGCAGCGGCATTCTCCACGGAGCATCTTGGCTTCACCTGCCGCTGGATTGCGACAGGCTACTGAGCTCCCTCGCCACGACAAGGCGTGCTCCATTCGAGGGGGACCTACCTATATCCTTTTTTTTTTTTTTTTTTTTTTTTTTTCGTTGGAAAATGCATTACGCATACTCGCCGCCCGGGGGAGACGGCGAGTTATGTGGGACTCGAGCTCAGACGCCCATACCCACTAAAAACCAACGACACTCCGTCAGTCACCTGGCCGCTCAAAAGTCGTCTCAAGCCAGTCGTCGTCGTCCGAGAAATCGGACGGCGACGACTCGCTCGACGACTCGTGAGCGGCGGACGGGGCTGCGGGAAGCCGGTCGGATACTACCGTTGCCCCGTCGGTGATTGCCCGCTGTAGCAGGCCCGGCAAGCCCACCCCATGAGGGGGGGCAACGGGAATGGCCCGGAGTGTGCGGTCATTCCCGTCAGGCGGCGGTGGAAGCGCGTGCAATGCCGGCGCGGGTACCCCCGTACCCAACGCCTGGCCTCCACCAGGGGGGATCAGGCGGTTATAACGCCGCCGTCTCCGCCCCGTTCGTCGCCTTCGGATCGGGGCGGCAAGAGGATCCTCCTCCCCGCACCCTCTCCGCTGCCCTCCTTCTGTGAGATAACGTCCTCGCAGAAGGAGGTGACGGCCTTCCAGGCTCTGTCACTCCCGAGCATGGCCTCCACCACGCTGGGGAGGGAGAGGTCCTGGCCGATCTCCGCGACCAGAGTGCGGCGCTGCGACTCCCACGCTGGGCACGACACAAGGGTGTGCTGAGCCGTGTCCTCCGCAGCACCGCACTCGTGACACGCGGCGGTCTCCTCCCGTCCGATCCGGTGCAGATAGGCGCCGAAGCATCCGTGTCCGGTAAGGACCTGCACCAGACGGTAGGTGAGGGAGCCGTGCCGTCTCTCTAGCCATCGGGCCAGGACCGGGGTCAGGGCGTCGAGGGTGGCTCGACCCGACTCCGAAGAGTTTAGGACCCCGGTCCAGGCCCGAATCAGCAGCTCTCGGGTCTGGCGCTCGAAGGGCGCGCTCCTCCTCTAGGGAGCCGCGCTCTCCCCGAGAACGCTGCTCCGACCGTCGTGCGTATGTCCAGGCTAGGACTCGGGCCTCGAGCTCCCAAGGCGGGGTCCCAGCCAGGACACACGCCACTGCACACCGCCACTGTGGAGTAGCAGCGGGCCGCCCTCTGCGCGATGACTCGCTGGGGCCGCCTGAGCTGAGACACGTTGTCCCGACTCAGGCGGTCCGCCCAAATGGGGGGCACCGTAAAGCGCCATGCTCTTTAAAATGCCGGCGTAAAGACGTCGGCAATGAGCGCTTGGCCAACCCAAGTTCGGCAGCAGCCACCCCGGCGAGTCTGCCGTCTTTAATAGCCGGGGTGACAGTTCGGCGAAGTGACGGCCGAACCGCCACCGGCTGTCGATGATAAGTCCCAGATATTTCATCTGGGGCTTAACGTCGATGGCCACGCCGTCGACCATCAGGCTGATGTTCGGTGGGTGGCGTTGTCTCGGGCCGTCAAACAAGACGGCCTCCGACTTCTCCAGAGCGACCCTGAGGCCCAACAGGCGAATCCGTTGGACCACAAGGTCGCACGCCGCGGTAGCCAACTGGAGGACCCGCGCTACATCCCAGGCCCGGGCCAGTACTAGAGTGTCGTCCGCGTAGCAGACGACCCTCACGCCTGGGGGGAGTGCGCCCCTCAGCAGCCAGTCGAATCCGATATTCCACAGGCATGGTCCGAGGACTGATCCCTGTGGAACACCGGACTCGACGCGGTGGCTCCTCAGCGAGCCTCCCTGGTCCACATACGTTATCATCCTGTCCCGGAGGTAATCGGACAGGAGGTGGACCAAGTAGGGCGGCATGTCGTGGGCGCGCAGGGCCTCGATGATTGTGGAGTGGGGAATGCTGTTAAAAGCGTTGGCGATATCTAGAGATATTGCCAACAGCCTTTCCCCACTCTCAGCAGCACCCTTCACCATGTCTCCCAAAAAGCTCAGCGCGTCGATGGTCGAACGGCCGGCTCGGAAGCCAAACTGGGCCTCCGCCAGATCAGGGCCGGTAGTCGCCAAGTGCCCCGACGATGCGGGTTACGAGAATCCTCTCGAAGAGTTTCCCCGCCTCGTCCAGCAACACAATTGGCCGATAGGCCGAAGGAGAGTCCATCGGCCGGCCCGGCTTGGCAAGGAGGCAGAGGGCGCCTTCCTTCCACACCTTCGGGAACTTTCCGACAGCAAGACAGCTGTCGAAAAGTTCCCGAAGTTTGTCCTCTAGGTAGCCCGCCGCGTATGAACAACACCCGAGCGGGCACACCGTCCGGTCCTGGTGCCGTCTTTTTACCCCGAGGCGGAGCGCGGCGGCTTGCACCTCCGCCCCCGAGACTGGCGGAAAGGAGGTCAACCGAGTCCTCAACAGGATCCGGCCGAGTCATCGGTGGCGGTGCGAAGTCCGGGTCAGAACCGGGGAACAACGCACCAACCACCGCTTCCACCATCGCCGGCTCGAGAGTCTGGGTGAGTGGAGGACCATGGGCGCGCAGCTTGTTGCGCGCAGCCCGATACGGTCTCCCCCACGGGTCCCTGTCCAGACTCTCCAGCATCGTCGCCCGGGCTTCATCCTTCGCGGAAGCGATCGCTACCTTGAGGCGCTTCTTCGCCTCCAGGTACACGGCGTACAGGACGTCTTCCCTCTCCTCATCGCGGATTCGGCGCCTCCGGCTCCTGGTATACGCCCGCCGTGCAGCAGTGCAGGCGGACCGCAGGTCGGCAATTTCTGCCGACCACCAAAAGACGGAGTTGCGACGAGGAGGGGGAAGAGATCTCGGCATTGACGCGTCGCACACCTCCGTCAAAACTTGGCGGAGCTGGGAAGCGGAGCCGTCTACATCCGCGCTGGTCAAGGGAGGGCAAAACCAGTCCTGGACCAGCGCGGATTCGTGAGCCATGTCACGGTCAAGCCGGGCTAGCGCCCAGCGCGGTCTCGACCGCAACACGGTAGCCGACGTGGGGCGTTGGGTGGAGACTGAGTCCAACTCGAACCGGATGTAACGGTGGTCGGACCCAGTCTCCACCGGTAGGACGCGCCAGTTGTTTGCGCGAGCTGCGACGACAGGAGAGGCGAACGTGAGGTCCACCACTGACCCGCCCCGCCGTCGCACGCACGTGTGCGTCCTTCCCCTATTCAATAGGGTCAGGCCTGTCGCCATAGCCATGGCCTCCATGGCTCGGCCGCGGCAGTCCGTCACACGGCCACCCCATGCGACGGACTTGGCGTTGAAGTCCCCCATCAGGATGATTTGACGGGGAGCAACACGCCGTAACGCGGCCGACAACGCCTGTAGAAAGGCCTCGAACTCGTGGAGTGGGCGATTAGGGGAGAAATAAACTCCAAAAATCGCTAATCCACCCCACGAGGCCCCTACGAACTCAGCACCCCCTCTCGAGAAGTGAGAGGGGTAGGCCACCAGAGGAGGTTATCGCCGCGAGGCCGTCCCGACTTCCCAACCAGTTTGGTCGGTCTGGTATCAGGTACGGCTCCGAGACGACGGCCACGTCAATATGATACTCCGCCAGAGCCTGGGAAAAAAGATCCTGGGCTCTGGCAGATCTCATGAGGTTCGCCTGGAGCAATGATTTGGGACCCAAATCCATCACCCTGACATAACCTCTTCCGGCGTACCAGTTCCCTGACCGGTTTTGGGCGCTCCAGGCGTTGGCTTCGTTGCCGCCTTGCCCTTCGTTGGGGGAGGGTTACACTTCTTCCCTCCCATGACATGGCTGGCGGGTCTACCAGCCGACGAGCAGACGGCGCATCTCGGTTCCGCTGAGCAGGAGGCGCGGTCATGGCCTTTCCTGCCGCAGCGGAAGCACAGGTCCTCGCGGCTCACCCGAGAGGGGCAAAGCGGCTTGGTGTGGCCGATCCGAGGCACCGGAAGCACCTCATCGGGCGGGGCTCGAGCACGCGAACGTGGCAAGAGCTCCATCCGACGGTGATGCGCCCGGCATTCGCCAGTGCCTTCGCCGCGGCGACGGGGGCAGTGCACTACGGTGCACCCCGTACCACCAGGGCCGGGGCGAATGGCACCAGCGCGGACCTGCTCGGCGCTGCACCCCCCCTTCGCGGCAACGGCGGCGGCGACTTCCTGCGACGTGATGGAGTCATCCAGCCCTGTTATCCGAAGTTCGGATTTTTTGACAGGGCGGACGACTGTCGCCTCTTCCGCCACCACCTCCTTCAGTTTGGCCGCAAAGAGGTCGGCTTTTTCGCTGTTTTGGGGGCCCTCAAATTCAAACATGCGAGCCCCCGCTGCCGTCTGCCGTGAGCGCACCGACGGGATCCCGAGCTCGGCGGGGTTGATGACACCACGGGCCCTTTCTATGATTGACCCGTAGGTGACACCCTTCTTCACAGACTCCGTGGGAGAGTGTGAGGACCACCGCCGATGTTTTTGGGGCCACCAGCTTACGCGGCTTCTTCACCACGACGTTGCGCGGTGGCGCTTTGGTTTCGAAGTAGGGGCGGCCGTGGGAACGGCCGTTTGCTTTTTCCTTCGTTTCGTTAGAAAGAAAGAAAGAAAGAAAAGTTTGGCAGCCGCGACAGGCGCTGGTGTGGTCAGCTTCTTGTCAGCGGCCAGAGGTGGCCG